>CAJNDT010005984.1:107500-455814 GCA_905221615.1 Symbiodinium sp. CCMP2592
TGCAACTGCTGCACCGCCCTGTCTCCGCTGCCAAGAATACGGAAAATCTTGGCCAGCAGTGCCAGGCATCTGCAGTGCTCCGCAGTCTCGGGAACATGCCTCAAGACATCCTGCCGTAGAGCATCCAGAATAAGAACAGCCGTCAGGAGCTCGCCTGCGAAGCATTTCAAGCAGCTGTCCGGCTCCTTGTTCAGCCTCTCCGCAAAAAAACCCTTGCAAAGGTTGCTGGTCCTTTGCGGAAGCCGCCATTGTTGGGCATACTCATCAAGCATGTCCAAAGACACGCCCCGGTCAACGAGAATTTTGAGAAACTCGTTGACCTCGTATTGGCCCATGCCACTGCTGGCACAAAGAATGTGCATCCAGTCCCAATACACATGCTGAACGCAGTCCACGCTGTCCTTCCACGGCGCACAAAACAGCACGGCATTTGGATGCATGGTGAGGCCGAAAAGCTGGCCCAGCTTCTTTTGATCCTTCTTGGGCGCAATTTCCAGCTTCTGACACATTGTTCGAAAGGTCTGGCTGCTGTGTAACACGAACTTGCCGGGGTCGTCGCAGCTATAGTGCACAAGGCCCGGTACCGTCACACTGTGCTTGTCCATGTGACCCAGCACGTTCATGCAGTGGCAGCAGGGCTTTGTGCCCGTTGCTCCACGCAAGCTGAAGGTTTCCCGGATGGCCTTCTCGTCCCCGACAAAACACTCGAAAGATCCCTGGGCCAGGAAGGTACCTTTGCTGCACTTCAACGGAAACCCAGTCTTGAAGTTCCACCGAAAGTGCTCACCAAAGAATACATCCATTGTCTTACAGAAAAGATGGCTAAGGCCTCCAGGGACATCGGAGAGCAGCTTGCACGGAAAGGCGCTGAAGTGGAACCAGGCACCTGTCTGGCACCTCACCCAGTCGGGCAAATCCAGACAGGTGAAGTAAAAACACACCTGGGCCCTCCCATGGTCCGGTCGAAGCGGGTTGCCAGGCTTGGTCTCGTCGGAATAAAGGCCTATCCTCAAACGGCCTTTCTCATCCATGATCCGCTGCAACATGTCCCCGAAGCTGGGCACCCTTTCTGTCAGCAAGAAGAGGAGGGCCATGGGCTGCACGAAGTGCCAGTGAAACCCATACTTTTCCTCCTTCTTGCCGCCGACCAGGGTGAGCTGGAGATGCTGCAGCAGCTCACCGCAGGGGCAAGCAGGGCTCTCCAGAAACTGCAGCACTTCATCCGTTATACGGCGGCGCTCAGTTCGCAGCTGGCCTTCATCATGTTCCCTCCGTGCCAAAACCGAGAAGGAAACAGTGTCGGCCAGCGTCCCTGCTGAAGCAGCCCTGGCTCGCTTGAGCGGCTGCAAAGTCATGGCAGCCCCATGGCTTTGTCAGGCACGCCTTGACAGCTTGGGGCATGCCTCGAGATTCTGCTGGCAGGCAAGCCTTGCCAGCTTTTTCTTTTTTACTTATCACATATATTTGGAATCTTCTTTTCAAGCATAGGGTTTAGGGTCTAGGGTTTAGAGTTTATGGTTTAGGGTTTATAGGGTTTACGGAGGGGCCAACCTGCTTCAGCTGCTTGAGGAGTCAGTCTGTTTAGCTATACCTGTATACTGGTCGCTGGAGAAGCTTGAGATGGCGAACAAACTCTCAAGTTTCGAATCGTGGGTTTTATTCGAGCAAACAGAAGTGGTCCAGGAAATGTGCAGGCCTGCATCTTTCAAACCTTTCGAGGATCTGGCTTGCCTTTTCTCTTCTGCAAAAGACTTCGAGTCGTGCAAGGACGGGCAAGCCTCGTCAATTCCCGAAACCCTTCACGGCCTTTTAGAGCTTGTAGCTGTTTCTTTTAAGGCTTTAGGGCTAAACTTCAAGGAGCTGTCACTGCGTGAAGGGATACGGAAAGCCCTTTTCAGGATGCGGCGGCGGAGCCGATGCTTTGGAAGTCAGGTTCAAGGTGTCCAGCACCGCCACCTCTTCCTGCTCGCCCTCTGCTTCCGAGGTCGGGCTTGCCGTCTCCCGAACAGGCGCCACCAGCTCCTCCTCTGCGGAGGCCTGAAAGTCAGGGCCGGGCGATGCCTCAGCCGCCTCCTCTTTGGGCTCAGTCTTGGGCACCGGAGGCTCCTGCGCTTCTGCAGCTGGCGCTTCTGCAGCTGGCGTTTCTGCAGCTGGCGCTTCTGTAGCTGCTGCTTCTGCAGCTGCCGCTTCTGCAGCTGGTGCTTCTGCAGCTGCTGCTTCTGCAGCCGGCACAGGCTCCGGCTCCTGGGCTGGCGAAGAAGACGAGCTTTCCTCCTCCGCCTTCGGCTGCCGGTCCTCCTTCTGGGCGATCTTGCTTGCCCCGGCATCGTCCTGCGTGCACAATACACACTTTGAGAGGCGAGCCTTCAAATTTACATTTGAATTTATATACATATTTATATCTTTACTTTGAGAGGCGAGCCTTCTCAAATATATATATATATATATATATGTATGGGTTTATAGAATGTGTATATATATATAGGGGTCTTATAAGGGTAAAACAACGGTCCTTGGAGGCCGGTGACTCCTGCTGGCTGCTGGAGCTGCCACTGCCAGCACTCTGGGAGCGTGAGCGTGCTGGCGCTGGCTGGCCGCTGCTGCTGGCAGCTGCGGGAGGCGAGCGGCTGCGTGTGCGTGGCGGCCTTCGCTCCTGCCAGTACAGGTCGGCCTCGACCTTGCGCAAGCGGCTCTCATGAAGGGCACTTTGGTGCCCTCCATAGTTCTGCAACGTCTGAAGTTGCAGCACACTCGTCTCCAGCGTCGAGATCCTGCTGAGTGCGATCTGGAGCTGCATCGCAAGTTCCCCGTTACTCTGCCCCGGCATGGGTGCCGGGGCAGCCATTGGCTGCGGCCTTGGCGCTGGCGGCGTTCTAGGCGCCGGCGGTCCTTCAAAGGCGCCTTTGGCTGGGCCCTTGCCTTTGCCCTTGTTGGCCGCCTTTGAGAGTGGTCCAAAAGGGGGACCATGCGCAGGGCCCTTTGGCTTCGGCGCCCGCGCGTCTTCCACGGAGTTGGCGATCCTCTCCTCCGCCATCTCCTTCGCCGCCATCAGCCTTGAAGGCGGTCCGCAGACCGTGAGGCACCTCGAGCCCCACTGACTCCGCCCGCGCACTCCCACCGTGCACCCAGTCTCCTGGCGGATCTCCTCCCGGTCTTGGGAGGTCAGCGTCCCTGCCTGGCCCAGGACTCCTGGACGGTCCGGCCGAGCCATGGAAGGCGGGCCACGCCTCTGCACTCCTTCGGGCAAAGCCTCGAAGTCAAAAACGGGCGAAGCCTCGGAAAACTGCACTTCGCTTGCTGACTGTGCGTGGCTGTCTGCGTGGCTGCGTGCCTGAAAGTCTTGGGTGCTTGCTTGCTGTGTGGCTGAGAGTGTGCTGCCTCTGTGTGGCTGAGAGTGTGGGTGTTTGGTTGCTGTGTGGCTGAGAGTGCTGCTGCCTCTGTGTGGCTGAGAGTGTGCGTGCTGCAGTGTTTGTTTGCTGCCCTTCTTGCAGCCAAAATGGCTGCTTCTTCTGCGGGCGAGCCTCGCAGTGGAGCCACATATGTCGCGGTTCGTCCGGAGCGACGGCCCTGCGGGCATGCGACAGCACAAAACATGAACCGGATAAATGATAAGAATGATATTGAGGCGGAAAACAAATGATATATTGGCTTGGATGTAAACATGATTTCCGGAGATGAAAAGCGAGTTCCCGGCGATGGCCAAAAAATGAACTTGAAAAAAAGTGCGGTTTTCGGGGCGGGGGCTTCCTATATCGTTGAAGAATCGTGTACGTCGTGGTGTTGCCTGCATGTTCCAAAACATGCGTGGTCGGTTGATTTCGGCGGAAACATGCAGGGTTGTTTTCTGATTCGGAAGCAAAAATTGGATCCGCGGAGTGTTGCTTTCTGATTTCGGGAAAAGCAACGGGCGGTTTTCGGGTGATCTACGTCGGTTCTCCGGGGGCAGCAAAAATGGATGCACGGCGGGTTTTCGGTCCGTCTACATCGGTATTTGGGGGGTGCCTCGCAGCCCAGTTATAACTGCCACGTGGTACTTATAATCGCGATCTACGAGGACCCCATAAGTGCAGTTATAACGCACCCAAATGGTTACATCCAATATATAACTTTTGCATGACTTATAACGGGAATATACTCAAATACCTCATGTATAACATAACCTTAGGTATGTTATAATCCCTGATAGCACATTTATAAGTTCATGTTATATATGCTATAAGCACAGCGGCCGCCTAAGTAAGACCGCCATACACTCCCGACTCGCTGGTATTTCTACCTGCGGCCACGTCCCGCGCCATGCGGTGAACGCCCTGGCGCTCTGCCGGGGCATAGCGCAATTGCGGAATGCGACGGTTGACCGCCTCCGTCATCCGGCCCAGCTCGTCGGCATAGGTCTCGCCCTCCTGCCGCAACCGGCGGTTGGAGAGCCACTCGTTGAAGGCCTGCGCCTCAAGCACTCCGGCTCAATTTTGTTTGTAGTGTTTTGGGGCGGGGTAGTTTTGGCAGTTCCCAGTGCTGGTGTCTGGGCGCCCCCGGCCAGCACTGGAGGACATCGAGGGCCGTCCCTTGGTGTGCGTAGTGGGGGTAGTGCCATTGGAGCTCCAGCCCTGTCGGTGCCTCTGGAGTCTCCCTTATCTGCAACTGACGGTTTTGCTGCTCACATCGTGCGTTAACTTGGTTGCTCCACCATTGAGACGATCAGTTTTCTGCCAGGTTGACACAGCACTGCAGCTTTTCTGTCAATGCGATTGAATTTTGGAGGGCTTGCGCTTATTCTGAGCATTTGCATCTCTGGCATTACGTCATGGACCATACACAGACGGGCAGAGAACGAGGCACAGCAGCGGCAGCAGGAGAGACAACGCGATCAGGGACTCCAGCACAGAGCCTCGACATTGCATACCTGGTTTACATCGTACAACCTGTGCAGTTCCCACTGTGGGCTTTGGTTGACTCGGGCATCAGTTGCTACTTCCGTCAACATGAGCATTGCGCAGCAACGAGAACTGAAGTCTTCGATCAAATCCAGAGCGAGGTGCAGGGTCGGGATGCAAGACATGTGCTTGAAGTTTTCTGTATGCTTCTGGACGGCGAGTATCGAACAGCCTACCTTGAAGAAGTGTATTCCTTGCTACTGCCGGCAATTGATGCCGAAATTGCACAACTTGAAGCGCGGATGCAGCCAGACCGTCTTGCACAGCTGGAAGGGTACCAACAGTCGGCCGAAACTTCGGGCCCCTTCGAGGTTATCATTGTATCAGATTCAGATGAAGCGGCCCCCGGGGCCTCTGTTGCAGATGCCGCCTCGGAAGCTGAGTCCGATGCCACGGTGCTTTATTTTGAGGCTGATTAGCATAACTGAACCAACATCCTTTGTGCAGCAGCCCCATGTGCAAGCACAACAGTGTGACAGTGTTGCAGCGCGCGTGCGCGCGCTTCCAGACGGACAGCGCTTCAATGCAGTGTGCATGGCCAGAGACTGGATGTGCGTTCCCTTCGGCAAGCGTAGAGGACTGATCATTGTCATACACACCTGTATTGGTCTTATCAGACTGTTTTGGTTTGCTTGCATTGGCTTACTCCGGTTGTGTCATTGGAAATCAGAGAAGCGCTATCAGCCCAGGCACGCAGCTATGCACTACCCGAATCACCCTCTTGATGCCAACACCCCACACCCAGATGCCAACAGCAGGAGTCGCCTCGGTCCCAAATCCGAGGATAGCAGAAGACGCAGGCCTCACTTCGGTTTTGCAGCGCACACATGGCTCATGATGATTTGCATCGCGCTGACTTGCGTCACACCTGCTATGAGTGCGAGGGTTGCTGTCGATTCCACTCCGGCAGCTGGAGTCCGAGAACAGCCGGATCCAAATAGGCAGTCGCATCAGGCGGCGAAGCCATGTGGGACATCAGACATTAGAACCCAGCCAGTTTTTACTCAAGCCAGGAAACGAGCCTACAAGCGCGCGATGGTTCGTGCGCAGACCCAGGGAGTCACCAGGTATAGAGGACGCACCCTTAGTTTGCAACAATTGGCCGGCATGCAAGGTCGAGACGAGACAGGGGCAGCTACTTCACAGACAAGGCGCCGCTCCACACTTGACACGCATGGCTCAGATGTTTGCTTACTTTGTTGGAATGTTGGGGGTCTGTCTAACCCCATTCTTGATGAACTCCTCATTTGGTTATCCCTCCCCCAGCATCGCAATATCAAGATCATCTTGCTTCAGGAAACTAGGTGGCAGTTTAGCTCTGAATGGGAGAACGACAACTGGTTCATCGTGCACTCGGGACACAGTAAACAGAAAGGGTCCGGGGTCATGACGCTTATATCCAAGGACTTGTGCAGTGCAGAGGACATACGAACGAGTGAAGTTGTCCCAGGCCGGGTACTTCATACGCGAATCCCGGCTCCGGGAGGTGCCAGCTGCCTTGATGTTATCAATGTGTATCAGCATGCTTGGGATCAGCGAGCAGACGCTGCGGAACTTCGGCGCAAACGCGCCAGGATCCTCGACAGGGTCGACACATGCCTTCAGCAGGTTCCGTGGCGCAACGTCTGTGTTTGTGCCGGTGACTGGAATGTGCAGCTTGCTCCTTCACCCGGGATGGTCGGCAACAGCACGGTGCATGTGGCAGGACAACGCCAATCAGCACCAGACATGGAGGCACTCACGGACGTTATGATTGCTAGGCACTTGGTAGCCCTCAACACCTGGTCAGGTCCGCGCAGACAGGCGTTCACCTTCGAACACCAGGAGCATCGCACTCAACTCGACTACATTTTTGCCCGGCGGCACCAGGTTACGAATCGCATGCGACAATGCAAGCCACTCCAGGCGTTCCCGGTTACTGCTTGGCGGCAGTCGGGCCTGCATAGGCCATTAGCCGTTGTTCTTGACTATCGGTGGCAGCCTAAAGCCCGCACAACTGCCAGTAGGCGTGTGGACACAGATGCTTTGGCACAAGCGGTCCAGTGGCACACGCCCCAGCTGCATGCGTTCCAAGATGCAGTAAAGCAACAATTGCAAACTCAAGTGATCACGAGCACACTGGACCTCCACCAGGTGCTCTATGAGAGCTGTGTGCAATTCTTTCCGGCGGTTCCAGCTAGGCGGGTGTACGCTCACCAAACAGATGAAGTTCAGCAGATTGTGCGTAGCAGGTGGAGGCACTTGCAATTGGGCAAATTGTACCGGCAACAGGCGGCTACCCACCTTTCCAGTGCATGGCGGGCTTGGTACCACTTTGCTAGATTTCGAGCATTGCGCCGTGAAGCGAACCGCAGTTCGAGGCAGGCACGCAAGCAGCGCTTTGAGCATCTCTTGATCGAAGCTGAGAGGTTTGCGTCGCAGAATAACACCCATAAGCTGTATGCAATCATTCGACAACTTGCACCCAAACAACCATTTCGCAGGGTGAAGATCTATGGCACCGATGGTGAAATCCTGAGTCGGGTTGATGAAGCGGATAGACTCCGTGAGCACTTTCAGAACATTTTCCAAGGTGGCCAGGATCAATGGGACCATGAGTTCCATGAATGCACAGCCACTCCATCAGTTGCGGATATTGGCTGGGCTCTTGGGCAGATCCCTCTCAGAAAGGCGGTGCCGAAACACTTCGCACCAGGTGCGGCGTGGCGTGCCACCGCAGGTATCCTAGCACCGTACGTGCATAAGACAGTGCAGTCCATTTGGAATGGAGCCCCCGTTCCTCAGCACTGGAAGGACGGGTGGCTCTTCCTTATGCGCAAACCGCAGAAACCAGGCCGCAGCCCAGGGGATTTCCGCCCTCTGTGTCTACAAGACCCTTGTGGTAAAGCTGTAATCAAACTGTTAGCCTGCAGCATACGCCACAAGGTGCAGGAGTACGCATACCGTTGCCCGCAACACGCTTACTTGCCGCAGAGATCAACAGAGGGTGCCCTGTTGAGTGTGTTTGCTAGATGTCGACAAATTAGGCAGCTCACCCAGCAAGCCGGGAACAGCATCTTTGCGCGCAGAAGTGGGCACACCTCTGCGCCGTACTCAGGAGGCTACATTTTGTCGCTTGACATGTCAATGGCTTTCGACGCTGTTCCCAGATGTCTTGTGAGAGATTCCTTGCTGGCAGCAGGGGTTGGGGATCACGAAGTACACATCATTATGGAATGGCTCACCGGCTCTACATACCACCTTCAGCATGCACACATCAATCTACGCATCGTGACCGAGCGTGGCATCAGGCAAGGATGTACTTTGTCCCCGCTGATCTGGACATGCTTCACTTGTTATGTTGCCTACCAACTGGAACCGATCATCCCACTCACTGACCTTCAAATTTACGCCGACGATTTTCTCTTGAGCAAAATTTTTCACACGAAGCAGCAGTTCCTTGAGGCTTTGCAGATCGTACCCAAATTCCTTTCAAAATTTGCCTCATTCGGGTTGCGAGTGAATGTGAACAAAACTGCCATGCTCATTCGGATGGCACACCCCGAAGGTCGCAGGTTGTTGACACAACACATGCACACTAGCAGCAAGGGCACCTACATTAGTTGGCTGAGTGATAAACCTTTGCATGTGCCAGTCCGTCGGTCACACGTGTACTTGGGCTGTGTGATCTCCTTGTATGACTTTGAGAGTCTCACGGTACAGCATCGCATCGAATCTGCCAAGACACAGTTCTCCAGGTTACGCAGTGTGTTAACGTCCTCCCGATGCCTGGGCCTGAGAAGACGCGCTCATATTTGGCGCGCGTGCATTCGGTCGACTTTGGTGTACGGCTGGACCTGTTGTGGTTGTTCAGGGTACGTCTTGTCGAAGGCGATGGGACTCGTGAACACGCAGCTTCGTGCCATTGCCAAATCGCCGAGGCATATCACGCAAACCACAAATCAGGAAGTGTACAACCTTCTCAGTCTTCAAGACCCTGTTGTGCTCCTTAAGCAGGCGGTGGACAATCTCCGGCAACGCCTGGGCCTTGCTGCGGCCACGCCAGACATTATCATGCAAAATCCGGAAATGCTTGCACAGGCCACTTGGGCACGTGAGCAGCTGACTGACGCAGTCACAGGGTGCTGTCGCCTTGAGCGCATCGTGCCTACTGAGGGGGTTGCCTGCCCTGAGTGTGGTGTTTACTTCGACTGCGAAACTTCCATGCGCAAACATAAATCCCGTAAGCACCCGGATATCGCGCCCACCCAACCAATTAACATAAGCACCCTGTCCCGCCAAGACTTTTGCATTGATGGAATGCCGATTTGCAGAGGCTGTCACCGGCACTTTCATCATTTCCAGACCCTTTTGCGGCATGTGGCCAACGATAGATGTCCGGCCCTACGTGCACTTCTGCGTCCAAAAGCCCAGACACTGCACAATGATGGGAGTGTGCCCACAGCTGGTGCAACAATTGAGCATGATGACAGCAGCGTGCCACCACCGCCACCTTCATCACCACCACCACCGCCATCATCACAGCCATTGCCTGAACCTGAACCTGTTGCTCAAAGAGGGCAGCTTCTCTGTGACATTGCACATGGGGGCGTTCAGACGCTTCTTGATCGGATACGCAATGTTCCGGACCTTAGGGGCGAACTCATGTCACGATGCTGTCTTTGTAGGCAATGGTTCTCCGATCCTAGACACATCAAGTATCACTTGCAAAAGTCTCACAAAGCCATCTTTGACGATTGCCAAGAGCTTGCTTTGGCTGACTGCCGGGGACTTGTCGGTGCCATCCTTACTCCATGTGAGTTTTGTGAGCAGCCGTTCACGAGGAAGTCCAGGCATGTTGTTGGCTGCCCGGTCTTGTTTCAGGCTGCCTTTTCTTGCAGAGCATATGACCGAGCTCACCAAGGAGGGTGTTTCATCTCTGTTCGGGGCAGTGCTACCAGCAGTCAGCATGCTCGAGGACGGAACAGGAGCACAGGGATCTCAAAACAAGAATCCCAGACCCCCTGCGACACCCTTGACAGGGCAGGCACATATGGGACCGAAGGACAACAAGAAGCCAGAGAGACCAGCAAAGTTCCAGAAAGGCCAGGGCAAAGGCAAGAACAAATCAAAAAGGCAGCGCGAGACATCAGAGGCTTCTTCGGAGCGAGCACCAGAACAATCGCTGATCCCGTTGATAGCCAAGCTATGCTTGAGGCACGAGGACTCAATCAACATTCTTCAGGCAGATCGAGCATACACGATGATCTTCAAGACCACAGGCGGGGAGACCATGCTATCGACAGTCAACGATCTTTCAGTGCGATGGAAGGAACTTCAGGCTGCAGGGAAGACCGATTGTCCCAAGCGCATGGCTCTCTTCAAGGGCATCCTCCTAGAACTCCTCACGCGGGCCAAAGCGGTGCTGAGCGTGGAGGAAAAGGTGCAGCTGCTCATTCAATACAATTGGATTGTCAAGAAGGACGGAAGGGAGCCAGCTTGGATGCCATTGGTCTGGAGTGTGGCTCAGCAGAAGGAGATCGTGTGTCCAGATGTGGGACCGCTCCCACACTCCGATGCGGTGAAGGCGCTCGAGACGCTGCTGGCATTGGCCAGCGGGCAGATCGTGCAGCGCTTTCATCCAACGCGGCAGCTCGCGGAGGAATACACCGGCGAGGTGCTCGAGTTCAAGCTGGAGACCTCGATCAAAGGTTCCGAGGCGATGAAGGTTCACGAGGCT
Source organism: Symbiodinium sp. CCMP2592 (assembly GCA_905221615.1). Lineage (NCBI taxonomy): Eukaryota > Dinophyceae > Suessiales > Symbiodiniaceae > Symbiodinium > Symbiodinium sp. CCMP2592. The sequence continues at coordinate 118,154 of CAJNDT010005984.1, forward strand.
CTGGAGACTCTGTGCAGCTCCGCGATTTGGATGCTGGTGGGCGCCAGACTCCGACCACAGGGGCTGAAGAGAGATCCACTTGCGCGGAAACTTCAGGAGCTGCTCTCCGGCGGGTGCTGGCCCTAAAACTGCACAATCATGGCAACCTTTGTTACCAGAATGCCTTCGTGATGACTTGGCTATGGGCCACCTTGCATGCTTACACGCGTGAGGTCGGGGAACACATCGATGCACGACTAGGTCGATGCTCAGGCCTTGTTCAGGCATTGCTTTCGGGCTCATATGATCGCTTGTCGAGGGTCTTTGCTTGGAGCGCCGTCTTGCAACAGTGGTCACGACCCCAGCAACAACATGATATAGGCGAGTTTGCCATGCATGCATTGCCTAAGCTGCGGACTGGCATGATGCAAGGCCTTTGGTTTGCCAGAGTTAGAGCTGGGACCCCAGCAGTCCCAGAGGGCCGTGAAGTGGATCGCGGCCCTTTGCATCTCCCAATCACAATGCCAATTCCAGAGGATGCATGCACCATACAACAGTGCGTTGAGGCTTGGTGCCAGCAGGATGATGTTCATGCTTTGGGGTTTGCCTCGCCCTTAATCCTTGTGCAGCTCGGTCGCTTCCGACAGCGGTCACACCGCCATGTGCGCAAATTCAAAGGGATTGTTGAGCTTGATGGGATCATTAGCATACCGGTTTTTGCCAATGACAATAATCTGGACTTGAATCACTGTCAATATCGTGTCATTGCGGGGGCTTTCCACATTGGAAACACCCCAGCCTCAGGTCATTATCGAGGTCTCCTTTGTGAGGCTTGTGATGTGCCGGGTCCGGTAAACCCAGGGGTGCCTCTGCGCGCACTCGAGAATGCTTTTGGGACCGATGATGGTCGTATCCCACGCAAGCTTGATAGCTCCGAACATTCGCTTATCCTCAAAAACACGTATCTTGTCTGGTTGCTCAAACAAAGTTGAGCACACTCCTTGAGCGATGATTCTGATGCTTCCACTCACCCTATGCCCTCAAATGTAGTGCAGCCGCTAAACTACATTTGATTCTGATGCTGCGTAGAGGCTTGGTTTCCACAACTGTTTAAACAACGTTTTCACTGGTCGACATGCAGCTGTGCGCAGCGATGTCGGGGTCGCCTGCAGCCATACGTGGCGAGGCAATGTTAGTACCGAGAGTGTGATTTTCATGTGATCGTGGATGGAGCTGCAGTTCGGGTTGTTTCGTGCGGTTGGTTGTTGTCGTGCTGTTTTCGTTCTCGTCGTCGTCGTTCGTTCGCTGTTGCCTGTCTGTTCGTTCGTGTTCCTTTCGTTCTGTTTGTTGTGTTGTGCTGCTTTTGTTCCTGTTCTGTTGTGGGTTCCGTTGTCGTTCGTTGCTCTTGTGGTTGTGTTGTGGTGTGTTGTTGTCGGGGCTGGGCTTTGTTTGCCCGCTGGCTTTGGCCTTGGGTCTTGGGTTCGCTCGCATCCTGATTTCATGAAATCACATTGCCACCAACCGAGTGGCCGGGATCACTCCTGCTCACCTTAGCGCTAGCCGTCCTACTTGAGCGGTGCGTGTGGAAAGGAAAAAGGCCTGCGCCTCGACCAGCTGCTGGTGCCGGCGGCGCAGCAGGGGATTGATGTTGTAGCTGGGTTACATCTTGTGGAACTGCCGAAGCATGAAGGGTTCGTTGCGCCTCTCGAGGGGCATCATCCTTTTACAGTTCGTGCGTGTTTCGTGCGAGCAGCTCCATGTACCGGTCCTGGCGGGCCATGTACCTTAGGGCACGCTCTTGCGCAGGCGTCATCCTGACGGGCTCCGCGGGGGGCTCGGGCTGAGCCCTCGGCGGAGGAACTGCTCGCGTTGGAGGAGGATCGGGGGCAGCACGCTCGGGAGCTTGTGCTGGGACGGCCTCTTCGGCGGGCACCGTCTTCGGGGCTTTTGGCTGCTACCATGCAAGTACTGCTGTCCCGGCGGACTCCGATCCCGGGAACAACGCACCTTCGAGTACAAGAGAACCTTTTTGGAAGCAGCAGGAAAGTACCTTTGGCTAAAAGTCTTCATGGTTGTGGTTCTCATGGGCATGTCATGGTTCATGGTTTTTGAAGTGAACGAGACCTACGGCTACCCGTTGGCCACGAACCGCATGCTGAACTACAGGAACAAGGTCCTCAGCCTCGACAACAAGAACCCCAAGAAGAAGCATGTGATAAAGGAGATTACCCCAGCGGATGTTGTATCTGCCGGGATGAGCCAAGAAGGTGATCACACAGAGCTTTTCACGTTGTGGTCGCATTTACATGAGCCCAATACCAAACCGAGAACGAGAACGAGATCAACGTCACGAGCTACCTCAAGAAGACGAACGCGTACTCCGAGTTCTACAAGAACAGAAGAAAAAGAACAAAGTTGCAACTACAGTTTTCATGATGGTGATGTCACGGAGTATAACGAGAACCTAGAGAACGAAGAAGTGCCCCACGTGAACTACTACAAGAACCTTGTGTTTGAGTTGGTTTTGGAGTTTCAAGAGTACCTTGCGAAAGCAGGAAGAAGCCTTGAGCCCGTCGTGAGCTACGTCGTGCGCACGTGTCACCCAGTACTACTTCTACTTGGGACCCCGCTCGGTATGGTCACTTGGATCTACCTCTATTTTTGGGTCAGAGTTAAGCAAACAAAAAGAGAACAGTTGAAGAAGAAGGTTTCGAGAAGGAAGTTGCACAGGTCAGTTTGCAGCGTTCTTTTCAAGAAGCGAGTCTGGTTGCATGTTGTGTTGCTTTACAGTCACATGCAGAGTGCAGTTGCAATGGAGGAAGCCTTGCAAAGGCTTACGGACCTCACTGCCCAAAACACACAACAGATACAAGCACTTGCCCAAGCAATGAACAGTCAGCAAGCGCAGGCAGGTACCGCTTCACAACAACAACAGGAACTCGCGCAGTCAGTTTCACAACAGCAGAGAGCAATTACGGAAGCAACCCAAGCAACCAACACAGCACTGTCACAACAAGCAGAGCTTACGGCAAACGCGGTTGCAGCAACAGGAAAGCTTACAGCAGACGCAGTCACAGCACTGTCGCAGCACGCAGAGTCAAGAAGGCCAGGAGAGATCGACCTCCACAAGATGATCAAATCTCCAGAAGTCTTTGGCCCTACTACGTACAAGGAAGAGCGTGATGGTTTTCTAGAGTTTCGGTTGAAGCTGAGAAGTTGGATAGGCGCTCTCAACAACGACATCCTTGAGAAGATCAATGCAGTCGAGATGGACAGAAGAGAAGCATCATGGGAATGGAGCAAACTTAACCCAGGTGAACAAGCACTTTCAAGAAAGCTACATTCCATTCTCACCAGCTATACACGTGGCCGTCCTCTACGAACTCTAAAACAAGTACCCAACGAGAACGGTTTCGAAGCATGGAGGCTGTTGGTGGAGGAGCATCAGCCTCACAACCGTGCACGTTCTCTACAACTACTTAACGGAGTTCTTCACTACAGGTTCGACAAGCAAAGGTCAACACAAGAAAATATCCTGAAGTTTGAGGAGTTGATTGAAGAGTACGAGAGAGCGAGTGGAGACCTTGTTGCGGATGATATGAAGATTTCTATCATTCTTGGAGGAACTGAAGGGAACATGAGACAACATCTTCTACTCAACCAGAAAGAGACCACAAAGTACGGAACACTACGGCACCTCCTCTCCTACGAGCAAGCAGCAAGATGGACTACCACAGACCTCATCAACTCAGGAAAGGACCACCAAGGACAAGCAGACATGGATGTTTCACGAGTTGAATGGTGGAAAGGCAAAGGAAAGGACAAAGGAAAAGGAAAGAAAGGAAAAGGATTTGGCAAGTACAAAGGCAAAGGCTTCAGCAAAGGAAAAGGAAAAGGAGAAAGCCAGTACTACTACAAAGGTCGAGGAAAAGGAAAAGGACGAGGAAAAGGAAAAGGAAAAGGCAGAGGCCGAGGATATGGCAAAGGCGGGGGAAAAGGCTACAGTAGCAAAGGAAAAGGCAAAGGCTACAACAACCCAGGAATTGGTGTTTGCCACTACTGCCAAAAGCCTGGACACTACGAAGCCAATTGCAGACTCAAGCAGAGAGACATGCAGCAGAACGTCAGGAACGCACAGGAGGAAGACGAGCAAAGCGTCAGGACACAGCCGACTACAGTTCCAAGCAGTAGCGCTTCAGCAGCCACAACAACAAGAACTACAAGCGCGAAGTCTACAGCTAAGCCAACAGTTCGGCAGATCGCGATGTACCACATGGACGACGATCCCGTCACGTACCCTGAAGTTTTTGAACTTGATGAAGACGAAGAAGAGCTCGAGATTGAATACTTTGGAAGAGTTTTGAGAGTGACGGAAGCTGAAGAGTTTGTTTTGTCAGAAGGAGAAGAGAGCGAAGAAGAACAAGAAGATCCTCTACTAAACTGGTACCTTGGACGTGAAGCACTACCACCACAAGAAGTTCTCTCAGTGCGTGTTGTAGAGGAAGAGTTTTTCCAGGAAAGTGATCTTCATCAAAGAATCGAAGTTATCCTGGATTCTGGCGCAGACGTTTCTCTTGTGCCCTCTTGGCTAGGAAGAGAAGGAACCCCTTTGAAGGTTCGCCCTTCGTCCATTCAGGACGCACAAGGAAAGGCAATAAAGACGGAAGGCAGAAGGATGCTGAACTTAACGTTCTTTGATGACAACGGAAGCTTTTGTCGCATTCAGGAAGCCTTCACCGTTGCCTCGGTGATCAACCCGCTGATGGCCATAGGCAAGCTGTTTCGAGAAGGTTGGGAGTTGCGAGTTAACGAAGAAGAAGGTATGTGCCTTACAGATGGAAGCTCAAGAATACCAGTGCATCTCCACAAGAACAGCTTGGCAGCCTACGCCTACGTACAAACTCCTTCAAGAAGCAGAGGCTACAGCAGCAACAACTACAAGATGGTTCGCACTGTTGTCCAACTCAACAAGCACGTTCAGGAAGCAGTGAACAAAGAAGAACCTGGTTGGCACAACACAGACAGCATGGTGATCGTGAAGTACGCCACTCAAAGCAGCTATGAGAACCCATCTCTCATGTATAGCCCTCTACGCACTTCCCGTACAGAAGCACTTTGGTGAAAGAAGAGAGAGGATGGAGAGCAGTCGAAGTTTCAAGAAAGTACTCCGAGAAGGCAGACCCTTTTGAAGAGTTTGGTGAAGGAGGAAAGGAAGTGGTTACAGCCATTTCAGCAAAGCCAATTCCACTTTGGATCCTTGGCACTCCTTATGCTGCTGGAGATCGAGCAGACCAAGAAAGCCATGGTCGTGACTACTGGAAGATGGATCTTGAGAAAGGAGAAGTTGTTCGTCACCACGTAGTACCAAGAACTGTTTTGTTTGACCCGACAGGTGTGTCCAACTGTCCTGTCCTCCTTGGAGATCTCGAGAACAGCAGATATACCCAAGGAGACTGTATCTACAGTACAGAAATCTACGAACACAGTGACGACTGGAGAGCAGACTGTTTACCTCTACGTGAACACTTTCGGTTGCCGTGGTTTGGTCAAACAAGGTTTCGAGTGAAGCCAGAAGTTGTTGAAGACCTGAAGGCAGAAGCTGCAGCAGAGGAGCTAAAGAAGAAGAAAGAAGAGCACTACCAAGAGAAGGAAGACTCAGCAGCACCACCAGAAGCAGAAGAGAGCAAAGATGAGGAGATGAGAGAAGCACAAGAAGACCAAGAAGCACCACAAGAAGTTGTTGAAGTTTTGGAGGAAAGCTTCCACCACGAAGGCGTCGAGTACACAGCACAAAGAAGCAGTCTTAAAGAACTACAAGCACTTTGCAGAGAGTACGGAGTCAAGACCACAGGAAGCAAGAAGCAGCTCTTGAAGAGACTAGCCACAGCAGTCAGAGAAGAAAGGCTCAGCGCGCAACACAAGGAACAACGGGAACACCACCAAGCATACCACTTAGCACCACCACAGGAACCAACGGAAGAGGAGAGAGCGTACCACAACTTGACGCACCTTCCGTATCAGCCTTGGTGTCCCCATTGCGTTGCTATGAAAGCACGAGAAGACAACCACAAGAAAGGATTGAGCAAGCCAAGCAGCTCTACGGATTCCGCGAAGCCCGTCATCAGTTTTGACTTTTGCTATACAAGCACCACAGGAAGTGAAGAGCCACCAGCAGTGACTCTTGTCGCTGTGGACAGCTGGAGCAAGGCAGTTCTTGCGGTGCCCTGCAAGAGGAAAGGAGGAGCAGGAAGCACGACGCATCTCGCGGAAGCACTCGTGCAGTTCACCACGCAGCTCGGGTACAACGCCCTCGTTCTCAAAGCAGACAACGAGAACGCAGCCAAAGCACTCAAAGACAAAGTACAGAAGGTACGCAGCAGCCTTGGACTTTCTACAACACCTCAGGAAAGCATTCCTTACGACCACGAAAGCAATGGAGCCGCAGAAAGAGCAATACAGACAGTACGAAGGCAGGCGAACACTATTCTCGATGAGCTCAGAGAAAGAACAAAGCTAGGAATACCGCACGAGCACGCAGTAGTAAGCTGGGCGTTTAGACACGCCTGCTGGCTACTCAACAGGTTCGCAGTTAGCAGCTCCACAGGAAGAACGCCGCAGGAAGTTATCCACGGATACCCCTACTCAGGGAAGCTTGTACCCTTTGGTACTGTTGTGATGGCGAAGAGGTTGAAGATCAAAAGAAAAGGCGACAGGATATGGAACGCAGGAATATTGTTAGGCAAGACAGAGCAAGACACATGGATCGTTGCACAGCCTGACGGCATACATATCACACGCAGTGTGAGACCACTACCAGAACAGTACGACTCCAAGAGAACAAGCAGCATAGAGGTCCATACCTGGAACCTAAACACACCACTCCTTGGAGCAAGAATACTTCCAGAGAAGAAGCAAAGACAACGACCACAGCTAAGCATCCTGACCCCTGTTGCCGAGGAAGAACGCGAACAGCTCGAGAACGACGAGGCCGCTAGCGACCCTCCGAGTTCGGAGGACAGCAGTGAAGAGCAACAGCAAGCACTTGAAGACAGAGAGGAACAAAGCGAAGGCAGCAGCATGAGTGTGACGAGAGACAGAAAGAGAAGAGCTGAGGTTGATGATGACACCCTTTTGGAGGAACTCAGAGCAGTTGAACCACTCACAGCCTCAGCAGAAGCACTTTCAGCACCAGCTGAACCAAGAGCAGAAGCAAGCAAGCACAGCCTTGAGCCTGAGGAACCAAGCTCACCCAGCAAGCTACGAAAGCAGGTCAACAGAGCAGAGGAAACAGACGGTTACCTCAACATGCCTCATGATGATGAAGTCTATGAAGCAGATGATGAGTTTGTGTACGAGTCGGAAGAAGAAGAAGAGGAGACAGAGAGTGAACCAACGGAAGCTTCTACCAAGGTCCCTGTCGAGTTCTTCGACGAGGAGAAAGGACCACCGAATGTGGATCCAGATTTTCTTCAGAAGTTGGATGATGAAGCTACAGTCAAAGAAATCAAGAGGTTAACAAAGATGGGAGTTATTTCGTTGGTTTCTACGGACCCTCAGGAAGCAACTGAGAACGTACCTCTGGTAGACTCAGAACAAGAACTTCACAAGTGGTTGACAACGAAGTTGGTGAAAGATTGGAGGTTCAGAGAAGCTACAGGTTTTGAAGTTGATGAAGCCACAGCAGGAACAACAAAGCCCAAGCAGATTCAAAGATGCTGGCAGCGACGTGCCAGGCTAGTAGCAAGAGAGTACAAGACAGAAGGAAAAAGAGAAGATATATTTTCTCCTGCGACAAGCCCAGGAATTACAAAACTGGTTCCCATGTTGGCTCTCGCCAACAATTGGGCGATCTACAGTGTCGACGTGAAGGGCGCGTTTCTACAAGTCCCTCAAAGAACACCTTGTTTGTGTCGAGTACCTGAAGAAGCAGCTCACGTTGTACAAGCAATGCAGGAACAACCAGAACGCAACCCTGGAACTTGGTGTTGGAAGTTAGGAAGAGTTTTGCCAGGTCAACGCGACGCATCCAGTCTTTGGTCAGACTTTTGTGATGGTCTTTTGGTGGAAGAGAAGTTTGAGCGTTGTACAGCAGTTCCAGCACTTTACCGTCTTCTACGACAAGGAAAAGTGGTTGCAGTTTGCATTGTACATGTAGACGACTTGCAGTTTGCAGGCAAGAAGGAAGTCATCGAACCAATCCTCAAGAACCTCAAGAAGAAAGTGAACTTACAAGTTGAAGGACCTCTCCTGAACGAGGAAGATTACGAGAAAGGATTTTCTGAAGAGACCGTGAAGTTTCTCAAAAGGAAGTACACGTACGAACATCATGAACTACGAGTACATAGCGATAGCAAGTACGTGAAGAAACTCGTGGAGATCCTCAAGCTGGAGAAGGAGAAGGCCAAGAACTCTCCTTGTACACCAGCCAGTCAGGAACCTGACGGATCCCAAGAACTGGACGAGGAACACTCGAGAACTTACAGAAGTTGTGTTGGCATTTTGCTGTACGTGGCACACGACCGTCCGGACATCCAGTTCGCAGTACGCAGCCTAAGTACTGCCATGACAAAACCAACAGAACGCAAAAGAAAGGAACTGGAGCACTTGGCGCTTTACCTCAAAGGAACGTCAGACTACGCCGTTACGTACCGCAGGAACAGCCCAGGAACGTCAGCTCTACGTCATCGCGCAGAAGAACCACATGAACCACAAGAACCTCGAGAACAACCACGTGAACGTTTACTCGAAGTTTTTAGCGACTCCGACTGGGCCGGAGATAAGCAGACGAGGAAGTCAGTGAGTTGCGCCATGTTCTACCTGGACGGTGCATATTTCTATAGCTACAGCAGGACACAGAAGGCAATAGCATTGTCTTCAGCAGAAGCAGAATACATGGCACTTACAGGAGCAGCAAGCGAAGGAATAGGTTTGCACGCAGCAGTTCGTTTCCTTACAGGAGAACGAGTACTACTCAAAGCATACACAGACAGTTCCGCATGCCGCCGAATCACAAACCGCCAAGGAACAGGAAGAGTCAAGCACTTGCAGATTCGTTTACTTTGGCTACAAGCAGCAATACGAGAAGGCAAGCTTACTGTACACGCAGTTGGCACAAAGGAAAACACAGCAGACCTAGGAACAAAGCCTCTCAGCACGAAAAGAGTGAAGTTTCTCCTGAACATGATCGGCATGTGCAACAGCGAAGGAAGAGTTGGAGAGCAAGAGCGAGAAGAAGAAGAAAAAGCACAAGTGGTGAGAAGACTCGAGAAGATCATGAAGAACAAGAGCAGCATGTTGTTTGCACTTTCGAGTTTGTTTGCAAAGACTGAGGCAGCCTACGTACAACACGTACCTTTCGCCGCAGCTCATGAAGTAGCAAGCTCAAAAGAAGTCCCAAGCAGTCCTGGAAGCATGTCGCTTCTGGAAGTCCTGGTGACGCTCGCCATGGTGTGCATGGCGGCATACTTTGTCGTCAACGAGATGAGAAAGCCGCAGAAGCACAAGAAGTCTAAGAAAGAGGAGAGAAGCAGCAGTGAAGAAGAAGAAAGCAGCAGCTCAGAAAGCAGACGAAGAGCCGAAGACAAAAGAAGGAGGAAGAAAGCAGAGAGAGAAGCGAGGACTGAAGCTCCTGCCGCTCAGGTGAACTACGACGTGGACTCCTTCGACGAGGCAAAGAAAGAAGTGACAGAGAGAACAGAGAAGTTGAAGAAGGTTGAGGAAAGCCTGGAGAAGGAAAAGGAGGAGTTCGAAAACCGAAAGACAGAGTTTGAGGAGACAGTGAAAAGGTTTTTGAAGAAGCAGAAGGAGGTGAAGGAAAAGGAAGACAAAGTTACAGAAAGAGAAGAGAAGTTAGAGAAAGACCAAGAAACCCTCCAAGAGCAAGCTAAGGCCCTAAGCGAGAAGGAGACAGCCCTTGAAGAAGCTGAGGAGAACGTCAAAGCAAAGGAAGCAGAGGTTGAGAAGAAGAAGAAAGAGGCAGAGAAGAGAGAGAGAAAAGCCCAGGAAAGAACCGTCGGCTACGACCAAGAGAGAGAAGAGTACGCCAAGAAGTACGTGGACGACGCAAAGAAGGACTTGGAGAGAGAGCTTAAAGTGCTAAAGCAAGAAGAGAAAGTAAGGAACCAAAAGCTCGACGACCTCCAGTACGACTACAAGAGCCTCAAGGAGGAAGTGGACGCACTTCTACTTGCAGCTAAGGACAAGATCGTGAAGTACAAGAAGAAGGTCAAAAGCCTCAAGGAAACCATAGGTGCAGCCTTGTCTGGAAGTGAAGGTGAAGAAGAGACAGAAGAAGCGTACAAGACCAAAGCAGAGGAAGAGAAAGAGAAGGCAGAGGCTAAGGCAAAAGAAGAAGAGAAGAAGAAAGGAAAGAAGCCAAAGCAGGTAGAGACAGAAGACCCAGAAGAGAAGCCCTCAAGCAACCAAGGAGACGAGAACACCTTCGACCCGAACGACATAGCCGAGTTCACGCAGCTTGGCTACGTGTGGGAGTTCAACAAGAAGACGCAAGAGTACCGCGCGAAGTGCGAGGACAAGAAAGGAGCCCCAAGAATCAAGAACGCTCCGGTGAAAGGCCGCCTCCTTTGGAACAAGGTGACGGAGTGCTACAGAAGGCACAACGTGTGGTTTACAGACGGAAAGGAATTGGATAAATTCCTCGAGACCAAGGAGAACGAGAAGATCGAGGAAGAGGTGCAGCGACGCATCCACGCGAAGGGCAAGCACGCCCTTCCTGGGACGACGCACAGAACGACGGTTGGTGGTACAACGACCAGTGGAACAACGAGAACTGGAACACCACCGACGACGGCAGCAACTGGTACGAGAACACGAACCCGCAGAACAAAGGCTACTGGCAGACGCCAGAAGAGTGGGCGCAGCAGAACCAGTGGGAGCAGTGGACACCCAAAGGAAAGAGCAAAGTCAAGAAGTCCAAGAACTGGGTGCAGACCCAGTGAAAGGATCCCGAGAAGGGATGATCGAGCAGGTCAAGCAGTGAACGCTTGTACATATGTACATAGCTAGGCAACGTAAGACTTGATGTATACTAGCACAAGAATTCATGTACAAAGTGTGAGCAAATGTATAGACGTAGCAAACTGGGGCAGTAAGCCTAGGTAAGCTACAACCTTCCAAAGTCTCACAAGAAGTTTCACAAGAGGCAGGTTAGGAAGGTACAAGGGCCAGAAGAGGCAAGAAGCCGGAGAAGCCAAGAACAAAGAAAAGAAGCCCGAAAGAAGAAAAGCCCGTAGGCTACGTAAGGGCAGAAGGAAACCGGGGTACGGGCCTCCCCGCAAAGAGTCCATAGGCTGGACCTAACTAGAACGTAGCTGTATATACAGAGTAGGTTTTTCAAGAAGGCCAATGTACAGACATAGAAGGCCTAAGTAGCAACAGGGCAGGAGTGCAGCTAGGTAAAAGACCAGGAAGAACGGAGACGAAAGTCCCTAGCAAAAGCACTGTACAGAAAGCCCTAGCAGTTTCCAAGAACACCCTAGGAACCCGCAAGAACTTTCTGAGGCGGGGTGTTCGTTTGTAACCTAGTGCACGTAGTCCCAAGTAGAGTGTGTAGAGTAATCACAGGAACACATGAAACATGTGTGTGAACCGCGACACGGAGGCTTAAGCAAGTCAGCCCGCGAAGTGAGAAAAGTGTGTTTGCGAGTAGAGTGGGAAGGAAGGCTTGAGAAGCCTTTAGTTTCAACAGGTTCGCAAAAACGCGGCAAGAAGACAAACCAACTTATCCACTCCTTTGACTCGGTGAAAATCCGAGCGGTGCTGCTCCAAATCTCGACAAAGGACGCCCTCTCCTTAGGAGAGTACCTCCGCGAGTGGAGCGGTATGCTCGAGATTCCACTCAAGCGGACTCGCGACTCCTTTACAGCTCTGGGATATGACCTTTCCAATGATGTCCCGTCATCTGAAAGACGAAAGGAAGGAGGAGTTACTCCCCTTCCGGATAAGGGGCTTGCGAGTGGGTCAAAGGGTGGAGCTTCTCCCCCGACAGCTGGGGGTAACGATCTTCAGCCTCAAGCTTCATCCTCGGTCACGCCAAGATGATCCTCCATTATGGCATGGGAGGGTCAGCCAGGAGAACTCGGTAACTACAGCGAGGACTCCACCAACCCAGATACCAAATTTTCATTTGAGGTATCCAAAGCGTTGGCGGCCTGTCTGAGGCACGGTCACAGGCCTCATATTTCCGTCTCCACAGCAGGATGGGCAAAGCTGGATGATGTGCTGTCGTGGCCTCGCGTATACAGCCAGCAAGCGTCTGCAGGGGACATTATGGAAATTGTTCGCCACAACTCAAAAAGCAGATATGAGTTGGGGGACAGCCATGGCACGAAGTATATTCGGGCAGTGCAGGGGCATTCGCGCTCCGATGTTGAATCTACTGAGGTTCTGGAGGCGCTCACGGAGGAGATGCTCCCCGCAATGCTGTACCATGGTACATATTGGTCCCTGTATGACCCGATACGGCAGCAAGGATTGCTGCCGCAGAGCAAGATCTCCAAAGGCCGTGGCAAAGGAGGTCGCGGCAGGGAGGGACGCCAACATATCCACTTCATCTCGGATAGAGATTCTGGCCAACCGGGCACCTCTGGCTTCAGGGAAAGCTCCTCCATGTTAGTGGCGGTCAACCCTCTGAGGGCTTCTCAGGAAGGGCTGAAATTTTTCCGTAGCAAGAGCGGCGTGATCCTCACCCCCAACGAAGTGCCTCCTTCAGCCATCGCGTATTACCAGAGCCTGAAATCAGGCACGAAATACGGAGGCGACAACAGGCCGCTTTGATTTCATGGAAAGGAGCTTCTCCCTCACAGGTGGAGATGCTCCCCAGACTGTTATCGCATGTGAGGCATGTCGACAAATAAGCATCGGAACGGTTAGCTCTGCCAGCATCAGCAGCCCCTCACAGAATCTGCAGTCCGAGGTCCAACTACCAGCTCCTTGCCTGGTCTCGGTCTCAAGTAGCTGCCGGGCCTGCTGTCTGAGACCTGGAACTCTTTCCTGTATGCAGGCTTTGCTTTTTCCTGAACGCAGGCTCAACTCTATAGTCTATAGCTGTCTGTTTTTCTTCGTCGTGATGCCAGAGACGCCGAAAAATCATGGCACCAGGGCGAACTCTCGCACTCCTCCTCCGGTGAGGCGCCGCACTCATCTTCCCAGATCACCACCATCAAGCGACGCCACTCGGGAGTCAGACTCTGAAGAAGCAGCAGCACCGGAGGCCTCTGCACCGAAGGGACCGCCAACACCAGTACCTGTAAATCTTCCAGGACGTGGCTCAAGTTCTGATCGACTTTCAGGAGGGCCGGGCAAAGGTTCCGCTGCATCTGCCAAAGTGGGAATCCCAGGAGGAGGTCCTCCCCTGGGGCCTCCGCCGCTAAAAGCAGTCACCTCCACCATTTCCCATCCGGGAACGGGAGAGCTGCATGTGACGAGCACAAGCCCGGCAGGAGTTGCTCCGCCAGCGGTGATCACAACGGACGAGTTGGAGATGGCACCTGGCCTACCTCTGCTGAGGGTCTCCCTGCCGCATCGCCTACTTTTCAACGTTGAACTAGTGGGAGCCTTCACAGCGAGGCTAGATGACACACTCGAGACAGCTACGGGGTGCAGAAACTTCAGCGTAAGTGTCAGCTCGGGGATAATTGCAAATCTGCCAGTCAGCCTATCCAAGCAGGTGACTAGAAAAATAGGGCTTACCCAGCCTCCGACGGCAAACTCCCTTCAGACTCACAGTTTGCAGCCCTGAAAGGCGGAACGTGTGCAAGTGCAGTGCTGAGGCCCGGCTTGCCGTGAAGCAGTGAACCGCGCTAGTAATCAGCAGAGCTGTAGGTCGAACACTCGCAAAGCGTGGACTATCAGTTTCACCCGAGACATATCTTCCCGCTGCGTGCGAATGAAATGCTGCTGAGGCTGCCTGCTCACACTGGTGACTTGTGTGGAACCAACGCTCGGTGCTGCTGTGCTGGGTGCTGCTGTACTTTGTTGATCCTCAGGAACATTCCTGGCAAATCCTTGCTGCATGTCTCGCTGCTTCTGTCTGCACGTTGCTTCGTAGCCATGCCTTTGCCACGGCCTTTTCCTTTTCCTCGACCTTGTCCTTTTCCTCGTCCTTTGGGGGCACCAAAGTAGTTGCCTCCTCGTCCTTTTCCTTTTCCTGTGCCTTTTCCTTTTCCTTTTCCTTTTGGTCTCCAATCTCCTTTTCCTTTTCCTTTGGCTCTTGTGACATCCATGTCTGCTTGTCCTCCATGATCCTTTCCTGATGCTATCATGTCTGTTGTTGTCCACCTTGCGTTCTGCTCGTAGGTCAACAGAAACTCACGTACTTGCTGGTACTTTGTGTCTGCCTTCATCCCCATCAGGAGATGCTGTTTCACTTGTCCTTCTTGGTTGTTCATAAGAATGGACAGTTTGAGGTCGTCTTGCACAAAGTCTCCAGAAGCCTTCTCGTAGTTGTCGATTGTTTCTTCTAGAGCGAGGATGTTCTCAAGGACTGTTTTCTTGCTGTTGAACTGGTACTTGGTGAGGTGCGCGAGCAGGTTCAAGCTACGGCCTCTAGTAAAAGGCTCGTGTTCGGACAACAATGTCCGCCATGCTTCTAATCCGTTCTCCTGTGGGATCTGCTTCATGGTACGTAGAGGTCTTCCTTTGGTATACGACGTCAGAATTGTAAACAGTTTCTTGCTGCTGCTTCTCTCTTCGGGACTCAACTATACAACTATACAGAAGAGCCCCAAAGAACTGGGAGTGCCACACGAACCGTGAAACTGTACTTGCATCGTGATTCCACATCTCCATAAATTTTGGCATACAACGCAACGAAGAACAAGATTTCAAATTTTCTGTGAATGTGATGAAAAGTTTGTGATTCGAGGCATTCATCTCGATTTCGCTCCGCGGTTGTTGTGTAAACATGAAGCATGTTGATAGCTAACATATGTTGATTTGAAGGCCCATCATACCAGGTGATGCTGATTTTAGACCAATCGAACTCTTTCAAAAAAAAACGAATTTTGCTTAATGAATTTCTGTGTAAAAAATATACTTGATGATATTTCATCATGAATGGTGTTAAGAGGAGAGTGAGTGTAAGGTGACATATCGCACATTCCACAAATGTGTGAATGTAAATGTGTTTCGATGTTAAACGTTGATTCGTATTGGCATGCAAAACAGCTGGAATGCAAAGTCTCGTGCACGAAGTACGTGTTCCCAGCAGTACAAATCAGAGCAAACAAGCTTAAAAATGTGCGGGGCTATGACGACGACTGGAATGGGTTTTGCATGTTATCCGTTTTAGAATTATCCACTTTTGAAGAGCGGAGTCCCGAACACGTGGGTTGCTAGCTGGATAAAGACGGAATGCCGAGATTTGAAGCCTGTGGCTGGAACCCAACATGGTGTACACTTGATTCCTTTTGTGGTGTGATGATGTCATGTCGCGATGTCGACATTGCTGCATGTGGACGTTTTGCATGTTTGTGTTCTCAGAGAGTTACGACTGCAATTTGGCTTGTGCGATCCTGCAGTTGTAGCATATTCCACTGTTATGCCGCCATGGAGCGTGCTTCTTCGCTGCCTTCGTTGCGGCTTCCGGCTGTGAAGTACGCTGACGTGTTTCACATGACTCGGGTTTGGAGCACAAAGTTCCTTTTTAGCGATAACTCTTTTCAGGGCGGGCGACCAGCAGCGGCCCATTTTGTTGGGGAACTGCAGGTGGGAAGGTGAATGAAAATGAGCGAAAGTGCTGCTTTGTTTTTGGATTGGAAGGCCAGCGTTGGGCCTCCACGATCCTCATGATGCTTGTCTGCGACTTCAAGCCTCGCTTGATACGTTTTGATTCGAGTGTCGTTTATTCCAGGAAGCAGCTTCGAAGAGTACTTCGGCAACCTCTTCCATGAGGTTCGAGGAGTGTGTCGCGCATGCAAGGTCGAAGCTGTTTGCGATAGGAAATCTACCAAAGCCACACGTTTCTAAAGCATGCAGAAAGTGGACTCGGCCTCTGCAGATTTTGACGGAGCCTTGCTTGGACAGATCTTCCTCGCAGCACATGTCCTCACAGAAACACTGCTACTGTGTAGCTGCTGTGGCTCAATGAGCTTGGTCACTGCCAGCAACTTCAAGCAGGTCTATGACGTGGCTCTGCTGCGAAGTTCTGAAGGGGGTTGAAGATAAGCTGAGTCAAACTAAGAGGTTAAAGGCCTCACTGCTCTTTGTGACGGCTCTCGTCCACAATGTCTTGTTTCAGGGACTCAGGTGTCGTGTGTGTGTGTGTATGCGTGTGTTGTCGGTTTGTTCTTGCGCGGCATACTTCCTGTAGTGTGGAATGCATGTGTTGCAACGGACGCGGCTCACAGGAGGACGAAGGTCTGGATCGATGCAGTTCCTGCGGGTTGTCAGTTTAGGTTGCACCCGCACCGAAAACATTGCACATTTTATTTTCATTTCCACACAAGACCGAAGTTTCCGTGTGTAGAGTCTGTGGAGGCTTGGAGGCGACTGACCTTGGCCCCACACACGACAACGCGGGCGACTGTTTGCAACAGCTTGGCAAAGGCAACGACGAATACCGGCGTGCCCGCAGGGCAGGCAGCATCAATGTTCACACCCTCCGTTGCTTTGCGGAACTCGACGAGTGTGATGTCTGCAGCTTGATGGGCGTGTTCGTCAAAATCGTGCACTGTAGATCTTACTGTTGTTTGCAGGTTTTGTTCCGGATGAGATGCAGGAGCCTTGACCCACCACAAAAGTGCTGCGTTGTATATAGGTTTTGTCGTTTAGAGAGCAACGCTTCGTTTCGTACGGAACATGGAGTCCATGAACAGTTGTCGGATGCCGTTGCAAGTTGCAAACGTGTTGCATTCATTTTGGCAGTTCTCGCATTGTGAGTCTGTTGATGAGCAGCCAGGTTGCTGGAGTAGTGCTTGCCTATGTCTTTTTCCATCGTGCCGCATCGATTTGCCTTTCTTTGATGTGATGTCATTTGATGTGTAGCTCTCAAGCCTAGCGGGGGGTCTTCTGGGTTTTTCGCTGTGTCGAAAGCACGCCGTGTTTGTCGAACGCTGCGATGTTGACGGTGTCCGAAACTGAGAGCAGCTCAGCCTAGCTTTGTTATCTTGCAGCTGCAGTTTTGCTGGAGCCAGCAGCGGGACTCAAGCGAGCGTTGAACCGTAAGCACAAGCTCGACCAGCGGGCGGCGATCCGACAAATCGCCTGTCTGGCTGGGGAAAGATGGATGGCAGCTTCACAGACGTAAGCAGCATCTCATCGTGAATGAGACTTGTCATGTATGGTTTTGGACATGTGCCCATTTCCTGAGCTGTTCTGTTTCCCACATGGGCTGGCAACCGAGCACCAAGCCCGATATCGCACCCGACAGTTCCAACTTACCACTCCAACATAGAATCCCCACACCCTCTGAACTACATTTCCAAACCCGGCAGATGTATTGCGGGACGGTACACTTCCTTCCCCTCAATGCATTGCTCAGGGTTGGCTGTGATTCGACTGGCAGCGTTGCAGGCATCCCGACTCCCGCGCACTGCAGCGGAACATCGATGGATCCCATTCTCCGTGGACCGGCGGACTCGCCGATTGCTACGAGAGCGATTGGTCTGGTTGGCAAAACACTGGTGCGAGCAATTCGAAGAAGGACTCCACAGGCCCGGCCGCGGCATCGGAAAAACGCGTGCGGTCAAGTTAGCACGTCCTTTTCCATTTGCACGCAACTCCGCTGCGAAAATCCCCAGCTCGGCTCGAAACAGGAAGCTTTGTCGCGCCGCGGGAACGCTACCGTGCTGCCGCAGCTCGCCGGCGGTGCATTTTCTCGCACTCGCATTCGATCGTGCCAGCACAACTGTAACTGCGATTTCGCCTTGCTATTCGCTCGTCCTGGAGTAGCCGCGGGGACAATGACGAGAAGCACACTGATGGCTTCTGGAACCATCCCAACCAATGTGCACACCGGTCATGCTGATGCATCCGATGGTTGATTCACCTTCACCAACCGATTCCAGCCTCTTTGGATTGTTTTGCCTGCCCACGCATGCAGCTCGTGGCCCGCCGAGCCAAAACCATGGAACGCATACGGGTGTGCGTCGTCCGCGACACGTCGGGCCCTGACGCGGAGGTCGTGCCAGCGATGGTTGTCGCACACGACGGCTCCCGGAATGCCGGCAGTCACACTTGTGTACGTATGGGGCAGTGCCGCATGGTGGCACGCTTTTCGGGTCTGAGGTTGGCCGTGCAGCAAGCCGTCCCAGCTCAGCGCTCGGGCAGGCATGGCCTGCTCAGCCAGCGCTGTGAGGAAAACTACCTTTGAGCCTGTGCTCGACGTGGCCGCGCAGACACGCCCCAGTCGGTTGTTTCTGCGCAAGTGAATGAGGCACTGTAGGTAGGTTTTCGGCCTGCCCTCGACAAGACAGCAACCTGCCAGGCGCAAAAGAACTGCGTCACAAATTCGTTCGACGCGCAGCCGAAACAACGAATTTGGCGAAGATCCATGGAAACCCAGGAGCATTGGCACGCGATGAAAATCTGGAAGCACCAACCGAATAAAGCATCTCGGCTCGATGGGGAGCACAAGGGCTTGCACCACGGCGGAACGATGCATTGCTCCGACGTCGCGATGTCATCCTGCGGATGCCCATGCCGCCTGCGCTGCCATCCGTAGCGATGCTTAGGTTGTTGCTTCGTAACGATGCCGATTTATTCACAAACTTCGTGCGAGGAATGTGGCCATGCAGTGCGACAGCCCAGTCTGATATCAGCAACACGGAATACCTCGCGCACGCCGGCGAAGTGCATGCTTGACCGCAAATGTGGAGCTCTGCTTGCACCACGGCGGAACGATGCATTGCTCCGACGTCGCGATGTCATCCTGCGGATGCCCATGCCGCCTGCGCTGCCATCCGTAGCGATGCTTAGGTTGTTGCTTCGTAACGATGCCGATTTATTCACAAACTTCGTGCGAGGAATGTGGCCATGCAGTGCGACAGCCCAGTCTGATATCAGCAACACGGAATACCTCGCGCACGCCGGCGAAGTGCATGCTTGACCGCAAATGTGGAGCTCTGTGCTCAGGCCCGCGAGCATGCGCAATACAGCAACCGATGCCATGCGCGTAGGAAGCTGGGCTCGGCCTGCCGCCGCTCCGAGCGGCGGCAAACCTGATCGGTCCCGGATGTGTTTACCGCACCGCATTGGCCCCAATTGTTCGATTCCGAGTGGAGACCGGTCTTTTCCTGCGCGGTACACCCGTCGAAAGCGCTTCATGTGAGGACATTGACATACTGCAACGCGACAGCAGCAAAGGCGAACAGTTTTCACATCGTACCAGCACGACCGCACCGCCGTGCTGTCGCCACCCAGCTCCATATATCCCCAGGTAAACACCACCCCGTCTGCCCCGGGCACGGCCACGAAAGCGCCGTTGCTGCCTTGCCGCGCCTCCACGGCGATGGGACCCCTCCAACGTCACACGAACGACCGCAGTGGAAAACGAGAGCGCGGTTGTCATTGCGCGGCCAAGGCACAATCAAAAGCTTTGCTCGCTCGTGCTTGCCGGGTGCTCGGCTTGTTGTCGAACGGGCGGATGTCGCGGGTCCTGGAGTGAGGAGAGGGAGAGAGAGACCGAGAGCCCATCGCCATGCGGAAATTTGACACCGTTTGCAAATCGTCGGCCGGCGAAGCGAATCGGCCCAAGAAACAATGTAGGCTGCAGGGGCATGTGTCGCGGCATTGCGCACGCCGAGACCACCGTGGCGAAGCGGCAGATGGGGTCGGCGGACAGCGAAGTGAGGTTGTGCGTTGCAATTCTGGATCACAGGTGCTTCCGCTTTTTCCAAACAGTCCGCAATCTTCTCCAACGCGCAAGGTCCAAGTACATTGACCAGCCGTGATCACACTCGGACGGCAATGAACCTATGGTTAGTTAAGCGGAAGTTGGCGAGCAACCGGACCCGTTAATGCCAGGGTTGTCAAATGTAGGGCACTCAGCATTGCGCAAGTGCACTTACACTCCAAGTTGCAACTGGGCGGGGAACTCTTTCGCGCTCCTCGACGACACGTGCGTGGTTTTGTTTCTTCACCGCGCGGTGCCGGTTCTGGCTGGAATGCTGATGCGCAACAGCTGGTCCAGGGTCTAGCCCGCGTCCGTGCCCAACGAGCTACGCCAGCCATGCGAAGCGCGGCTTCCACGGCTCGGGCCAGGCGTTGGTGTGCTGGCAGTGTCGGTGCAGCAAGCCGTCGCCACCCCACTCCAGCCATCTGTCGGCTTCGTGGCTGGACCGTATGCTCTACCCAGCTGACCCACGGGGGCCGAGCCGCCTGCCACTCCACAACGCATAGAAACGTCGTAGTGCCGCCGGCAGCTACGCTATGTGTACTGCGTACAGGAAGAACCCAGGTCATGTAGACGCGAAAGAGGCGGGGAG
Source organism: Symbiodinium sp. CCMP2592 (assembly GCA_905221615.1). Taxonomy (NCBI): domain Eukaryota; class Dinophyceae; order Suessiales; family Symbiodiniaceae; genus Symbiodinium; species Symbiodinium sp. CCMP2592. The sequence goes on from CAJNDT010005984.1 coordinate 138,577, forward strand.
AAAAAAAGGTTGGGGTCATCGCTCAAGGAACGAAACAACCTTGACCTTCATTTGGGCCAAACTCGTGTTTGCAACGCAACCGGCGAGGAGCCTCTCCTGGCCTCAGCCTCCAGGTACCGACGGGACGGGCGTTAGGCGCTGCTCGGTGAGAGCAGGGGTCCGGTTGTCCATAGCACGCGGATGGGCGGCCCCTCCGCGCAAAACTCACCGAGCATGCATTGTTGCTCGCCAGTGTCTCTATTGTCACTGATTTACAGGTCGCCTGGCTGCTGTTGCTTTCGGCGCCACGCCACCATTCGGCGCCACGCCACCATGCAGCAACCACTTTTCTGGCGACAAGGCAGACAAGCAAGAACAAGACAGCTTGTGGAACCATCGGCGGCTTTGCTTAAAGCACCAGCGCCAGCAACGGAAAAAAAACACCAACCAGGGAAGAGAAAGGGGGAAGAACACACCCACAGGAGGTGGTTTTGCATAAAGCACCAGGCCCGGAAACAACAGAGCAGAAAACAAAAAGGCCAAAGAGAACACAGAAAAAAGGAAAACTGAAAAACAAACCAGGCGCTCCGACAGCGACGACTCCCACACCCGGGCCGAGGATGTCGCCGCCGCGGCCGAAGCTCGCAGCCCGCCGCGCAGCGAGCCCGTGCGGCTGGCGCCCGGCGTGGGCGCGGACATGGAGGCCAGACTTTCGCTGCCCCGCCTGCCGATGCCCTCCATGCAACCCCCCCTGCATCCGGCCAACTTGAAGCAACCAGCACACGTCGGGCACAAGCCGCCGCTGCAGCTGCAGAAGCTGGCCTGCAGCTTGGTCTTGCAGCCCTTGATGCCGTCTGCTTGCAAGCCACTTGCCGTGAGCGGGTTCCCACGTTGCAAACTGCCCGTGCGCGCGTCCGCGGGTGCTTGCGCAGGGCTCCGGCTCGCAGTGCATCCGTCGTCCTGCCCTGGGGACGAAGTGCGTGGCCGGAAGCTTTTCTGCCTCGCACCCCGAATCCTGCTTTACCGCTCGCCTGGCGACGTCCCGAGTCCCCACTACGGAGTTGGACAGGCGCTGTGACGCGTTTCGAGCAGGGCTATGCAACGACCTGCTGCGCGAGGACGCTGCGGCGCTCGCCGCCACGCCAAGCTCAAGGCCAGACCCTGCTGGTGAGGCCGCGCGTGCGCGCCGTGCAACCGCTCCTGTCCACCTTGACAACAGAACCGCTTCCTGCAGGCAACAGCGACACCCTCGTAGAGCTCCGCGACCCCCAGCCACGACCGCACGAGCGCTACGCCCCGCTGCAGCAGGCCTTGCTCCAGCATAACCCTGATCAACCATGCCCCCTGCCTCTGCGGGCCTTCCTCGACAGCTTGCGGAGTGCTCGTCGCGGCTCCGCTGCCGGCCCGTCCGCCACCAACGAGCACATCCGCGTCTTGCTCGACGACGAGGAGGACGCCCGTTTGCTGCATGGCGCCGCCCTTCAACTAGCCAATGCGGAATGTGCCTCTCGCTGTGTTCGACGGCATCCGTGTCGCGCGCCTCGTCGCACTGCGCAAGCCAAACGGCCGGGTCCGTGCTCTCGCAGTCAGGGATGCGCTGCGTCGTCTTGTGGGCCGGGTACTTGCGCAGCATTTTGCTCCAACAGGCTTGCATGCCTTACGAGCACGCGCACCGGCACGCGGAGGCAGTCAGCAGCCGTCTGCTCCGCGCGGCCACGGAGGCATTATCCCGTGCCACGGTTCTTTCCGTTGATGCTGTTGGCGCCTTTGACCACGTCTCGCGGGGATCCATCCTAGCCGCCCCGCATACCCGGCCGGAGCTGCAACCTTCGCTCCCCTACACACGGCAGGTCTATGCCACGCCTAGCGTCTACACCTGGTTCGACGAAGATGGCCGCGCGCACGAAGTCTGTCAGGCCGAAGAGGGCGAGCAAAGCGACCCATTGATGCCGGCATTCTATGCCTTGGCGCAGCACACCGCGCTCGCTGACCTTCAGAGCCAGCTGGGTGACGGTGAAGCCGTCTTCGCGTTCCTCGCCGATGTTCATATTGTTTCGACACCCGAGCGCACACGTACGCTCTTCTGCGCCCTCGCTGACGCCCTGTGGCACCACGCGCGGCTCCGTCTCCATGAAGGCGAGACGAGGATTCGGAATTCTGCCGGCGAAGAGCCGAATGCCATCGCCGACTTCTGCGGCGGAGCGGAGCTGAACCCGTCTGGGTCGGGGACTGGTTTCTTCCGACGGAGTGCCAAGGGTTGACCGTGCTCGGGTCCCCTCTCGATCACGATGCCTTCGTCGCCAAGCACCCCGAGAGCAAGCGCGAGGACCACGACCGGCTCTTCCAACGTCTCCCCAGCCTCGACGACTTGCAGGCGGCCTGGCTGCTGCTCCAGTCCTGCGCCGCCCCGCGTGCCAACTACCTGCCGCGAATCCTGCCCCGCACCTCACCGCCGCGTATGCAGCAGCACACGATGCGGCCCGCACTCCTGGAGCGCGAAGCCGCCCCCGTCCCGGAGCGAAGCATCCGCATTGCCCATCTCGCGCAACGACTCGGAGGGCTTCAGCCCAGTGGTGGCACGCGAGGCCTTGTGGTCGGCGACTTCCTGCGCCGCCTGGTCGCCCGCACGTTGGCACAACAGTTTGCGGCTCCCCTTGCAGAAGCGTGCCACCCGCACCAGTACGCTCTGGGAAGTGGGGGCCGAGGCCCTGGTCCATGAAGTGCAGGCTCGTTGTGCAGCTGACCCCCAGCTCACAGTTGTGTCCCTTGATGCCGCTGCCGCCTATGATGGCATCAGCCGACAAACGGTGTTGCGGGAGCTGACGGGGGTCCCCCAGGCGTCGGCGCTGTTGCCGTTCGTGCGCTTGTGGTTGGGTCGCACGTCCACCTACTGTTGGCAGCAAGGCGCGCACACGCGGCACTTGCAGCAAGGTGAAGGAGTCGAACAGGGTGACCCCCTGAGCCCAGCATTGTTCAGCTTAGGCTTGCGTGCAGCTTTGCGGGATCTGCAGCTTGATGTCCGACCCGAGCTTGGCGAACGCGTCCTTGCATACTTGGATGACGTTACTATCCTGGCCAGGCCGCAGCGAGCCTTGGATTTCATCCAGCGCTTTGAGCACCACCTCGCGTTTCACACACGTCTCTGCCTGAATTTGTCCAAGACAGCCATCTGGAATTGAGCTGGGCTCGCTCCCGATGGCCTGCATGCCTTATCAACCACTGCCCGCATTTGGTTTGGGGACTCGTCGCTCGCGGCTGCCCAACGTGGGCTCGTTTTGCTGGGATCACGGTTCGGCACGCCCGAGTTCGTGCAGGCACAGTTGCAGCACTCTCTGGAGCGGCAGGCCACTCTCCTCAACCAACTGCCGAATTTGCACGACACACAGGTCGGGTGGCTGCTGTTGTCGTGCTGCGCATGCCCACGGGCGCAGTATGCTCTCCGCACGCTCCCCACTGCCAGCACGCACGAGTATGCGATGCGTCATGATGCCGCAGTGTTGAGATGCCTTGACTCACTCCTGTTTGCGGATGCCGCTGAGGGATTACCTGCTCGTGTGCAGTTGGCCCTACGCCATGGCGGCCTCGGCCGGCGCAGCGTGGTCCGTCATGCGCCAGCGGCCTTTTGGGCATCCTGGGCCGACACGCTCCCAGCCATGCTCAAGCGCGACCGCCCCTTCGCCCTTCGACTTGTCCAGGGCTTGGAAACAGCAAGCGAGCTGTCAGAGTTGCTGCCGCTTCAAACTGCCCGCGACTGTCTGTCCGCCGTTGGCTTCGAACCCCCGTCCTGGCACGACGTGCTTCACGGAGAGAAGCCGCGCCTGCTCGTCCAAGACGAGCCACAGCTTGACAACACTCGTGGCTGGCAGCGTGCCGCATCCCAGGCCGTCGACGGCTTCTGCCAGCGAGCCTTGTTGCGAGAACTCGATGCCTCCTTAGCCGCCCTGCTCGAGTCACGCAGCCCGCGTTTTCACTGCACGGCCCACCTCGCCTGAGCTCACCCTGGAATCCCCGTTGTTCCGAGCTCTCCTGCTGCGCCGGCTCCGCCTGCCACTCCCGCTGACTACAGCGAGATGCCGGTGTCGCCAACCGAATGATGCCTTCGGCGATCACCTTGCTTCTTGCCCGCGGTCTGGGGCCGACTCGAGCGAGCGGCGGCCAGAGTTTGTCGGGAGGCGGGCGCCGGGCGCCATTGTCGCGATGCATGCCCTGGTGCGTGATCTGAATGTTGTCCTTGTCCGCCAGGACGAGAGACGCATCGAAGTCATCGCACCAAAAAAAAAGTCATCGGGAACGGCCTGCCTTTGTGGGGCGGTGTGCAGCTTGCCGTTGACACCACATTGGTGTCGGCCCTCACTGCAGCTGGCATGCCATGCCGAGACAGCGGCCGCACGGTTGGGGCAGCTTTGCGTGTTGCTGAACGTGCCAAAGCTCGGACATACCCAGAGCTTGCTTCCGGGCGCCGGTGTCGGCTTGTCGTCCTTGGCATTGAGGTCGGAGGACGCTAGAGCCCCCAAGCCGCTGAGTTTGTCAGACTCCTTGCCCGCAGCAAAGCAGGAGGGGAAGCTGCAGGCTGAAGAGGGCCAGGGGTCGCGTGAGGCTTCTCCGCCGCTCTGGGGAGGTGGGGCGGCAGCAGCGCCAGTGCAGACGGCTGCCCAGCCAAGGGTATCGCAGCCAAACGAGCGCAGGTGCGGCGGCAGTGGTCGAGGGCAAGACGCTGTCGCCTTGGAGGGCGCCAAGCAGCCGGGCAGCTGCAGCAGGGGCACGCGTGCGAATGACAGGCAAGGTGTCGCACCAGGAAGCCCAATGCGCGGCAAAGCGGTCGGTGGCGGCAGAGCGGAGGCCAAACCCTTTTTTTCCCCCCACACACCTCTCTTTTACGTCCGTCCACTCCGCGGTCCCAGTGCACATGCCCAAAGTCCAGGCAACAGACTACGGCATGCGGCTGGCAAGCGGGGGCTGCTCGGAAGAGTCAGCCAGGACGTCGCTGAGGAGCGGCATGTGTCCATCAACGTTGGCGGTGCCGGACAAGGGAAAGGAAAGGAGGCTGGCAGCAAAGGTCCGCGCGGCCGCAAAAGCCAGGAGCGCAGACCAGCGCAACGCAAACGCGGCAGTGCACGCCGCCCGCTGTGCAGGAGGATCCGCGCCGATGCCGCTGCCTGGAGAGCTTGATGCGCTTGGCGACCACCGCTCAGCCTGCGCTACCTCGGGCTGTCCCTCGAGCATGCCGTCGCGCAGATCTGTCGCGAAGCCGGTGCTCGTGTCGCTCGCCACGTCCGGCTGGCTGACATCAACCTTGATGTACCGATCTCGGACGAGCGGCGCATTGAGGTCGTTGCCAACGGATTGCCTCTGTGGCATGGCTTGCAGCTCGCCCTGGACGCCACCATCGTCTGCCCCCTCACGCGGCGCCGGGAGCCCCACCCGCTTGCTCATGCCCAGCTGGGAATCGCCGTGACGGCCGCTGCCCGGCACACGCGGCGCCAAACCTACCCTGAGCTCGAGAGCGCGGCGCTGCCGCCCGGTTGTCGTTGGCCTGGACGTTGGCGCCAGGTTTGGGGCCGAGACCGTGCAGCTGCTACGTCCTCGCGCGACACCGGGCCGCCGCAGTCCCCGCACACTTGAGGCCTTCAGCCACTGTCGCCTGGATCTCGCGCTGGTCCGGCCTTCTCTGTCGCATCCCATTGCGCCTACGCCGCCCCGCTCCTCGAGCTCCCACCCGCGGCCGAGCTCGGCGAGGGACTCATGCCAGAGCTGCATGAGGTCTTGGCCGACTCGTGCGGCGAGCAGCTGTAGGCTCCCCCCTCGGCCGCCAGCGAATGAGCCGGCTCCATAAGGTAGCGCGTCGTGTGCACTGGGACCGGACTTCCCGAACCTCGGCTGGTGGAAAAGGCGCGTGGAAAAATTGGATGCAGAGGATCCGAATCGGGTACGCGTTCGGCCGCATCCGAGGTTCTTGCAACGTGTTCTTCTTCTCGCATGGTTGCCTTCGTTAGTGGCCGCCGTGATCACACAGGTTGGGTTTGTAGTGTGCGTGGGAGTGGAGGGCTGCAACTTGGCCCAGCCGACAGATCGAAGGCGAATCGCAGAGTCCTTGTTGATGCCGGCGGTTCGTTGCATTCGCATCTGGTCAGCAGAACAGACACCTTGCTGCGAGCCTCACAATGGGCATCGACAGTGTTCATTCAGACATATTCAGACGTAAAGCCAAACCAGTAACCAGGCAGTTGCAGCATTGCGCTAAGCTACCACCGCGAATGATGGCACGCCCCTCAGTGGAAGATGGCTTCCGCCGTTAACATATAACCAGTAAAGTGCAGGGCGCAAGATCGAGAGATGCAGATGACGTTCGACTTGCTTGCAGGTGCATTCGCCAGTTGCATTGCTGTCGTCGGCCGTGCTTCGCCAAGCTGAGACACAGTTGATAGTGCCGTATGTTCGCTGCGCGCTTCTGGCCTCAGGATGATGGTTTCGTGCGCTTTGTGGTCACCAAGACGCGAAGTGACCGTGGACAAGTGGAGTTTGCAGAGTTGTGGCCTCCTTAAAGCCTTAAAGGAACCCCGACATCATCTTGCAAGTGACACAGTGAAGCTGTTTTTGCATGATATTGCACGTCTGTACATAGAATTTGCGGCTGTTCTTGCTGGCTGGATGTTTCGAGTCTTTGCACTTGTTGCCAACAAGGGTGTTGGAAGATGCAGCTGGCCAGCCAATTGATTTGTCCAGCGCCGCCAATGTCATTCAGGCATCTGTTTGCGGCAACATGCATTTGAGAGACATGGTGAGCCCAACATGCTTTCACGCTATTCCATGTCTTAGGTGTTATGCACCACCCGCGCAACCGTGCACGCAGCACTCCTTCACGTCACACATCCTCACAAAACTTAAGCCTCGAGCCGGCCAGGCGAGATTGGAAGGACCCAATCTGCTTGAAACTCCGGGAAGTGTGGATTTGTGTGTCGATGGCAAGCTGGAGACTTGGCTTCGGATGAATGGGTTTCATTTGTGTTGTTTGGGAGGCGCTGGCTGCTGCAGCGGCCGGTTGAGCATTCACGAGAAACATCATCCCCTGAGTCATTATCTGGCAGATCCTTGCATTCTCATTTCAGATGAACCTGATACTTCGGAATTTGCCAAACATGAATTCCAAGCAGCCAGCAACTTCTGCTCACAACGATATTTTTACAATGCATGGTCGGCATCGCGAAGCGACAGTCACAGAAACGAGAACAAGAAAGTGAGCTTGTGCCGGACAGCTGTTGAACATCCTGGACCAGATGCCAGTCCTCAGCAACTGAGGAAACAAGCTGTCATCTGGAAGTTGGTCAGAGCATTGTCTTGCAGCTTCAGCCAGGTGCAACCATAGAGTGTGTGCAAAGTGTCGTTCTAAGCGGGAGGGAGAGGGAGAGAGCGGCAAGCTCCATCAATTTCTGACGAACACCTCCATGGAAGCCGATTCCGGGTCATCGGAAGCTACCGCATGCCACTGAAAACCTACTCGGGAGATGTTGGTAGTGACCGGTAATGCTGAGCCATGCCGCAGGCCACCGAGTGGGGAGCTATGGTTTCAAGACCGCGCTTGAAAACAGCACGGAGGTGGCTTCTAGAGAGAGTCTAGGTCAACTGGTACTGCGGCCGAAGTGGTTGAGTGTGCTCCTTTTCCGGCTTTGTCCGATGCGAGGTTCGGGCCTGCGACCCCATTGCCTTCAAAATGGAGAGGTCTCAAGACGGTGTCTTTATCGAAGCAAGTCGTTTTCAGAAGGCTCCGCTCTGACAGTGCTGCAGGGAACGAAAATCTTGCTTTCCTTGGCCCCTCCCAACCCGCCGTGGTTGCTTGCTTCTGGAGCGTTCAAGTTCGCCACTCCTTGCCAACGCTGGGAATGCGCAGTAGGCTACGTTCGTCATGGCGTGCATGAAGATTCTCTCTTGTCGGGGCATGAACCTGATCTGACTCAGGTTCTGTCTGGCGTGAGTCCAGTGTCAAAGCTGCGGTGGATGTGCCAAATGCCGGTGGGTTCATGGCTCCTTGGAACTGGAGATAAATCGCGATGAGATTTGTGGTCGGCAGCATTAACAACTGTCAACTGTTTGCAGCAAGTACTGGTTGTGTGAAGCTGTCTCCAGTTAAGTTTATTTTGCAAAGAGACCATGCAGTTCGACTGGCTCATATGGTTTTCTGAAACGGGCATCACATACTCCCTCCCACTGTTGTCTTTGAAGGCGACTCTGTGTTTGCTTGGAGTACCTTTGCTTGTGTTGCATGCACGGCCGGCTCGTGCATCTCTTTTCTATGGACTTTCGGGGTTTTCTAAGGGGTCAACCAACTCCAAGTTAAAGTTGCACGAGCTAGTTCTCTCACACTACACTTGGGGGTTCGATGGCGTTTTCGGGGCCGTCCTGCGAAGTCGACGCAGAGCACTCACTCACTCACTCACGCACGCACTCACTCACTCACTCACGCACTCATTCACTCACTCACTCACTCACTCACTCACTCATTTAATCACTCATTCACATCACCGACCGTTCGAGCCTGTCTGTAGCCAATTGTGCACTCTGGATCCAGTTCTCAAAGCTCCGCAAATCCCATTATACATTTGTTACTGGGTAGGGGTCGAAGCAGTGCTTTGTGCTACGTGCTCGCTTGGGAGCTTTGTGCCGAGTGCTTTGCATTTCAAGGTAGGCCCCTTTCTGCTATCGGGCTTTGCCGGTGGGCCCGTGGAGACGCAGGGCCACATACCACCGATGATTCCAAAGGCGAGTTTTGAGGGACGTTCCCACCGGTGGAAGATGCTGGTAGGAGCTGACTTGGGGTGTTGTTTCTCACGCTGCCTGATTGAAAATCTTCCCGAGCACTTCAAAGCATCCCTCCTCGCGTTGTGTTCGACAGGATCTTCCAACTACCACAGCTGGTCGCACCATGGCAGCAATTCGATCGTGACACTTCCAAACGATTCGCAGGTTATGTTGAGCAGGAAGCCGACACCTGGACCTGCAACCGGAAGTCATATTTCTGATGCAAGCATTCTGCTCGGGACCATGCCGCTCCGGTAGTGGCAGATTCCGCGGTGCAGTGAACGAGTGGCCTGCAGGGCAGTTTCCAGCAGAGACTCCGAGCGGCAGGGCCAATGTGATGTCATTCACAGTCCCTCGGCTTCCTAGCTTCCTGAGGTGCTTGCATGAATTTCAATATGTGCAGCTGTGCATGTCAGCATGTCCTGCAAGTTCTGTGATTCATTGTGCTGCAGTGCAACCTACGCTGCGGAATTCCTTTCACCAACTGCATGCCATCTTCATGTCTGCAGACCACTACGCCGCCGCCACCACCACTTGCAGCAGCGGCGCCGGAAGCATCGCCACCAGCCCCGATGGCTGTTGTGGAGCCGCAGTCGCTTGCAATTAAACAGACTTTGTGGTTATTCAGATCAGCACGACCGATCCGATCGTTTTCCTTTTTCTTGTCGACCTTGATGCTTCGATCTCGTCTTTGGTGTCAAAACTTGCAGTTCCCAGTGAAGCGAGAAGTTGGATGGCGTGAGGAAAAGGGCAAGCACATGTCAAAACAACGTCTCTATTACAAGTTCATTTGGTATTGGCGTGGAGGCTGATGTTGAGCACAAGCACCACTCCAATTCCAGATGTCCCAGCCGCTGCTCGGCTTCGATGCCATGAATCATATGAAGAGTCGCTCAGCAAACTCCAACCCGAAATCAGCATGAAGCTTCAATCCAAGCTCGTTCCAATGACGAGAGTGGAGAGGCACGAAGGACGGCAGAGTGTGGAGTAGGCACGAAAATTAAAGTCATATTCTGTACACAGGGCCTCAGCACTCTAGCTTGAAGACCTCGCCGGTTTGTTTAGAGCCCGGGCTAGCTGTGGGCTTGGTCCCTTACCCAGGTTAGGCGCTAAGCACCAAGATGACCGTTTTTCTGATACTGCGGTGCTTTCCAATCAATGCCCTTTCCTGGACCGTCCCTCCGAGGATGCACCCAGCCGTGTTGCGACAGCTGTCATCGATGCAGCAGAGCAGCCCAACAGAATTAGCCCTGACCCCTTTTTGAGTCCATTTTCTGATCAACCTTCTGGGGGTCAGAGGCGTGCTGGAATGCCACTGCCACAGCGAATGGCCGCAGCCACTGCAGCGGCGGCTGCTGCAAAGACCCTCGCGAAGCCGGTCAGCAAGGAGGCCTTGAGCAAAAATGCGTGCCGCTGTCCTCACCGATTTCTTTCTTTGCCGTGATGCCGAAGTGTCGGTGGGACTTCGCTGCGTGAGCCCTTTCTGCACAGGCCATTGCTGAAGCCGTCCCTTAGCAGCAGTGGTTCTGGCTTTAGAGCGCGTGTTTCTGACAAAAACAGGTGCAGAATCCGAGGGTTGCACCTGCAGCCAACTCCTGCCAGGCTGCCGCTGCCGGCTTGGATACCAGCCACCTACAGGCTGTCAACGCCGCTTTGGCCAAGGCACGACAACGCGCACCCACCGAATGCGCTAGCCTTTTCTGAGTGTTCGACCTCACATCCATGCATTTCGAAGGCTGCTCCTCAACGCCTTCCTGCTCTACTTGCCCTGTGGAATGCAGCTGCCGACGCGGCTCGCCATGCCGCGGAGCGCGGTCCGGAAAAGGCTTGAAGAGTTGCTCTGACATGAAACGAGTCCGCGGATGTTTACTCTTCGGACTCCTGAGCAAGGTTCGCATAGCTTCTCTTTCACACAGGAATTCCTGCGCCGTCCTGTCCTGCGAGGTGATGTCCTGGTCCTAGTGTTCCGTCGTAGTGGTTTGTCCCAATGTTGCGTTTGACGTTGACAGGATCTTTCATGATAGATTGTGACGAGCCTGGTGGTGGTGGTGGTGGTGGTGGTGGTGGTGGTGGTGGTGGTCGGTGATGTTGTTGTTGTTGGTGGTGGTGCTGCTGCTGTTGCTGATGAGCGGCGACGATGATGATCATGATGATGCTGGTGATGACGGGGGATGATGGGGATCAGCAGGATGCTTAGGACGATGGTTATGTTGCCGTTGCTGACGCAGACGGTGATGCAAGTGTCGTGACTGGTCCTGTGCTGCTCGTCATCGTTTCCTTAGGACTGGGTTCCGACTGTGAACAGGTAGAAGAGCAGTGCAGCCCTGGGGTGATCATAGGGCCAGTCGGTGCTTCCACGGGCTGTTGTCATCTTCATAGGAGCTGGTGCCGCCGCATCGAGTCGAGCATTATCTGCAGGTGTCCCACGTTGTGGAGGCTGCTGCAGCAGCAGGCCTTTCGATCGAACAGCAGGCCAGCACGTTTGCAGGTAGCCTTTGGTTCGTCAACAAAGCTTGGCTGTTCTTCCCTCTCAGCCATATGCAGAGTCTAACTGCACCTGGGTTTCTCTCATTTCAAGAAGGCTCAAGCGGCTGCCGCAGCTGCAGTGGCGGCTGTGGCATCCATGACGACCCCAGGCACACGGTTCGGATTTGGCCGGCTTGCGTTTCAGTCCGGTTGCTTATGGGCTTTGAAGGCCGTGAGACCTTGTAGCCACATTGACTGGAGCCTTTCAAAAGAGGCTCTATGCTATTGTACGCTTCTGGCAGAAATGGGGGCAACCTGGGTTGGGCTCCGCCAAGCAGGCCCGGAGGCCATGATTACAGCAGTGGTGAAGGCTGCAGAAGAGGCACACCGGGGGCCGGTGAAGTGTGAAGTGGGAGCTCTTTAGCTGTGACACTTTTGGTGGTACCTTGCGGGCCAAGCGGCGCCGACATAGTTCACGACAGAGAGACCTCATTCTGTGGAACTGTCTAGCCCTGAAGGCTGGAATGGCATTGGACAAGCAATCAGATATGGTCGCTTGGCGTAGCGCACGTTAGGTGGGATTCTTGTCCACCACACTTTGCGTTGGCAAAGGAAGCTTTGCCTGAAGTCGTTGCCATCGAAGACTTCACATTGTGTACAATGTCTCAAAATCTGTTTATTCTAGGCCCTGACTTTGCCGTGGTACACGTTCGGGTGCAGGCATCAACCAGCGTAACAGGGTTCCTGTGTCTGAAGCTTCCCGGTCAAGGCTGCCGTCATGCAGGTCCAGACTCCTGAGGAGCTCTTGTTGAAGTCGAAGTCCGAACGAAGCCCGAAGCAAGAGCCTGCGAGCACAGCAGGCCAAAGAGTCTTAGTACTTCGGGTGCAGTGTGTTCATACTGGGAGCAGGAGCAAGATGCTCTTCTTCACATTCTTCATGCCGCAGAGCATCCTGGCTTCGCTAATCCAACACTTCACAGCGTGTTTGATGCAAACGAGCAACGTCTAGGGTGTTTTGCGAACACGGCGTCACAGTCCTCGCACTGCAGCAGAGGTTGATGTACTTCAGTCCAAACTGATGATGCAAGTACAAGCCCATGAGGAAAGCCTTGAGTCCCAGGATCTTACCCAGGACCACGCCAGCCCCAGAGGAAGTGCCAGAGTTTGATGGCTCCTTCGTCGGCACAAAGTTGGCTGTGGCTGTGCTTTCGCGTTGGAGGATTCTGGTTGCCGTTCTTGGAAGTCTTTGCGCTAAGCCGTGGGACCTGGGACCTGGAGTCTGGAGCCCAGGCAGCAGCCCTGCTGCCAAGACGGTGGCCGACACGATCACTCAGGCGCACATTTGGTTCATTCATGGCATAGGAACATAGTGTAGGACCATGGTGCGGCTCTGCAGGTCATCCGGGATATTCCCGTAAGCCCGCAACAGAAGCTGCAAGCTTCTTGGCGCCAAGAATCTGGGGAGCGGAGCCTCTCTCCTTGCGGCCAGGGCTTCCCGCAGTTTCCAGTTGCCAGTCGGGCGTTTCGGAAGCATCACTATAGCGGTTGCGCCGAGGTGGTTTCCTCTGCTGCAAGGGCCGCGCAAGTAGCAGCAGAACACTCTTCCACGACAGCCCCGTGGCAGCAAGAAGACGTCTCTGCTTCTGTGGAGTTATGGAGTTCTTTTTCCTCATTGCCCTCTGAGACCTCCTTCGATGGCGTTCGCATGGTGGTAGAGGCTGCCGAGGCTGCGGGCATCAAGGCGGCCGCAGAACCAGAGCCCAATTTGGGGAGGGCCCCCAAAGCCAGCAGAGCGTTTTCGTGCTGTGAGCCCTTGCAGCATCAGGATGCCGAGAAGCTGCAGAAGGTGCAGGAGAAAGCAGAAGAGCTAAGCCCAGAAAAGCAGAAGGCTGGAGCTTCCATTTCGATGTAGAGCTTCTGCTTGAGCAGCCACTTTCGTAGGCCGCTTCTAAACAGCTGTGGGCGAAGCAGAGTCAGAGAGCCTTCGGAGGCCGCGGTGAGGACCTTGGAGGCCGCGGCCGACGACCAGACGCCGAGCACGCCACTTGGCTTAGAGCCAGAAAAAACGGCGCGAGCAAAGGGAAGCTTATAGCCGCTTGTGAGGCTTACGAGCATTGTATGAGAGGCACTTATGAGGTAAAGGGGATAATCAAGGAGTCGAAAGCTCGTTTGAGGAGATGAGCTAGGTTTGTCCTCCTCGACCTCTTCGGAGCCACGTTGGTGTCTCCATAAGCTTCGGTCCAGCTGGCGGTTTCTTCGCCGACGCCCCTCTGAATCGTGCGAGACCCAGCTGAGAGAGCCTTGGCATCACCAAGGACGGCACCACACGCCGCCGCAAAGGTTGCAGCGGTGGTCAAAGCAGCTGCAGACTCTGGTGGGGCCTTGCGGGGCTTTCGGGATTGGGTTCGTTGGGGCGGTGTTTCCGGGTGCAGTGAAGTGTCCAGGCAAGGCGAGTACGTCCAGAGTCGAGAGCAGCCCACGCCCCACATCGAATCAGACAGGCTGAGCAGCATATGGAATTGGCCGTGAGTTCAAGAATGCATTCCCGTGTGTTTGTTGGTGCGATGCATGCTTCGTGGTGATGCTGCCTTGCGGTGTTGACGATGGGTTACCTTCATCCCATCACGTGAGCCTGGCTTGCCTGGGCAGATGGTACTATCAGAAAAGATGGGCCTTGGGACCGCTTTGTGTAGGGCTTGGTTCAGGCACGTGAGATCGTGCGGTGATGCTATCCGATGTGCCATGGGGGCCATGGGAAGTTGTAAACATCTTGCATGAAAATCTCCAGGCATGACCGAGGAGCAGCAGGCGGAAGTCGCTGCGGCGGCTGCGGCAGCCGTTTCGAAGGCAAGCCTCGGCCAAATTAAAGACATGTCTCAGCCTCGTTGTGGTGGAGCTTGGGATGGGTATCCGGATGAGAACCGTATGTTGAGAAGGAGGGGGATGACAGAAGCCGCTAGAGGGCTGCAGGCAACTCGTGTATTCTTCGTTTTATCGCAGTCCAAACTGGGAGGCTGCAGAGCCCGCGCCCAAGGCCAGCAGGGTGACCTGTGCACAGTCTTTGCGAGTTTCGGCGCTCCTAAACATTTCACTTTCTGTTCCGTCCTGGCATGCATATGCATGCACTCTGTGCGTTCTGCTTTGCTCGATCTGTCGGAGTGGCAGTGCGAGTCCGCGCGCGGCAGCTGAGCGTAGAGAGAAAGTTCAGGAATTCCGATACAGGCCGAAACATGTCTCCCTCCACATCCTATCCTAACAGCTCCCTCTCCCTGCATCTGAAGCACATGTTCCTGTTCACTGCAGCGTGAGCTACCTTGCTATTATATATAGAGAGTATTCTCATGGACAGCTCCCTCTCCCTGCTGGAACAGGAGGGGCAGGTCTCGGAGTTGATCAAGGCAGGACCAGGGAAGGTCAAAAGGGGCGCTGAGAGCGGCATTGGTCGCAGGTCGCCAAATCTCTCGGCCTTGGCGACAGCGAGCCCTGCGGCAGAAAAGCCCAAAGCGGTCGGGTCGGGTTCTGTAGCCGCTGTAGCCAGGCTGTCGCCCTTGTAGCTCCTGGCACGGATAGATGGTCAGAGTACTAACAGCTACAAGTACAGACACTGGCCCGAGGCTTGAGGCGATCCTGGCTTCGGCGTCCTCCTTCACGCCAGCAGAGCTTGCCTCCGTGATTCGCACCATGCGTGCAGCGCAGGATTTCTGACATCTCCCCTGAAGGAAAAACTGGCATTTCCGTCCATGAGAGCATGTTAGCTCAGTCGGCTGGTAAGCGCACCAGCTACGGATGATCTTGACTTGGAGCGGCGCAGTGAAAGGGAGATGCCCGTGCCTGCTTTTGTCAATCCTGTCTCTTCACAGTTTCGTCCTGCAAGAAAGCATCTGAAAGCACGTGCCAGCCTGTCAGGGTCAGTCCGAAGCTGAGCCCTCTGAGCCCTCCCAAGAAAGAGCGGAGGCCGCCCGTCAGAAGCGTCGGCCTTTTGCAGACTCCTGTTAAACAACCCCCTTTGCACTCTCCGAAGTTAGCGTGGCAGCGGTGCAGCGGTGCAGGGCCCGGCGGACGAAGACCTGCCCATCGCTCGAGGTCGAGGCCGCGGCGGCGCGGCAAGAACTGGAGGACTCCGACAGCTCCCGAGCCGAGCATGCCGAGCCGACGAGCCGACGAGCCGATCCAAGTCCCTGTTCTTCAGGAGCCTAGCCCGCCCGAGGCGTTTGTGCGGCGGAGGTGCTGGCCCCATGTTCTTAACGCATGATCAAAGTGTATGATCATTTGTGGATAGTTGCGTTTCATTCTCGTGTCTCAAGACAGAACCGGCATGCTATGAGCGAAAAGGCAGCGCACGAAGACCTGCCCCAGCCATGCACTTCAGCCACTCGGCGATGGGGCAGTAAAAGGTGCAGCTGTTCCATGATGCGGCGGCGGCGGTTGGCTGTTCAAGCTTTGCCCTTCTGTTCCAAGCACGAGAAGCCTCGCAGCGGCCAAGGAACATCGCAGAAGACAGGGAAGCCCCTCAGCGGCAAGAGTTGAGGGCTCCGGCCCTGAGGGTCTTGAGTTGCAGAGTCTCCAAGCAAGGCCACCACAGAGTCCATCCGGCTGGAGTCCCAGGAGAAGGTCCAGGCAGGGCACTTTAAGGCCTTGCGGGCTTTCTGAAGCTGTGCCTGTCTCTTCTCAAAAGTGTTGAAGGCATAGGTTCAGGAGTAAGAGTATGGCATTCCGAGCCAGGCTCACCGGCCATCTAATCCGACGTCTCCACGAACCTCCGAGAGTGGCAGCTTGCAAGTTGGCTGCATCTGAGTTCAATGCCTTAAACGCCTGTTGCAAAGCTTATCACCCAGGCCTGAGGCCTATGCTTCGGCAGTGCAAACACCAAGCACCACGGCCTCATTGCCTGGCATGCCGCCGGAGACCCAGCTCCGAGTACCAAGTCCAGCGATTAATCGGTTAATCGTAGACCTGGGGACACTTCTCTTCGACGCTTCTCCAAGGAACATAAAGAGCTGGCGATGCGGTTCGACAATAGGACGGCTTCTTGATTGGCCGCACAGGTTCAGGGAGCAAGTTATGAGGATCTCTGAAGCACCTTACTGTAGCTGTTACTTGTAGTACGGCTGGTCGTGCTCCGAGAGTTCATGAATGGTGCAGGACAGGGTTCCTACGGCACTGTGTGCAGAGCCCTGGACACGGAGAACGGCTTCATCTTCTGTGTCAAGAAGTCCGTGGCCACTGGGATTCCGTAGCCGTGCAAGGGTGCGTGCCTTCATCAGATACCCGCCCGAGGTGACTGAAGATGACGAGGAGGGCCAGAGGTACATTCAGAAACTTCGCGAAGAGTTGGCCGCCTGATCTGAAGAGCAGACCAACCCTGCCCCCCTGTCCTGCCCTGTGTTCGAGAGCGTTCGACAGGGTGTGCGAGTCTTGCGCAGGGAATGTTGGGGCTCCTAGGTGTCTTCGGGTTCAGGAATTCGGGGCCTTCATGGTGTGGGGCGGTGCACCTCCTTCATGCGCCACTGCCCAACCACGTGTCGCAGGTGTGAGGATGACGGTACCACACCATAGCCTAGAGCATCCTAGAGTCCTGGAATCTGCATGACTTGCCATGCCTCTTTCCGAAGCGGAACTGGGCGGGGCGTGCACGGACTCGGTTTTTTCGGTTGGCCCCGAAGCTTCTTCTGCAAATGTCTTGACAAATGGAGCAGAGCCAGCAGAACCATCGCCATCCAATGCAACGATGCTTGCCGGCCACGAGCAGATCTTTGCATCGGAAATGTCGTCCCTGGCTTCGTGTACCAGGTTGGAGTGAGTGGCAGGGCGGAAGGTGTGATTCGTTCGTTTGGCTCGTTTCGCGGTTGCCAGGGTACCTGCATGGGTTGTAGTCGTAGCTGTCATAGCCGTAGCCGATCGTAGCTCCAAGATGATTCAATACTTTGCTTATGCTTCTGTCCCACAGGCGATCAGAGGATCTGCTCGCTGATCTGGCACCCGAGCTGGTGCGCGGAGCCCGTCTCAGCAATATCCTGAGGCGCTTCGGGAGGGAATGGTGTCTGTCGGATAAATCCGAAGCATTGATGTGGAGGCCAGCATTATCCACGCAAACGCAGCACTTCAGGTACTTCTTCAGCCATGATTGGCAAACCTCGAGGTGGATCAAGTACCTGTCGTTGATAATCTATTTCAATAGCGATGCAGCAGCAATTTCCTCGTCCCTGTTGAGTGTTGCACTGGGCATAGTCGGTGGATGGAGAGAAGATATGCCGGATGGATGGATCTTGCCGCGGACTGGTTGGTGGACGGTTGTGGCACATGTGGTCGGAATTCTGGTTCTCTTGTTCTGGCAGCACCTGCGTGAGTTGATTCTTTTGGTCCCGGGTTTTGCCCGCCTGGGTGTCAGCGGTCCTGGGTTAGGATTTCTTGATCGGTTGTGCATACCTCAAGATGACCCGCAGAAGAAAACTCAGTGTGTCTATGGCCTGGCCTCCATCTTGAACAAGTCCGATGACCTCATTGTTCTCTGGTCTCCGAAATACTTTAGCAGGCTGTGGTGCACGCCTCCTTCATTAATTCAGCCCGCAGTATCCACACATATCGTATTTGAGTGCTGATTCTTTCACTTAGGCACGATTGCGCAGTCTGCTTAGCGAGAAACCATGGTCGTTTGTGTCTGCCTCCCAGGTATGAGATTGCAAGCTTCCTGATGAGGCGCAAGGAAGCCCATCGAATCAAGTTCGTGCCAGTGCAAATTTCGGTCATATGGATCCTCACCTATATTGCTGTGTCTACCACGTGGCTCACGCTCCTGCTTGCACAACGGTTTGGGCACTACCTGTTTCAGTGGCACACGCTTAGCGGGAAGATGAATTTGGGCTTGGTCGTGGCAGTGCAGATTTGTGTGCTTTACCCGCCCTTGTTCTATCTTTTGAATCAGATGATGTCCGACCTTGTGCAGTTGCCCAGAGTCTTGCATGATTTTGATATACGCACAGCCCAATGCTTCTGCTGCTCCACTGACCATCGGCACCCTTCCACTGGAGCAGAACTGGATTGCGACCGGCAACTCATTTATGGCGTGCTGCGGATGTGGTCCGGATCTCGTGCGGATGCTGGAGATGTGGAGCTGATTCAAGCAGTGTTCAAGGGCCACCTGGAGAAGCACTTGATACCTTCGGTTGAGCAGAGAATTTCACGCAATGGCATGCTGATGCGCCCATTGATTTCAGCCGCTGCAATCGGTGCCTTTCCCTTCTTTTCTGACTTCATTGCGAGAGAGGCGGTCATGCTGTTTCACCACGGCTGGCTAAGCACATACACCAATTTAGGCTTGGGTCTCTACTTCCTTTTTTACATGCCAGTCTTCATCCGCTGTCTTCTGCTACTGGGAAAAGTGGGTAGTCGGCGGTGGAAAGGGTCCTGCTGCAAGTGCCTGGTAGTCGCTTGCCAGGCACTTTTTATGTTCCTGGTCAGTGTGGTGGTAGTCGTGGGCTATTCTCTCTCCAACGCATTCTCCCCGCGGGATGTTTGGACATCACCTTTGCATCCGATGCCCATGTATTTGCTTGGCGTGATGGTGATTTCGGGTTCGGTCATTGCTCTGCCTCTCGTACCCTGTTGCAGAAGGTCAGTCATGATCGGGGGCACACCGAGGCAGGGCCAGAATAAGTCGGTGGCAACCGATGTGCCACTGGAGGCCGAGAAAGGGCCGGAGCGGCGGAAAGATCAGGTCTTTGACTCTGCAGATATTGTCTGGGAGGAGTCTTTCTTCGGGATTTGAGGCCAGTGGACTGAGAGGCTTATATGTGCTCTTGCTCCCCAGCTTCCGAGAGTAAGCTCAAGTAAGCAGAATGTAGTGCTCCTTCTGTGACGCACTTTGCATGTGCTCGCAGATATCGAGTCGCGTCAATGTAGGGTTTCCCTGTAATGAGGAGCCAAGCTTTCTCGACACAGATCTCCTCGGGTCAAAGACTCATTCTCGAATGGCAAAGCCATTGCGAGATCACCGTGGGGCTTTCGAGTCTCTGAGACTGTTGTTGTCCAATGCTTTAGCTCGGGCTCTTCCGAAGGAATGCTCATTCTGTTGTTGGACTTGGAAGACCCACTATGGAGGCGGTTTGGCCCCGACAAGACCTAACTCGCGACTTGCAGCCGTCTTTGCAGCTTGTTGGAAAGGGGCGGGACATGGTGTAGGCACTCTTGTGCACCTCTCAATTTGGCCCGAGACACTTGGAGATGCGAGCTGGACAGTTACAAACTCACCCGCAGAGCCAACCTCCGATATCCCTATGAGTGCGGAAGTCAGAACAAGCCCGAAGTGGGGCGTTTTTGGTGACTCCGGCATGTCTACTTTCGGAAGAGTTCTTGCCAAGCCTCTCAGGACATTTTGCGCTCCCTGCGGCACCCGAACATCATATGCAGCTCCGGCTTGAATTAGTTTGTGCTTTCCCGTGGTCGTGCTTTCCCATGAAGGGCGAGCACTTTTCAGTCCTTTGGGTGCGCGTTGGGCCATGAGGTTGCTACGGCCACGAGTACTGCAGCGACACCCTGTGCTCTCGGGGGGGGACCTGGGTTCGGAACCTCGTGATTGCGATTACGCATGGCATGAACATCTTTGAATTTCGAAGCCGCTTCTGATTTCTTGCAGTCATGACCAAGCAGTCCTCGTCGTGTGAGGTACATTTTTATGGAATTCGCAGAGGGAGGGCAGGGACCCCAGACGACCTTAGACAAAGCTCTCTCTTCGTGTGATGAGAAAGCCCGGCAAACTTGCTAGCAGCCAGGAAGAGTGCAGGGAGTGCGCAGGACTTTGGGGGATTGCATGCCTAAGCCGTCTGGCTCCCCAAACTGGCGAAGCAGTGGAGTGCCGCAGTCCAGGGCATCAGCACTGGCGCAGGTCCTTGGCTACCATGCTCAAAGAGTTTGGTGCGCTCGACGGACGGGAAAGCTTGTTGTACTGTTCAGTTGGTGTACACGGTTCCGTGCTGGCGCCCCCCCCCAGCCGCACGGCCCCGTTGCCGTGCCAGCGAGCAGCTTGCGGCTTGCGGCATTGCCTGTGGCTCTAAGGTTTAAAGCACATCAACGAAACAAGCAGGGTTTGAAATGATGTGCCCGGGTCCATAATGCTAGTCACTGCTAGTCCGACAGCCAGTGCGCCTGGCCCTACGCCCATCCTTCCACAAGGCTCCAGTGAGAAGTGTCACCGAACACGATCCTTAAACGAAGCGATTTACAAGTTCGTCACTGGGCGCCGCCTGGCGCTCGCCTGGAACAACGGCCGAAGCCTCAGCCGCTCCAGGAAATCACGGAGAGAACAGCGTGACTCCTTTCAGAACATCGATGACTGAGCTTGTAGACTGAATGCTTCTGCTACTGTCGTACGACCGTCAACGATGCCCAGGCTGAATGGCCGCGACAGCGCCCGGCGGCCAGGAGATGGCAACCGTCCTCCTCGGCCTGATGACCACGTTCATGTCCCATCCTAGGGTGACTTTTGTCCGGGTACTTGGGCGGCTCTTGAGAGGGCGGCTTGGTGGCGACAGGTACACGTCCATAGTTTTCGGCTGGGGCTCATGGCAAGCGCTTCTGGAAGAAGACGCTCGGCAGCGGAAGCAAAGCCTCAAAGCCTCGAGGAACTCGGTGCCAGCGAGTGTGCGCATCAGTGCAGCCGAGGATGGCGTCTATCAATCCCTCTGCTCAGGCCCCAACAAAAATTCTGTAAGACTGTAAACGTGCTGTGAGGCAATGAAGGCCCAGGTGGCTTCGGTTTAGGCGTTTCGTTGGACGCAGTGGCAGGTGATGGTTCATGCGACGACCGGACCAGCCGCATGATCCTGCTGTTCACCGTGGCGCAGTTTGGATGCCTGCCCTTTCCCTTGTAATCTTGTTGCGCTGCTGCGGTGGGCTTGAGGTGTCCGGCATGTAAGGATGGGGACTTTCCGTCACCTTCATGGGCTTTGCAATTGACAGCCGCGGACCTCGCTTTGCATGCGCGGTGGGTGGACTGCTAGAGTCGACCGGGCTGCTTCTTCTAGGCGCCTATTGGGCATAAAGAGCATCAGCTGCGAATTGCTGTCTTTTTCCATTCTTGTGCTGCTGTGCTGCAAACCCGTGTTCAGGAACGGCACGGGGCTGCCTCGAGTCCGTCGTGGATGGCTTCCTCGTTGGAGTTTTGCTGGTTTCCATTGGTGGCGGTGCGATCCAGGTCAGCAGCCTTGGCATGGTACGCATCCGGGGCAATGGCAGAATGGCAATGGTGCGGTGGGAATTGAGCAACAAGTGTCGAGAGCAAGCCGCGGATTTGCAAGGGAGTGTGCCTAGGTGGACCTCCTTGCCTCTGAGAGTACAGCCTGTCAGGTGCAGTCCATGAAGCTCCCATTCCTGGTGAACGCCCAGCTCTTCCCCCTCGTGATGACCATCGCCAACTGCTTAGATGATGCGTCGGCGAGCATTCCACTTGGCCGGGGGCTTAGCGATGTCTCCAGGTATGTTGCTTGTGAAGACACAGTGCAGGCCACTACCAGCTCTACCTCAACGGCTTCAGCCGCTTTTGGATTTTCAGCTGCTACGGCGGACTGCTTCTTGGATCTGGGCCAGTCGCGGTTGGTGCATGAGTCTCGTGGTAGACCATGCATGACAGCTGAGAAGCGGCAACGGAGGTGCTTGGCACTCTCTGCAGCGTTGGGTTTTACTTGGAGGGGTGCCATGGATGCACATTGGAAAATGTCGGCAAGCAGACGAACACGGCATGCTCTGCGGAAATATCCTGCTGCGCAATTGCCGCGCTTCTTTCCAGGTGGTCCGAATCGTCGCCTCAGTGCCGTTAGTATCGCTGAGTACCAGGATGGGAAGGGATAGGGGATAGGATCCAACCTGCATGATAAGCGTGGCAGCAATGATGGTGACAAGAAGTGGTCAGCGACATCTGTTGGTGGTGAAGACATCCGGGTGACAAGCACGACTCCCACAAGTGTCTAGTAACAGCGTCAGACATCGGTGGGAGTGACCAAAGGGAGTTGCTTGCGGTCTCTGCGTTTCGGGCGTTGAAGCTTCAAAGAAGCTTTGGCGCTTCCTAGCTTTCGAGAGAATTTAAAGGGAAGAAGAGAGAAAGGGCGGAGGCCGGGAGGGCTTTGGGATTGAGGGCGTCGGGGGAAAAAACGCGGGGCGGGTCACTTTTTGCTTCAAATGGACTGGACGAGGACGCTGACGCTTGCGACGCTGGCGCTGGTTGGAGGCCTCGGCTCCATGGGCTCCCGCTCCTTCGCCAGCCTCCCGCCCGGAAAGCACCCAAAAAGGGCCCCCCCCCGTACAAGGGCCGAGCCGAAATGTTGTTGAAGGACTAAGAGGAGAGAAGTTGCGGCGTGTTTTTGTTTGTTTGTTCATGAGGCTTGCAAGCTTCGAATTCGCTTTCGTCATGTTGCCACCCGTCTGCATCGAAGGGCCCGCCGTTTTGCGCGAATCCTGGCACAGCTACGAGGCGAAGCGTCGAGTTCTTGCGGAGCAACCTGTACGTGGGGCTGAACAAGGAGTGGCTGCGATCTCTCGGCGATGCAGTGCCTGGTCGGAATGGAGACGATAGGTGCGTGACCGACAGACTTTGGTCCGAAACGAATGCGTCTTCAGGACTGTGCAAGAATTCAATACAGCCATCGTCTCGGCTACAAGTCTTTGCCTGCGCATCACCTGCTGCGGCAACACCTGGATTTTTGTTGCGAGGTCGTCATTAGAGCTTGCAGTCCTTCTGCTGACCCTCGCTTAGTTTTAAAGTAGAAGTGGAATCCTTTGCTTTGCAGTCGGATTTTGGTTGTGCACTGGCTTGGGGTCGAGGCTTCTTGTGGATTGTTCTTTGGCTGCAGTCTTCTCAGTCTAAGTTTCGGGTGTTCAACTTGTTCATGTTTGCGGACTCCTGTAAACCTTGGACCATGTTCAGCTGGGCAAGCAGCCAACAGCAGAGGTTGCACATAAACGAAGCTGAGCGACGCCTTCACCCAAGTGGCATGAAGCTGCGTCCATGAAGAGGACTGCCAAGTCAGGAAAATCCAGGACGAACACATCCGCAAGGCAGGAAAGAAACTGCTTCATCTTAGAAGCATCATTCCAGCCAGACTTTCCTCGCCAGAACTCTACCCGACAGGGGTGAGGCATGTTGAGCGCACGCAAATCCCTTTGGATTCTTTCCAAATACGACACGGACTTAGCCGTGGTGTATGCCAAGCATGCGAGGCAGCAGCGGCGACGGAAATTTGCAGAAGCCGCATGCCCAGCCATACCCCCAATTCAGAAGTGGTTTCTGGAGATGAATTTGGACTACCGACATTCTAGATTCTGACAAGCCCTGCTTGCTTTCCATACGGGAGGATGCTTCTTGCTTCATTGCCGGGAAGCGCCGAATGTGAGCAATGTTGAACTTTGCAAGCCTTGTCTTGTTTTGTAGTTTTGCCCCGTCCAGGTGTTGTCTTGTATTGCTGATAACGGGTGGCCGACTTTAGTCAAGTCTTCTTGTGGACTTTCGATTTCCCCCCCGGAAGCACTGGACGGGGGTTACTTCCACATCCGAAATTTTGCAATGATTAACGAAGAGACGACACCCGCAAGGGACAGCCTCAACAGCCAACAAACATGAACCGACTACGCTATTGTACAAACACTGCCCGTCATGCTGATGTCCATTTTATGCGGAACTGTACAGTCTCGCCAAGAATGGCCTTTCTGGTCGAAAGCTCTTGGCTAGTGGCTTTCTTTCTGCTTTTCAGTGCTGGACTCAGGAGACCCACAACAGCTACCTCAAGATG
The DNA here is from genome assembly GCA_905221615.1 of Symbiodinium sp. CCMP2592. NCBI lineage: Eukaryota > Dinophyceae > Suessiales > Symbiodiniaceae > Symbiodinium > Symbiodinium sp. CCMP2592. The sequence continues at coordinate 162,591 of CAJNDT010005984.1, forward strand.
TTTACGGCATCTCTTCCACTCGCGATGTTCTTTGTCCCTCTTTTCAACCGATGCCTTGCGCGCGGCTTCGTCTTCACTTTCGTGGTCTCCATCGCTTTAGGCTAGCCCGGGCTTTCGAAAAAGCATGGGCCTTTCTGGAGCACTGCATGGCACTGCTATTTCACTTGGATCTCCTGGCCGTCCCTGGCCGGAAGGCGAAGTCTGGAACTTGATCGCCTTAGTCCCGGTCCTGGAGATTCAGGTGGGAAAGGTTGTTATTTGCGCTTTCGCGAGCACCAGCTGAAGCACCACAAGATAGCAGCCTGCAAGAGTCTTCAGGTGCGAGCCTGTGCAGATTTCTCTACGCAACATCTTCGATGCAAAAGTGTTGGAATCTAGCGCAGGTCGTGGCTTTCGTGGCTTACACGAGCTGGCGGGCTTTGCCACTCGGCACCGTTCTGCAGAGAGTCGGAGATAGGCATGCCGGGGTATCAGATAAAGGAAGCAGTAAGTCCCAGTGATGACAATCAACTGCTACCCATGAAGTGGTCGTAGATGGCTTTGCGAGGGGCCTGAAGGTCTATAGACTGACGCAGCCAAAAAGTTGTTGGCCATGTCAAGCTGTGGGGGCTCTGTGTGTTCCGGAGAGAATCGACCTGCAGCAAATCCTTGCTTTGCCGACATGCTGTAGGTAAGCCATTGAGGCAACTGAAGGGCCGCGTGTGGCTCTAATGCTCGCATTCCATGCGCAATCTCCTCAGTTACTGATGCCCCGAAACATCGTCACTGCACTGGGTCTGGGTTGCACTCCGGGGAGGCCTGTATTCCCCATCCGACAGCTTTTGTTTGAGATGATCGTTGTGCAGATTCAGGCTTTTTGCCTGCCTGTACGTCTTCATCGGGCACAGTGGCTCCGCAGAGAAGCTTCAGACGTGGACCGGGTGCGTTCTGACTCGTCCGCGTCCGCGTCAGCTTCGGTGAGGTTTCGGGAACCGAAGCTCCGGCACCATCAGCGCCCTCACCACCATCGGCGGCTGCGCCATCTCCGGCCTTATCTGGCCTTGTGCACGGCTTTCGACACCCAGCTTCGAGTGAGTCGTGCCTGACATTACGATGCCACCGTGTCATGCGAAAGGAAAGCACTGGCCGGATCCCTGGCACCGCTGAACATGCCACTTGTCCGCCAGAACCAAGCTGGGGCTTCTTTCAAAGCTAGTGACTAGTGGCCACTGTCCCTAGCGTGTTATGTCCTGCAGCTTTACCGTGAGGCTGTCCCTGCTCCTGAGCTTGCCTCTCATCCTGATGACGCTGTCTCTTCGTCGCCACCTTGCGCTCTTCCCGGCCGGAGAGCTGCCAACCAAACCCGGCGCCGGGTCGCAAGAGCGGCTCTTGCCGTAGCTACGGCAGTTCAGGTGCATCGTCAGCCATGGGGGCAGTTCACAAGTTCGCAGTGCCTGCTCGACATGTGTGGTGCCATAGCTGCGCAGTAGTTTAGGATCTCAGCTTGCATTCAGCCGCTTGCCCCGGCCTTGGCGTGCTAGCATTGCAGTTGTGCAGCAGGTTTTTCGAGCCTCAGGAAAGCACCCAGGCACTGGAGGCGCTTTAGCAACTTCACATGCTTTGCCAGAACTCAAAGATCCAGTTCTGGGCAGCCCAAGACCAGCCTTCTAGACTGTCGATTCCGTTGTTCTCAGTTTTGTTCCAGAAGGCTGTGTGGGATTCGAGGTCTCCGAACCCAACGTCCGAGAATTGGCTGGCCATGCTTCAAGTGTTGCCTCCCATCCTGGGAAGACAGATGTCGATAAACAACACCAGAGGTTCCCCGAAATTGAAGGCAGGCAGCAGCCCAAGCAAGTTTTGCAATTTTGTCACTGGGCACTGTACAGATGCCGGCTGAGACCTTGGAATGCGCGGCTGCTGCGCGTTGCGAGGTAGTTTGATGCGGCAGCTCTGCCTGCACCCGCCCATTGCAGTGCTTCCGATTTTGGGGTTCGAGTGCGGGGCAGACTGTATGCTCAGTTGTTGTGAATTACCTCCGAGCTGCTCCAGGCAGGGGGTACGGGCCTTTCCGAATACTCTTGAGATCATTCGATCAAGAGTGTGCGGTCCTCCGGCCTCCTGCATCTTCCTTTGGCTGCAACGGGGCCATGTCTGCGAGCAGCCGAGAGTGGGACAGGCGCGCGCGAGAGCTCCCTGCGCCGGGCCGCGAAGTGATGGGTTCTGCGGTGCCCACCGCTCCAGCGATGTGAAGGGTTTCAGCATCCTGTTGTTGCGCCGAAGATGTAGGAAAAAATGTTGGCCGTCATCCCAGTGAGCGGTTGCCGGGAAGTTAATCTGCTGAAGTCCGCATTGCGCCCCCAACATTCACCTGAAACTTTGCAGGACTACTCCTCCGCAATACAGTTTTGGGAATGCTGCAAGGCTGGATGCCAAGCCAATTCAAGCCCTTCAGACTCATGGCAGAATCTCCATGAGACTACCTTTCTTAGTGCCTTCCGGGCAGGCTTGGCCTACCTTCACACCCGAAGCCCTGTTGTCGTTCACAGAGACATCAAGAGCGCGAACGTGTTGCCTGGCACTTTAGGGTTGCCTCAGGGCTTGTTTGCTTCAAGACTGCCGTCGCTGGCACAAGCCTTGCTAAGAGTCCGTACACACACACACATATATATATATATATATATTATTCACATACGCATAGTAGTACATACATACAGGCCAAAATGCAAAAGCCAATACATGCATTAAGCATATGCATGCATGTATGTGTATGTGTATGTGTATGTGTATGTATATTTGCAAACCTATCTTAGGTATATGTAGCTGTCCATCTGAGGCTTTTGGATTTGGACTTCAACGTGAAGCTGGCAGATTTCGGTTGCTCCAAGCGCTGTCAGGAGGAGACCGATTTTGTTTGAGTTTGGGTTCGGGGTTTATGGCTTTGGTTCGGAGGGTGAGTGATGCTTGCTTGTCAGGTGTCGCATGGACCAGAAGAAGTCTAAAGAATACGGCTTGCAGTTGTTGGCGTTTCAGGGAATGGAATGCCGGTCCAGGAATTGCATTCGGGTTATGTTGCCTTCCGTCAGAGTTCACATCGTTCAAAGCGCATCAGAGTGCTGCAGATTTCTGCTTTGTTGGACAAGTTAAACAGTACTAAAAAAGGCCTCCCTTGCCGACGGTGGAGCGAGAGACCTTGAGACGTAAGACTTGGAAGTGAGGCTTCGTAAGGTTTTCGAAAGGACCTGACGACGACCTTCCGAGCTACGGGGTCGCTGCTTTGGATGGCGCCGGAGGCAAGGCCTGAAGTCCTGAAACCGAAACATGTGGGTGCCGGGACGTAAGCTGAGCTTCCAGTTGACTTGACGGTGTGCTTGCGGCCTGCTGGGGGCTCAAGTCAAGACTGCTCGAGATGCCCAAGGCATGGGCAGACTATGTTTATGTGTTAGTTGCGTTTAGGTTTAGGTTGCTTTTCCAAGGCGGCCGCGATTTTCAAAAGGACTTTCGACCACGGCCGCCCATGGAGGCACAATGCCTTGGTCGGTCGGAGAGTGCGCGCAGCGCGCGCCTTTGCTTCACTGCCGTTGCTCCCGAGTCCCCCGGGGAGAATCCTCAGATCTTCCTCCGCAAGCCTTCGCCTTGCAGCGACCAGGGAAGGAGCCCAGAAAATGAGAGCTCCTTCCGTAACATGAAATCCTGGGCCGAGCTTCAACTTCGGCCCGAGGAGGCCGCGCGAAAGGGCGAGGGAGGCGAGGGAGGCGAGGGCGAGTCCGAGGAGGAGAGAGGCTGCGACAGTTGCGGCCGGCTGCTCACTTCCGGGAAGAACGTCACTGTGAGCTTGCCGGATCTGAACTTGATTATTGTGGGAAGCGGACCTGTGGCCGAAGAGATCCTACATCGGAGACGACTTGCGGGCGGCCGGGCATGTCTGTTGTGGACCGAGCAGATGCCGGTTCTCTTAAACAGATGGATGGCACGCAGCTCTGGTCCATGTGTGGTGCGGTTGTCTTTGCTGGAGAAGCTTTTGGTGGACAGCTGAAGGCCGCGTGCGACACGATGCATCTTGCACATGAGCTGGACGTGAGCGTGCACTTCAAGGACGCGAAGCCATTGACTACAACGGGTGCCAGGACTTGCTTCTGGGCTTGCCTGTACAGTTTCGTCCACTTGACCATCTACTGCTGGACCATGCGTGTCTTTGAGACCCCGAACACGGTAGATCAATTGCCATGGTGGCGTGGCACTTTCTCCGTGAGGCTTTTCCCATACGGTTTTTCGGCATATTACGTTTATTGGGCGAACTGCCTTTCTGGCACCAAGTTCCCATTGGGAATGCGCCTCTTTGGGGGGCTCTCTGCGCGCGTCCTGTTCTCTATGTTCTTCATCTGGTCAAGGCAGGCATCAGGAGATTACCGCCCGCTCTTCTCGGCCTTCTTTGTCGGCACTGTCGCCTACACATTTGTCTCGGTAGTCTTTCATGCGGTGTGGTACACTTGCTGTGCCCGCTTTCAGGTTTCCTCGAAGGAGGACCCTGATAACAGCGAAAGCGGCAAAGCAACCAAGTCAGCTCACAAGCTCAATCACGTTCTCTGGACTTGTGCGCATATCCTCTTTACGTTTGGCAGCTGGATACTCTTGTGCTTTGTCTCAATGTTGTTCATGAACCTCGAGAGCTACTCGAGGGTTTGGGCGGCTGTGTTTCTTACCGTGGCCACGAATTTGACAGAAAAGTTCGTAAGCAGCATGACCACCTGGCTTTACACCGGCCTAGTTTACAATGTGCGCTCGCGGCCGGATGGGAAGGGAATCCTAGGCGATCAGCGGAAGCATCTCATGCTGCCGGTTGCACTGACGCACTCCTTCTGCGAGAGTGCACGCCTTGTGAGCCTGCTCTCTGTTCCTGGGTTCTTGTTGAGGAGATGAATTTAAGTTACGTTTCCATAATGTTTTCTATATATGACAGAAGGTGGTAGCTCGTTCCTGAGCAAGAGCGCAGGTTACCATGTGCGCTGGTGGATGGTGGTGGCCCCTCAACATTGCGCTGAACCTTAGCGTGAATCTGCTCGAGCGCAGCTACGGCACCTTCAGTTTGCTGACCTACTTCTTTCCATGCCTGGCCAGGTGGTGGCTCCCTGGCATCGGCATGGTATTGCATCAGGAGGCAAAGCTTTGGTCAGGCTATGCTCAGTATGTCTCCGTACTGGCGTTTTTGATGGCGGATATCATTTCGGGCAATTGGGCCACGTCTGTGTTCAACATTGAGTCCATATGCCTCGTGATTACATCTGTGCTTGCGGAGCTCATCGAGGACTTTGTGATCAGCTTCAGGATGCGGCCGAACAGTTACTGGCGGCAAGCTCTTCTTGAAGTTTATGCTGCACATCCCATCCTGCATCCACGGCAGCTCTTGTGCATCGACAAGGTTGGAGTTACGTGGAGTTCGCCACCGCTCTCCTTGCATGGCACTGGCAGCTTGGACTTGTGGGAGGTGGCCGCCTTCATGCTTCCGGCCACCTATTTCTCCTTGGTACTGATAACCCTGCTTTTGGGTGCTGGCTACATGCACGGAGTCTGTGCGGAGCCTCTGCCTGCCGACATGCGCCTTCTGGATGGGCTGTCTTGGACCAGCCCTTTACGATGCATGTGAGGTGCACGAGACAAGACAAGGAAAGGAGTTTCTGCAAAGCGCGAGTCTTGTAGATACTTGGCCCGGTCTTACCACAGCGGAGCACCTGTCCTTCTGTCAATACTTGGTTCATCCGAGTCTCTTGTGGTTGCAGCATGATCCCAGCTGCTAGTTGCATGCTGAATGATTCCGGCTGCGTTATGTTTGGCAGAAGCATCCTCAAGTGGAACACTGGAGGTCACTCTTGAATCAGAGGCAGAAGTTGGGTTCAGGATGACGGGTTCGGGTTTTGGGGGTTTAGGATTGCCTGTGGTGTGTGGTGTCCCTTGAGCTTGAAGACCGCGAAGGTTGCAAGCTTCAGGGAAGTCTCCGGCAACTCGGTCCGCTCTTAGCGGCTGTATGTTGCATTTTGCCAAGAATGCCTTGCGAGGACAGGTCAAGACGCCAGACACCTGACGGTTGCTCTGGTTCGGAGGATACTCAGTCATCGCATCTCATAGTCATAATTTATATGACTGCTTTTTTGAAGCGGGACCATTTGCCTTGTCCTCAAGACCACCTGACTGCGTGCTGCTTCGTGACCAAAAAGGGAGGCAATACTTCTTTGTCTTTGTCTTGCATGCAAACTCTGTTGGAACTTTGGTTGGATTTTGCCAAGATTGTGCTAGAGAGGTTTCGTGTGCCCCGTGAAGGTCGTCTTGGGGACCACCGGGTTCGGGCGGAAGGCGCAGGGCAGATGAAACAGGGCTGTGCTTTTGGTGAATCCGAACAGGAGAGGAGAGTCCGACTTTAATAACCGCACCCCTGGCATCGAGGCGGACATTTGGAGCTTCGGCTGCACGGTCCTGGAGGCCATGACGGCGGAGCCTCCCTGGGGCAAAGGCCGGAGGGGTTTCAATGGAAGGCCTGGAGACTGGAGTTCGCAATGAAGACACCCGCAGTGTTGAGGTGCCATTGATGGCGCTCCGGCAGCTATGAGGCCGAAGAGACTCAAGACTTTGAGACACTGAGGAAGCTTTCATCACTGGCTGCTAACATTCACATGTCGGATGGCATGCCAGTCTGCTTTACAGGGTATTAGTTTAAACTGTTAGTATAATTCAAGATGACTCGATTGTTCGTCGATACCCTTCTGAAACTACTCAGAGCATATCCGGTATTAGCACTGTTTAGAGTGTTTGAATCCTGGATTGCAGAAACATTTTCAGTGTCCATAAAGAAAACTGGAGATCTCTGATGTAAATGAAAGAAATCCACAGTTTCTTCAGGAACTATGCTTGTCCTATCAATGTTTCCGGCGCACTGATATTTATGGTGTACATGGAGAAGGTGCTGATGGTGGAAAGGTTCATCGCTGATTTGGGACATGCTGCAACAGTACGCATTGAACCGGCTGTGACAGAGTTGTTCAGTCACCGGGATTTGCTTGTCGACTATTGATTTTTGCACTGGCATCCACGTACTGATCAGCTTCGGCTACGAGTCGTGATGCCATGCGCCCTCTGACACCCCTCGACTTTCCTAATGCGGCTGTTTTCTGCCTCTGTAAGCCGTGTACGAGCCATGTTCGCTCAAGCACCGCTACACACTGACAGGAAGATTGGCTACTCGACCGATACTCCGCCCATCCCCGTTCCTCCGCCGCAGTTGGGGTTGGGCAGAGAAACTCTCACCGGAAGGAGAAAGTGCGAGCTAAGGACGGCACCTCTTCGGGGCTCCTGGCGTTGCTTCAAAGCTGCCTTCAGCGATCTGCCGATCTCAGGCTCGCCAGGGCAGGGCGGAAGGGTGGGCGCTTGGGCCTACTTTGAGGGGAACTTCTTGGCAGTTCTCGAACTTGCATCCTTCTTACGGGCCTTCTTTGGCTTTGAGGCCTTTTTGAGGCCTTTGAGGCCTTCGAGGCTTTCTTGGCCCGCCAGGCCGACAGCCACCGAGCTCCTGAGCCCGTCGCCTCAGAGTTCTTGGAGCCCCAGGGCCACGCCCGAGACTTGAGACTCGAACGTCCTCAGGCTGTGAGTACTTCATGCCGCCAGTCAAGGACGCAGCGCGCGGTCACAGAGCTTTGAGGCTCTTTCAGGTTTTCGGAAGCAGCCAACGCGGGGGACGTTAGGCATCAGGATCAGAGCAGTCCATTGCTGACGTCAGACTGATTTGTTTGGCACGCGAGGCCTGCAGTCATATAGTCGTATCGGTGTGCAAGGGCGGCAATGCGGTCTTCTCCGGCAGGACCGGCGTCGACACCACGAATCGCGCGTCGCATGGACGTAAAACGACCCAAGCCAAGGTCGCGAGGGGAGCCTGCCGGCACCACCATTAACACAGCCCTTTGATGCTGGAAAAGTAGACTTCTCATCCTGCAGATCGATAGTTTTTGGAGCTTATTATTGACATGACTGTCTAGGAGCATTCCTTGCAACAGAGTTCTGAACCCAACTAGCAGAGTTTCAATTCTGAAGAGCAGCAGGTGGAGCTTCAGGGAACATCAGACATGAGAAGTACATCGCGACATTGAGCGTGCGCTTTCGAGGGATGTGAAGGTAGTTCAGCACAGCTCTTGCCGAGGAAACAAACAGTGCAACCTGATTACGAACTGTGCAGAAGCCGTATCGCGCCGGCTCCCTCTGTTTCGCAGCTTTGTGAGCCTAAGAGCTTCCAGCAATCCGGGCACCTGTTCTCGGAGATGGCAGAGCCCCGTGGCCCGAATCACCCCAAGGGCTCCCAGTCCGAGTTCCACAGAGAGAGGCTATGGCTATGGCTATGGCGGGTATGCCGGGCTTGGTTGGGGGTGGGTTCGGCTCGGGCAGTAGGATGATAATTCGACTTTTTGCCAGTGGTGCAGCGCAAGGCAGCGCCAGGTGCCAGGATGTAGTTCTGACAAACTGCTTCGACCTGCTCTGCACCTCGGCTTTAGGAGAAGATGGGGTACAAAGCTGAAGCCCATCTTTTCGCCTGGACCCGAGCCCTAGCATATTTTAATGCAGAGGCACCGAGATCTCCTCAGCTGCTTCCTGCAAGCTTTTTCTGCTTATGGGCACCGGGCCACAAGTGCATGTGAACACTCCTGAACGGCACATCCACGAAACCTGCTCATGGACTACTCTGTGTTTGCTCTACGGCCGACTGCCGTTCAGGGCAGTCGCCCAAAGTCTCGCAAAGATGCTCCCGAGCCCTTTCTTGGCACATGGCTTGCCGATTCTCTTGCAAGCTGCTTAGTGTCAAGTGCGTCGCTGTCTCGCGGTCCCTGGCTCTCGGTTGGTTTCCTTCTGTCACCTTCGCCAAACAACGATGCAAACGTGCAGCTGGACTGCCGAGAGCCAGTAGCAGCTGTCTTCCTTGCAGGGCGCGGTCGCGGCAAACAGGCTGACTTGAGTCTGGATGTGCGCTTTCTGGAGGAGGTTCAGATGAAACCTCCCGGTCTTGGGTCGAGGCATAGCGTAAGCATCGGCGCCGGGCGGAGCATAGGAGAGCGTAGGCGAGCGCAAGAGCGTAGCGGTGCTTGCTTGACATGGCCCTTCAGCACGGATGCGCTAAGCAGAGCGGCTCCGAAGCTTGACAGTGCACTCCAAGTCGTCAGCCGCCGTAGCTTCCGATCTTCAGATTGATATCAGTCATCAGTCTCCCTTGCTTTGCTTTTTGGCTCTCCTTTTGGTGTCCCGTCCGCGTCCTGTAAAGAGGGATTCATGGCAGTTTCACCCCGGAGGTGTAGGAAGAAGGCTGCGACCAGGGCACGCAGCGGCAACCAGTCGACGCTCCAGTTTCGGAATGTATTCCTTAAGGTTATGCACGCCGACTTGCCTGCAAGATGCCCTGTTGTTCACAGAAGCCGCAGTAGCACAGACCTTAATTCGACAGCTTCGCAAAGGTTTTAGTCGTGCCGAGGAGGACGTGTCCCGCTGTCAGGTGCAGGCGTTGGATGTGATTCTTGTTGCGGCTGTTACGGTCACACGGTATGGGACAACACCTCCCGGAGTTTAAACGTTTGCACTCGCTTCTTTGCTGCCGGTGGCTTTGAGGGTGTCTTTGAGGAAGTCGAGGGAAGCTACCATGCAATAGCCATCGGATCCATCGGCCATCGGTAGCTGGAGATCCCTCCTTGGGGATGTGGGGGTGCGCGCGGACAAAGACCGTCGGGCTGCAGTCGACTTCACAGGGCCCGGTCCAGCAGGCCTAGTTTGGAACGCCTCGTTCTTCAGCTCGCGTCGAGAGCCGGGCGACCCCAAACACAGGTAGGAACCACCCAAGAAGTTGCAGACCAAACCACAGACAGACCACAGTACAAGCAGGGCGAGCTGCGCAGAGAGTGCGGTACTGAACCTCGCCATGGTGGATTACTCCAAATGGAATGACCTGGCCATACCCTCAGTTCCAGTGGTGGTGTCGTCACTGAAGGCGAGACTTTCCGGCTTAGGATGTCAGTGATGATGAAGAGCGACGCCGGCCTCACGTGTCGAAGTGCCCGGGCTGCAGTCCAGAGGACCCTTTTGTTGGCAGAGAGCCAAGCAGGAGGAACGACGGCACGTCCGGGGTTAGTTCGGATGTCAGGTTCGACACTCCGCAGACCGTGACGATCGGACGCCAGGCCACTGGAGTATCACGGACTGTCTCGCCGTGAGGATGTGTCAGCACCATGGAGTGTGCGTTTCAATAGTCTAGACTAGATATGCAGGTGGTAGGGGTGCTTTCCAGAAGGCGACGCGAGGAGAGATGTAGAAAAGGCAATAGTTTGAAGAGCAACCACGACAACGACAGCAGAGCAGGGAACCACATATTGCTGTGGACAGTTTCCGTCTTCTCCTCCTGTAGCTTGCACAAGGAGGTGCAGGCAGCGCAAGCACAGGATGTCGACATGGAGGCCCCTGCGATGGATCCGGATCTGATTGCCCGTGTTTCGTGAATGGCGGTAGGTTGACGATGACGACGAACCCTTCGAGACAGAGGAGCTAGTCAGCAGCTAGTCTCTTCATCACACCCTGAGAGCAAGAGGCAAGTGCAGGAGATTGAGAGCAAGGGATGGGGAACATGTATCATACGAAGGGTGCAAGGACCCGCGCAAAGTGAGGCAGTGTGGCAGAAAGCCTTCAGAAGTTGTTGTGACGTCTCAGTGCATTTCGAGGACGATGCCGCCGAGCCAGGGGAGGACCGGCGAGAGGTGCGGAGCCCCGGACGCCCACTTCGCCCCCGAGGCACCAGGCCCGGTACCAGGCCTGAAGCCGAAGCATCCTGCGAAGCCTGGTGCTCTGGATCTCTACGCGGGTTGCAGCCTTGCTGTGGCGTTGTGAGGTGGAGCCAGCAGTATAGACAGTCTCGGAGGCTGAGGAATTACACACTGGCCGTAGAGGTTCGGGGAGGAAGGAGCGCCGTTCGACTGAGGACGTTCTCCAGTGCCGCGCTTTGGCCGAGCGGGCCCTGAGGAGTGCGGGGCATCCGTATCAGTCTTGCAAGGAAGCTTGTTCAAAGCGGCAAGAATCTTAGAGCGGGCCTCGCCTCAAGGCTAGGTTTCCACGCATTGGACACTCCTGTGCAGGAATGGAGATGCTGCCGAGGGAGTGCGTCTTCTTGAGAAGGCTTGGAGAAAGCACGGCTGCTCGAGGATGAGGGCGCCGGGGGGGTCTCTTCACTTGAGGCGTCTTCATTGCATGTGTTGTCACCTTTTCCAGGCACATTGATGCCTGTGCGGAATGTACCGTCCGGCCGCTCTGCGCAATGCTCCAGTTCTGGATGTAAGATGGCACGAGCTGAAGCAGCAAGTTAATGAGTTTCTCCCTTAAATTTGTTCATTCAGGACTCTAAGCCGGATGAGACACAACACTGAAAGCGCACTGATCGTGCGACCTGGTCTGCGTTGCCTGAGATTTGCTGAGTTGCAGTCGTTGATCATCGCAAGAAGTTGTGATGATTTCCGGACGAGGAATGGCCTCGGAAGTGCGACAAGTTTGATCACTCCGCCAAGCATGGGTGACACTTTTCAATGTCTGTTGAGGGTCCGTGTGCTCGAAGTTCCAAGTGATTGCGGCTTCTGCCCACGATCCATATCGCACTTTCTTTCACAGGCCATGCGCCTGGGAGGAAGCAATTGCCCAGGTGTTGAGGCCGGCTGCCCCTTGACTACGACAATCGTCAGCACTGCACCCGATATCAAATCCCCAGACTGCCCAAAACGCAGGAGTTGCTGAGGGCTGCTCGGGTGCAGCTCGGTTCCACCGTGGCTACAGCCCAGCGTGCCGTGCCCGCGAAGGCGAAACTGCCGTTCTTGCGAGAGCACCTTTCTGTTTCTAGATTTCAGCAGCCAGACTTTGCAATCCACTCTTTAAACATACTCCTGCAATCTGTTCGGTCCTGAAGGATCCTAGGACTTACAAGAAGAACAGCCAGCCAATCCAGAGCAGCAAAGAGCCAGCCTGGACCCCGCCGTCATAAGGAGCAGGAGCCTGAGAGGGAGGGCCCAAAGCTTGCGAAAAAAACAACGGTGAGAGGACGCTCAAATCTAGAGCCCTCTGTTGTAGGGGGCTGTCGAAGAGTTACCGATCGGATCTCTTGTGTGTGTGCCTTGATGTGCAGCATCAGGTTAGATTTGAGTTTGTCTTCAGGCGGACCCGCAGCAAAACGGCACGCCCCTCGAATGGGGGTTTCGCTGTTTGTGATCGCACAGAGCGGACTGGTCAAGACCTTTGACACCTCCATCTTCTCCGTAATTTCCTGTAGATCTAAAGTTGCTGAGGCGGCACCGTTGAGGGCAGATATATCTGGTCCCAGACGAAGGCATCCGGCTTGCCTTGGGGTTTCAGGGGGCGCCAGAGCCCTGCATGGTGCCATGGCGTCTGACGCAGGAGGCGGTGGAGATCAACCTCTTCGTGCCGCCGGACACAAAAGCGAAGGACATCAAGGCTCCGGAGTGGGGGTACGAATGCGGGCCCCCGCCGCCCTCCCCAAAGCCCTGAGCCGCCTGAGGTGGAGGTCTCGGATCTTCGTCTGCGCATCGCCTGCGCTGGGCAAACGCTTCTGGAGGGCGACTGGGAGTTCAAGGCACCGATGGCCTGTGGGCTGCTCCCGAGCTGTGCGCAAACATTAAATCAAGTGGGGGGATCTGGCGTGCGACGCTGCATCGCGGGTCCATGCCGGTAGAAGCCAGCTGCACCAGCCATAATCACCACAAGAAAGATAAAACGGATGTCGACAGCACCTCTTCTCATGCGCCCAGTCAAGCCAGGTTTCGCCAGAAGAGGCCGGGCTCGGGGAGCAGAAGTCAGAGCCATGGGGAACTTCAGACAAATACTGGGCCGTCTGTTCTTTTGAACGTTGCTTGTTTTTTCAACCTCGAATCTTTTCTTTGATCTGGGTCATCTTATTCCTGGTCTTGTGTCGCCGATCGATTGTTGCATGTCTGAAAACCCAACCTGGGCCATCTCAGAACCGACCTAGTCCCACAAGTAGATGAAGCAGCTTGATCTTGGATGGTCGCTCTTCGTCCTAGTTGAAGCATGTTCGACCCCGAGTTTTTTTGGTTTCCAGCAGGAACCTAATATCGCATAGCGGCGTACTGCCGCATGGCCGCCATGCATGGTGCACAGCACCAGCCCAAGTGCCAGCAGCATCCAGCAGCACAGAGACTGTTGGAGGTCAGAGAAAGTTTTCGCGGTCAGAAAATATTGCACCAAAGTTTTGGGGCCCTAAAGGATGAAACAGTGTGACGCAGAGAGAGAGAGAGAGAGAGAGAGAGAGAGAGAGAGAGAGAGAGAGAGAGTGAGAGGGAGAGGGAGATAGTTGTTGGTTTGTCTGATGAAGGGGGGCGGCTACCAACTGTAGGTTTTTGCAGGAAATGTGTCCGTCGAGGGTCTAAGGATCCAGTGTAAAGCGTTGGAAGTTTTCTGACGCACGCTACCTGCTGAACCCAAACCCGTCCAAGTGACCCCGAAGCCCAATTCCCCCCAAGATGGGGGAAGGGGGGGGGGCTGGGCCGGGGTCGACTTGCGTGGACTCTTCTTGGGTGCAGTGAAGTGAAGGCCGCCCTCGGGCCTTGGTAAGCAAGCAAGAGAAAGCCTATCAAGGGGTTTCTGAAGCTTCTGACAGGACCCGGACTGGGAGCTCGTCACCTGCCAGGAGCGGCGTGCCTTGCGTCTCCTGGTGCGGAAGGCGGGGGGGGGGAGAGGGGGGGCGGGGTGCCCTTGGCTTTCAAAGGGGTGGGTCCTTGCGGGTTCCGGAGGCCGCCATGCCTGGGGGTATGTCCGTGGCAGCGTGGGTCTCAGATTCCGAGAGCGCGCTGTGATGTTCACAGTGTATACTATGCACCGTGCCCGGGCATAGGAATCAGACACCATGTAATCCGGCCTCTTCAAGACGCGACAACTCGCCGTCGCGGTCTCGCCCCCTTCGTTCGTGTGGTGAGAGCTATCAGGTGTGGTGGAGCAGGATCCTGAAAGGGGAGCCGTCCATCGACGTCCAAGGAATAGAGGACCACCTCGCCCGACCACCGTATGAGTCGCACATGGTGAGTTCACTTTCCAGCCTTGAGTGTGCGTGTCTGGTGGTGGATAGGCACGACAGCGAGATCAAGACAAGAGCAAGCAGCTGCTTGCATCAAGATTGGTTGGTTTTGTCGACTTGAGGGCCAGAGATGCTGTGGATTGTACACTAACATAAGCATAATGGCCCAGTGTTGATGCCCAGTTTCGCAGGTTCCAGAAGGCGTGGGGCGAAGCCCATGTGGCTGTGGCTGCATTGATGGCAGGGGAGTTCGCAGAGAAGTTGTAGACTCTGCAATGCCTGCTGTTGGCATATGATTTGGGTGTCTTTGCAGTTCATCCCGTGTGGCCGCAATCAGTTGGTGAGGGATGTTTCCCCAATCCAAGGCCATGTTCAAAGAAGCTGTCAAGAATCGACAGCCCATTCCCATCGATGTGTGCTTGCCTCGGATAGTCCGGCTTCAAGCTCTCCGGCACGAACAGCAATTTCTGCCATCTCCAGATCCGAAGTGTACATCGTGCGAGCAACAGCTTCCCTGCCAGGGGCCAGGGATGATGGACAGGCCGGGTTCCCCGCAGGGGAGGTGTGATTGTTTTGTAGCTGGGCTTTGATCTCTCGTCGAACGTCATCGAGGGAGAAGAGATGCATCAAAAAGTGAGGTGTTCCTTGACCTGCGTGACTGCCAGGTGTGTGTGTCGCGGAACCGCAGCAAGAAGACTGCGAGACCGGTGCAACGTCATGAAACGACCACTGGAGCACAGAGCTTGCTTGCTGTCGAAGTTCGCTTCGTGGCTGGGTGTTTTTCGTGTCCGAGAGATGTGCATACCCCCTACTTCCTTTGCACGCGCCTCCTGTGCGCGCGTGTCATCTTTCCCATGCCTTGGTTTGACTTAGCCCTTGATGTCTGCTTCGCAGCCTCAGAAATGGCTTGCGCCGAGACCAAGAGTTGTTGATTTGCAACGTAGCCAGAGGATGCACGGAGAACCCTCAAGCTTTACATCATGTATCTGACAACCTTCAGCGACGTTCTCTCCAGAGAGAGACTGGGAAGCCCTGTAGACAGGCCACAGTTTTGGTGGAGCTTGGACATGGACTCTCAGGGGAGGATTGGCTTGTGACCTTGCATAGCAGTCGCAAGTCCTTAGAAGTTTCGACCAGCCATGTTATGAGTTCCAGCGTCGCGAGACGTTGGAAGAAGCCATGGCTCGAGTACTTCGCCCGCGGCGAAGAGTTCAGGAGTGTCACGGCAAGCATCTCGCACAGGGGTCCAACAATTAGTTGCAGGGTTCCAGGCAAACCACCTGTACCAGGCGTCCTTGCGTGCAAGCTTGCAGCAAAAAAGAGGAAGCAATCCGAGAGGTGAGGCTTTGTAGGTGCTCCTGATAAGGTGGGTCATCAGCGGGATAGCGGAGAAGACGGAAGTCCAGGTGCGCCGAGGATTGAGACCTAATGGTTCTTTTCCAGTGGCTCAGAAATTTCAGTGTTTTCCAGAGATTTGGAACCCAAACCTCCGTGTTTAGGAAGAGCCGCATGAAGTTCGACTTCCCTTGTCAGCATTCGGCCGGATTAGGTGAGCCTGTGTTTGCATGGCAGGGCGGCTGGCGCCGTGGGGCCCCGCCTGGTGGCGAGGCAGGTCGAAGACCAGGAAGGGTCCAAGGCTAATCTGCCCTGCATCACTTCATTTTAGGTTGAAATCTGACCAGCGTCCGAGCCCGGAAGAAGCTTGATGTGGCCTCCGACACCGATCAGAACGACCAGTGGAGCGCGTGCGTGCACGGCAGGTCCTCACCACAAGCGAGTCGCGAAAGCTCCAAAAACTGAGGTCAAAGGCGCAGAGATGCCCGAAGGATTCTTCGCACGCCGGATTCGGATTTGTGGTTCTGAGCACGTTTCGGATGTTGTGGAAGTGTAATTTTTTTGAGGCGAGCGTGGCGGGTTTCTGTTTGCCTCTGCTGGTGTTGCAATCACGATGGTCAAGCATGTGGTGCCGAAAATCCTCTGGCTGGGGGCTTGTGCAGGCCAGGAAGGAAGGTCGAAATCCCGACCTCGTGCCTTTGACTGCAAGTTGGGCAAGGGGCGGGGGTAGTGGTTGAAAGGCAGCGTCGAGGTAGCAGATGTAGAGCCAGTGTAGAAGGGGCATTAGCGCGACGCCTCGCCTCTTTTTATGTAGGGGCCGTCCAGACTCACGTGTACTTATTCCGCAATCGCTTCTTCCGAGCTTGGCTCATGTCTGGGTGGTTCGGGTGTTGGTTCCGATTTCTGAGGCCGAGATGCACGTGGTGTGCTTGTTTAGGATGGTAACAGCTTTCCCGATAGCCCATAAATCGTGAACAAGACCATGCATCTCTGGTAAGTGCGTAGCCGCTAAGCTCGAGTCCTTCCAGCAGAGCCGCGATTACAGTGTCCGAGCCGGAATGCGATGAGCATGCATCTTCCTTCGCAAAGACAACATCGTCACAGGTCCATCGCTGCCTGTGTTGTACTGAAAGCCAAGGTGGTGCTGCCGCCCAGGACGCTGCCGAAGCCCAGGCTGCCCCTGACACCCGACGTGGCGTTGCTGGAGACTGCACTGCAAACCAGGGAGCAGGGCAGTTTCGAGTTTTCCACTCTGCTGGCTCTTCCGGCAAGGACTCTCAGCTCCCGGTGCCCCTACTGCTGCCACCACCCGGCGCCGACGGCGCAGCCCTGAGCCGTGCAGCCGCCAGGGCTTCGCAGAGCGGAGAAGGCCGCAGAATTGTAGTCTGCCTGCCGGTCGATACCACCTGCTTTGAACGTCTCAGTCTCCACACTGACACCTTGCAGAAGCTTGACAGAGAACATCGGGGGAACCCGAACATTCCGCCGCGACCTCCACCAAACAGGCACACACACACACACACATGACACTCTCTGACACAGGAAGCTTCAGAAGTCTTCCGAACTCACACGTACCGCACTGTTCTACATTATCATCTGAGTTTTCAGAGTCAGGCAGGACACCCCGGAGGCTGTGCGCGCACTCACACAGACGCCAGTGTCACGCGTAGGAAGTCTTCGCTGTGCAGCCGACAGGTTTGGCGCTGTTCCCGAGCCTCTGCACCCGCGCACGTGAGGTGGGCGCCAGGTCCAGTTTTGCGCTCATCGCATGCTAAGCTTCGCAGGGATCCCTGGATTCCCTGGAAGATCTGCACGCTGGACTAGTGACTAGTGACTAGGATCCGTTCCCGAGTTTCATCGACTATGGCCACTATACCCTTACCACGGCCGGGCTTTCGGGATGAAAAGAGAGATGATTTCCATGTCTGGGCGAGATCTTGGCGAGCTTCGATCCGCCGGACTTGGCTCGCTTGGTGAAGGCCATGGCCAGGGCGACGCCAGGCGGAAGAAGCGGCGAGGATTTTTTTTCGGATGTTTCGGGGTGATGTGTAGGTCTGCCAGGCGGAAATACACAGCAGTAGCTCTAGACTGGCTGTCGACGGACCCGCGCCGAGTTTCAGCGCGGCTTTTGGAAATGCACTCATGTCTGCAATGCACACGGACGGGTCCTCACAGAATGTTCCCCGCACGTCCATTCCCGATGGACAACAGCGAGCGACAGCAGCAAGAGGAGTTCTGCTCTTTCTTGCCTGGTTGCACTGTCAGCGTTTGGGGGATTAACAGATGGAGTGTCAGCCCGCGCCACTCAGGAGACATGAGGACTCGGAGCTCTCCTCGCTCCTGCTCCAGCTCTTTGGCCTTAGAATGAGCGCACTGCTTTCTGCTTTGTACTGCACTGCCATGCAGCTTGGCAGTTCACTTTCTCGGACTGGGCATGCTGCTCGACAGAGAGGCCAATCACACATGCGTGCAGCTGGTGAGAGCCTACACATGGCAGACCTTGTTTAAAAATAAGCTGCTGTTATTCTGAAACCGTGAGAGTGAGAGTGGGAGAGCAGAGGCAGGGAGTCAGCCGGCTGGCCTACTTCGACGAGCTCTGGCAGCAAAGTCTCCTTTGACTTTCTCCGCTTTGGTGGCTTTGGCTCCGAGGCTCTTTGCTCGGGTCTCGCTTGCCAGCCTTTTGCAAAGGCGGATCGCTTGGTCCAGTTTCTCTCCGGACTCCGGGCAGTGCTGCCGGCCGACGATCTAGCGCCTGCATCAGAGGAGCGCTGGGGTCTCCTTCAGAAAGCCCATCTCTATGATTCATCTCGCGTGGTGGGCCCAAGGGTTCTTAGTGCCGGCAGTGCTGAGCCTTGCCGCCCCGCCATGTCCACTGCGCACAAGTTCGCAGTGGCCTCTTGCCTCGCCTTCTTCGCCATGGCAAAGCATGCGGCTTTGATTTCTGACGACGAGTGCGAGTCTTCAGGATCTGAATGCTCCGCGCAGCTCTTGCAGACCCGGGCCGTGCGGGTCTTATTTAGGAGTCACGGCCTTCCGCGTCTAATGCAGGCACAGTGCTGAGACCAGACAGCGCCTCGTGTGGCATGCAGTCGATTCCCTCGCACTTCTGAGGCCAAGGCCGACAGGGAAGCATCGGTCATCGGCCCTTGCGCCGAAGGCCAGGACCCCTCCATCATCGGGTGCCTGGTCAGCCCCGAGGAGATATGGTTTTGAACAAAAGCTTCGATGATTTGCGCTGACAGGAGAGTCATGTCGGATCGTAGCGCAGTTTCTGATACATGTCTGGCGCGTCGTGTCACATCCACCAGTGCTTTTTGGGGTCGTGAGCAGCAGCGCGGTCCTAGAGCAAGTGTTCGGCCTCCTTTCCCAGGTTCTCCCAATCAGAAGTCGTTGTAGGATGTCAGTTGGACGTCCTCATCATGGTTCGATCGCGAGTGACTGCGCCATGCAAATGGCGAACATCGAAGCAACACCAAGAAATTACGACCAGCACGAAGGCACCACCAGCAGCAACCGCATCAGCAACTGATTGCAGCCGCCGCGGCAATCAGCGCCGTCTGCACCACCATGTTCTGCTAGTCCGCGTGCAATCCGGACTTTTCCGTTTTGAAGCAAAAACAACCGCCAGGAGCTGCAGCGCACGTGGGGAATCACTTTGGGAGATCAGAACTGCAAGCGCAAGCACGAGAGCAACTACTGGCTTCTTGGCTTCTTCCTCTGTGTTTGTCGGTTTTCCGAATCCGGACTTGAACGCCCTGCCATGCAGGCTCGCCCTGGCGAAGTAGGAGGCAACAGCAAGAAATCCGGGCACTAGGTCAGAGAGAGGTGTGACCAAGTGGCCGTTTAGGGGCATCCGAGGTTCTATATCTGCAACTGGCAGGGAGAGACCTGGGGCTGCGACAGTGCTTGGACCGTGTGCAACAAATACTGAAGTGCTTTAGCATGTCACCGCCTCTGAAAAAGCTCCAAATGTTGAGATATGTGGTGACAACGCGTATTCATCCTTTTGCCTTAGACGCAGCAGTCACTGATGTGGACGTGCGTAGAGCCATAGAGCCTTGTTATGTTTAAGTGGCCAAGTGCTGCGCAGCTCTGCCGTGCGCAGTATCGGGCTTTTGTGTGTTACTTCAAGTGGAGGCTGCAGTGCATTCTCCAGCGCGGAGCCATCGTTGCAAAATGTTGAAAAGACAAGAGAGCCTCAACGCACGTTTGTTCGTTGAGCTTGCGACATTCTGCGACAGTGCAGGCGACAGCGCGGCAAGCGGCACACGAGCCTTTCGATGCTTGCACAGGGCTCAAGCGTCGCTTGTGAGTTTTTGAGACGCCTCAGAAGAGGTCAGCGTTCCTGCCATGGCCGTTCGAGCAGTGCTGCTTTGCTCTGCGCTGGGCCTTCTGGGCCTCCGTGGCGCCTTCGTCGCGCCTCGCGGCGCTGCCCAGGAAAGTGCGTGGGAGCGCGAGGAGTCCACCCGGAGCCCGGAATTCGCGGCCGTTGAGGCCTCGATTGAGGGCGAGGCCCCTGCCTCCGCCCTGGACGGCCTGCTTCGCTTCGCTGCCGGTGCCCTGCTCGGCTTGGCAATGGTGGGCATCTCCGGCGCACCGGCCAAGGCGGATGTGGAGGACGTGGTGATCCCCGTGGATGACAAGGGCAAGACCACCACCCTGACCAAGGAGCAGCTGGTGCGTGGCAAGCGTCTTTTCAATGCCGCCTGCGCCTCCTGCCACGTCGGTGGTGGCACCCGCACAAACCAGAATGTGGGCTTGGCCATTGAGGAGTTGTCCGGTGCGCAGCCCAATCGTGCCAGCGTCGAGGGGCTTGTGGATTACCTGAACAACCCTACGACCTACGATGGACTGAAAGACATCTCCGAAGTTCACCCATCCATCAAGGGCGGTGACATCTGGCCCAAGATGCGGTCCATGAAGCAGCAGGATCACGAGGGATTGTCACATCGTGTGCAAGTGTCTCGCAATCTTTTTACCTTTGACAGCAACTCGCTAAGACTAAGTCCGAAGGAAGCTTGCTTGCACTGTTCGTGAACTCTCGAGTCCAGAAATCCCGTATCTCGCTTTTCGGAGGACCTGTATGACATGTCTGCCTACATCCTCTACCAGCCCTTGGACTGCATTGCTTGCAACTTCGGGACCGCAACAGGGGTTTCAACTCGTCTAGCTCTGCTGAAATCTCGACATGGCTCAACCTGAAAAGGCGAAAGACGTCCGAGGCGGCAGATCCGACTTTGCAGCCTTCGTAGCCCTTCTGCCTTCAGACCTTTCGCGCCTTCCAAGGAACCAGACCATCCCAGAGAAGTGGGGAGGTGGCAAGACCTACTACTGAGCCGTGTGCCGGTGACCTCAAGACTGAGATTTTCGGTGTTTAGACGCTGGCAGTGCATTGGCCAAAAAGACAAACGGACGGACTTTTTCCTAGGTCAGTAGAACATGCCCAAAGTTCAAATAGCCCGACAGTTCGCCTGTGTGTCTGTGTGTCTGTGTGTGTGTGTGTGTGTTTGAGCTGCGGGCAGAGTCAGAGGAGCTTCGGCTCCGCATCGCGGAACTCCGTGGCCGTGGGGCCCTGTCAGCGGCCGCCACACTGGCTCCTCGACTGCTGCGAGGAGGTGCAGAGAAGCGCCGGGGGAACGGAAAGGTGTTACGGAAAGGTCTGAGGGCTGCGATGAAATCGGAAGTCAAAGTGCAAAGACGAATCGGGGAGCTTCGGGAGCATTTGCTGGGCCTTTTAGCTGCCCGTTCCGGGCAATGCTTGAATGCAGCCGTTTGCGAAGCTGCTCTCGGCTTGAGATCTTGTCATTTTGGAATGGTTTGGTGCGTCACGATATCCTACTGTGTCCTACACTAGGCCAACAGCCGGATCGACATGCAGAACCTTGCATGGTCGTCTAGAAAAAAGGCCACATCTGCAGCATGTTCTCCTCCTCACTCTTTCCCATGGCCTTGCCAACTACGTAGTTTGGGGACCAGCGGCAGCTCTTGGCTCAGCGATGATCTTTCCGATCGCTGTGGCTTTATCACGCCAGAAGTGCTCCCAAAGCACAAGACCTGAGATCCGAACAGAGCTGGTAGTGACGCTCCACATGCACCGATGGCCATGCCTGCGGCTGCGGCCGGGCCAGCGGGCGCTGCGGGCCCGCCGAGCACTGTGGACCCCAGGGAGCGGCTACAGGCGCAAGCGCCAAAAAAGAGGAGTTCCACCGTCGGGGGGGGGGCGCTTCCCTTTTGGCCGAGGCCCAGAGGCGATGACCCGCACCGGCGACCCACGCTGCAGCTCCGGGAAGGAGCCGAGGCGCCCGCAAGTCGCGGAAGCGGCGCAAACTCTCTTCGACTGAAGTGCCTGTCGTCCGGAGGCCAAAGTTCGCCGAGGCTACCCGTGGCTGCCGTCCAAGGCAGTGCGCAACCCGGAGGTTGGCCACCGAAAAACAGGGATCAGTCAGGAAGTGAAGCGAAACAAGCACGTCGAAACGCGAAAGCAGCCGTCGTCGTCCTGCACCCGATCTTGGCATGACCCTGGTGCTGAACGATGTCGTCGTCAATGCATGCCCCTTCTGCAGGCTTTACAGGCCTTTACGCCTTGCCTCGTCAACGTCGAGGCCGGTGCTGGGGTAGGTTGGGCGAAGCGAGATCGCGGTGCCTTGCTCCAGGCCACGGATGGCGACGTGCTCGGGGTGGCACTGTACAGCGGGTGCCCTGCCGAAACATGCTCAGCGCTGCGACTCGCAAACGACCCAAGTCTACGTCAAAGAATGGTCGCATGTTTTGAGTTGGGTCACAGTGGTCAGCGTAGGAAGACCGCCCGCACAAGAGTGTAGAACTGACACATGTTGCAGCAAACACGAAGCATTCGCATGTCTTCCCAAAGCCAGAAGACTGCAATCACCAACAAGCACTCACGGGTATGCATGCCTTCAGTGAATACGGACTGGCGCAAACGGTTGCTGCAGTCGAAGGCTCGGTTCCATCGCAGCCCGCATGCTGTGCACCACCGCATATGCATCTCGGCTTTGGTACACTGAAGCCAAGCACTTCACCACCGGCCACAAACAGTTTGCTTCAATGCTCTCTTCTGCTGATCTTGACAAGATGCTGTTTCAAGTCGTGAGTATCTTGATTTGTGACGCACAAATTTTACAGAATTTAAAATTGCTTGAGAGGTGCAAAGGATGGCACCCGATGCATTGCTTGCAGAGGTGCGCATCGACGCTGCCTTTTTCGCAGCGCGATTGCAGAAATGCCTCGCCTATCGTGAGAGGCCCGCCCTGGCCCTAAACCACGATGCCAGGTCCAGGGTTGGTTTTGATGCACGGAAATGTTGCAGCTGTGTCATCAGCACCAAGTGGCAACGCACATCCCTCCAATCAAAAACCTATCCCACATGCAGAGGCTCTTTCCGGAGCCGTTCTACCGCTTGGTCCACGGAGAGGCGCATTTCTTCCCACTCGTTTTGATCCGAACCATGAGCGCAGCGCTGTGCTAGACATGGTTTCGGCATGACACGAAGCTGGCACTTGGGCGGAAAAGCTGGCCCGGCTGCCCGGTGGCGCAGGCAGATGGTCTCCCTGGCCTGATGATCGATCGCAGCTCGGAGCGCCATATGGTCAAGATTTGTTCTTTCGTCGTTTTGCATGTTGTGTGCTTTGATAGTGCTCTAAAGCACCGCGGAGAGTGTATGGCTTCGGAAAGCAGGCTCCATGTATTGCATTCTTCAAGCATGAGGGTGTTGACCAACTGCAGGCTATGCGGATCATGTAGTCATTGCGCCGGCTGCCGGCATGGATTTGGTTTTGACACTTGACCGCAAAACCTCTCGATGCTGAGGTGGGCGAGCTCTGCAATATCTCCATATAGAGCGAAGCACGTACAAGAGTCTTTGCCGAGGTGGCCCCTTGTCGATGCATTGGAGGAGGACTGTCTGGGCCGTGCTTCCGGCTGTGCACGTGTGGCGATGGCAGTGCTAAGCGGCGCTCTTCGCCCCGAGCAGGTCTTGAAGCCCAAGGTGGTCATCATCCGTCAAGACGCTGGCATTCCATAGTCTCCTCTTCAGAGAGAGTCTACGTAGTATCAAAGTCTCGATTTCACCCGCCCCGAAGCCGAGAGTGAGGACACGCTCGGGCGGAAACGCGAGCATCCTGGTCGCACATCTACAGCAGCACAGATCCTTCTTCGAGACCTCAGCTTGCACTCCAAGCGCATGCTACCGTACTGCTTTTCACGGCTGCAGCCCGGCTCGCTTTTCAAGGGGCGCAGCGCTGCGGCGGGAGGTGCTCTCGGGCCGCTACGTGGGCCCCACGGAGCTGCGGGAGACGCCAGGTGAAAGATTGGCCCCTTGTGGAGGCTAAGAAAGAGTCACAAGAAAGGGAATCCCATGAAGGCTTCTCCAAGAGATTGTGTGGGATGATTCCGGGCCGAAGACATGTCCAAAAGAAAGGTTAGGCTGCAGCACAGAGGGATGTGTCCTCGACGATAAGGAATGGCGTCTCATTTGCAGTCGATGCCTGGCAGCATGTTGATCTAACTGTCGTCAATCCGCTCATGCCGTTAAAGATGGTGCCGAAGTGGCTTGTGCACGTTCTGGCACTCTGTTCCGCTGGCACGTTTGACCCAGGATCTTCTCAGTGGCCAGAAGACTGGTTGGTATTATGACCAGCGTGACCACCGGACGTTGTTGGCATCTCTGGTCGCGAATACTCCTCGAGTGCTGGACGTCTACAGCTATGCCGCTTGATGCTATCTTTCGCAAATCCTGACCTGCTCCCGAGAGCTGCTCCTCTCGCAGCTCTAGCAAAACAAAACAAGAGTCATTGCAGATTCCCTCCAGCGGAATCAGAATTGCCTATGAGTTTTCAAAACGGTTCGGGCGAGCCCTGTAGATGCTTTTCCTCTACTTCGGCTCGATGTGTACCGAGGAGGACAGGTGGGAGCATACCCTGATCTCAGGGACACGGGGCAGCCGCAGCACTTTATAGTTGCTGAGCCGAAGCAAGGTCGGCGGCTTCGGCGTCACGTTGGCGCACTATGGCGCCTGGCAGCGGTTGAGCGGAAGCCAAAACCAAGCTTGGGGAAAGGCAGGTAACAGAGGTGAGCTTTGCGTTGCTGGTTCCATGCAGAGATCTTGCATGGTGCCATGGTTCAGTCCAGAATTGGAGACTACAGTCTACAGCAGCAGCAGCACGAGTGGTCTGGTTTAGAGGCATGTTCTGCTGAGGTGCGGAGTCAGTGGTTTGTGTGGACAGCAGCGAGGTTCGGCGGAGTCCCCTTAGACTCCATAGCAGCCTGCAGCACCTGCTTAATTGCACGCAGTTTGTTACACAGTTGTTCCCTGTGTCAGCACTCGGCTGTATTTTGCTGAGAGAAGTTTGCACACCGCCTGTGCAAGATTCTCAAATGTTCACATTCGCAGTCGGCATCTGAGCCTGCACCAGGCCGCTCTGGAGCTTTGCCGGCGGAGCGCTGCGATGAACTCCGTGTCGCCACGGGTCAGGCTCCGGAGCTCGCGTTGAGTCTAACTGTTCCGAGGGCGGCCAATAGTTCATGGAACGAAACCACACTCAGGCAGGTGCAGGGCGACGCGATGAAGTTCTTACAGGAGCCGGACTTTGGGACGTCTTTTGCACTTTGTTTCAGCGCTCGACGACGGACGGTTCGAACGTGGCCTGGCGCAAACCAATCGCACCAGCCGCACTCGCTGGCCGTCGCTTGCAGCAGCAAATATGCTAAATGCCTTTGTGTGCCCGGAAGACGACGCATCACAAGCTGCGACAGGCTCCCTTGTAAGCTTGTGCTTGTCTTCGGTCGGTGCGGCAAGGAGTGACTGCATCTAGGCTCCTGCCCTCCATGGTCTGACCACTAGCCCGGCACCCTAACCGCCCTAGCCTGCAGCGCTTGCATGTTGTCGCTTTGTGCAGGAGCACACTGGGCAAGATGCTGCCAACAGAGGTGACGACACGGAGTTTGATCTCGTGCCGGCTGGTGGCAAAAGCGCAATTTGACTTTCGCGCGGTTCTTGTCAACCCCATTCTATGGTCCTCAGCCAGCTGATCTCTCAGAGCTGTTACTGAGTGTCTCCCTTCGTGGCTGCCCACTCCCCTCTAGCATTTCTTTCCTCGCCCGAAGAGCTGGAACTGAGGATTGTGGACCCTCCTAACCTGGGAGTGGATCGCATGGGTGCACCGAAGGCACGGCGAGTGGTTCGGAGTGCGGAATGTGCAAAGAGCTTTCACCTGTTTGTCCATTTCAGGCGCTTCGGCACTACGAGCGGCTTGGGCTTCCAAGCTTCAGTCTCTGAGCAATGAGAAAGTTGTGGAGCAGAAGCCAGATCCGAGGAAGCTGCTGAACTCGGCCGCGCAGCTCTGCGCCTCTCCGGGCTGGCTCTTCGTGGCCTCCTGCACTTACAGCATAGGCGCCTCCGCAAGAGACGAACCCACGAGGCTTCCCTAGCAGCCCTGGCACTCATTTCGCGCGTGGCCTCCTCTGCCTCAGGCGAGCGCGAGCTCTCTGGCGCGGCGAGCCGCTCCCTGGCGCGCAAAGAGAGACTCCGGACTCCGCCGGAGCTTGCGCATGGCCGCTTTGACCGCAAATCGCTCCCTGAGGTGCCCTGGCTTGGGCTCAGAGAGAGTACCGGCTGGCGGCCACAAGCCGCCAGGCGCCCTCTTCGCGCGGCAGTGCATGCTGTACTGCTGCTGTGACTCACGCGGGGGTTGCACCTGCATGGAGAGCTGTTGCGGAGCGAAGGGATGTCTGGCAAGGCTGCCGATCATCCTGGTCATTTGATGCTGCCAGAGTCGCAGTACCTGAAGGGCCTTTTGCTCCACCTCCTCTAAGGAGATTCTCTGGAGACCCTTTCCGCTTTGGGCTGGCGCTGTAAATAATGTCTCTCCGACCGGGTTGTATGCTTTCGAGCGTGGCTTTTGGTGAGACAAAAGTCCGAGGCAAGGTGCTCTCATGACATGCTTGCCTGATGGGTGCGAGTGGCATGCCTCAGGGAGACGTGCGGTGGTCCTTGTAAGGTCGGGGCCGTGTGCGTGGAGTCCTGAGAAGTTCTTGCAAGTCATGAAGGCGAGCTCCTCGCAGCGCTTGCGCCGCAGCTCGAGGCCAACAGAGGGTGCGCGAGGATTCGCGCGAAGGATTATAAAGACTAAGAGCCGAGTTCAGTTCACGACGGGGATTCTTCTGTTGAAGCGAAGGTTGTTTGGGCTTGGGCGGGGGGTCCTTAGTGCTGTGTAGTACGGACACCCCCATGAGGCGCGGCTTTCCTCCGACGGCTTTCGAGCCAGAGACCTGGCGAAGGCCCGGCGGCTTTCGAACACTCAAGTTGGCAACATGGCTTATCGGCGAAGGCCCAGTGCTCCGCTCATGGTGGACATGAACCGTTATGTCAATGCCCCGCAGGTCTGCAAAGCCTACAGCGCCCTCCGCTTCCATGATGCGGCACACATCTCGGCCTTAGTCGCCTGCTGCAGGTTCACGCTGGACGAGGCTCAGAACCTCTGCATTTCGGGTATTTCGGGTTGTCAGGAGCCAGGCGGTTTTAGGCGGAAGGCGTGCTGCGTTGAGCTGCGAAGGCCTCGGCGGCAGATCTCGCGCAGCTCGCGGAAGCGGCGATGCGAGGCGGCGTGAGGGACGCGGACGCCTTCCTCAAGGAGGCGCGCGCGCGCGAGCTCGGCGAGCTCGGCGAGCTCGGCCAGCTCGCCGAGGGGCAGGTGGTGTGCCGTGTGGCCCGAGGCTGCGATGCTCGCGAGCAAGCGGGCGGCCTTCATGCTGCCCTTCGAGCCGCTCGGCTGGGTGTTTGAGGCCGATGCTCTCTCGACTTGGGAGTCGGAATCGGGGCTCGGCTGGGTCGAGACTGGCGGACATGCGGGCTACAGTACAGGCTTGATGGACGAACTTTGGTACGGGGCTGTCGCTGTCACACGACGCAGATGAGCGCAGATGCAGCTCACGCATGACCACCTCACGCATGACGGGATCATGCACCGACATCAGCCCCTTGAAGAAGTGAGTCTCGTGAGGATGGGCCTCTGTGCAGTCACATTTGGACCTTCTGCAGCCGACTTCCTGGCTAAGAGCCCTTCGATGCTTGGCCCTTTCAAGCTCCTTGGTCCCTCTTCAGACCCACGTCGTGCCCCTTGAGGAGTGAGCTCGCAGCAATGGAGGCGGCGGTGGCGCCGCTGCCCGAGCCGTTGAGCTTGATTGCGCGCAGAAGAGGACCACATGCCGTATTCACCTCTCAGTTGCATCTTGCTCGCGGTTCCGGTGCTCCTCTGTGATGCCCACTTCATGATTTTGAAGATGTTTCAGGTCAGCAGAGCTGCTCCATGCCATTTGCCGTGCGGCTGCTTCTGCAGCTCCGAGGCTTCAGCCACACCAGGCAATGCGCAGGGCCGCAAAGTCATGAAATGCTGAAGGGCTTCAGATCCATTCTTTTCGAAGAGAAGTGGTGCGGCTGTCTCCGAAGTTCCTTCGACGGGGTTCGCCCGGCCGCAGCCCTGGCTTTGCGGCTCCTGGGGCAGATGTCGTGTTTAAGCTACCATGGATACCCGCAGCACAGCCATGGTGTTGGAGCTGGGACGGGCGAGCTGCGCATTTGCTCCGTGGACGGGGAGGTCGCAGCCTGCCTGGATGTGCAGGAGAGGGAATCGTAAGGCGAAGCAGCCTGGAGTCTAGAGGTGAGAATGAGAAGTGTTAGAAAGGAAAGAGGGAGAGAGAGGGAGAGGCATTCTCGCCAGCAGGAGTTGCAAGAAATGGTGCAGACACGCGGCGACACAGTTCGTGCATTGAAGGCCAAATGCAAGCATCGGCAAGTTTGATTTCCTGATCGTTGTCACAATGCCTTGTGCTGCAAGTTGCTGCAGGAGCACCTCTGCTTGCTCCTCGCAGTGTCAAGGTTCAGGCAGCCTGGCCACATGCAAAACGACAGTCTTTGCAAAAGGGATTAAATCCGTGCCGTTCTTTGTCAACCACCTCGCTGAACAAGTAGAGCCTAAGCGCCTGGGTAGTACTGATCTAGCAAGAGTCACAAAGCTAAACGGGGGACGAGTACAAGCAAAACAACCAGCCCGTCTTCAACCCCGCCAG
Organism: Symbiodinium sp. CCMP2592; assembly: GCA_905221615.1. Classification (NCBI taxonomy): domain Eukaryota; class Dinophyceae; order Suessiales; family Symbiodiniaceae; genus Symbiodinium; species Symbiodinium sp. CCMP2592. Next base: position 191,086 of record CAJNDT010005984.1, read on the forward strand.
AAGCAGTCCTTGAGCTCACCGTTGGCCGCAGAATGCAGGCAGAGATTGATTTTCCAGGACAGAGTCTTGGAGGACGAGGAGGACTGGGGCAAAACTCTGAGATTTTTCATAGCTCATCCAACCCTCCACGTCTTTTCGAGCGGCACGGAAGGCTCTGTTTGATCTGATGACGGACCTGGAGTTGCCCACGAGCCTTCAGCTGGTCGTGATTCCGACCCTCGGCGAACAGCATGCTTTCTTTCGCTTCTTGTGTGAAGGTCCTCCACCCCAGTCCAATGCCTGGCAGGTTCAGCCCAGCGAACGCCAGGGATCTTCAGGCCCTTCTCCGCTGTGCAGAAGCGGACAAGGACATGGAGCGCCTCCTGAAAATGCCCTTGGAGCCAGATTTGACACTTCCAGACGGCCGCAGCGCTCTTCAGATCTCAGCTCACTCCGGGAGCAGTAACTCTGCACGTCTTCTGCTGGAGGCTCGCGCGAGCATAGATAGCAAGGACCCGCGTGGGATGTCCATCTTGGGCATCGCCTGTGAGACGGGCTCCGCCAGTGTTGCCCAGATTGTCGTAGAAGCAGGCCACTGCGTGGATGCGGTTAGCCCAACAGGTGACACTCCACTGTCGATTGCATGTGGCAAAGGTCACCTGAAGGTTGTGCGCCTTCTCCTTGCGGCCGGGGCAAACAAGAACCGAGCCAACAAGGAGGAGGCCTCGCCCTTGTGGCGCGCTTCCATGGAAGGCCACCTGGACATCGTGCAGGAGCTTCTGCAAGCCAGGGCCAACACTAACCAGGCAGACAGAACAGGCAAGTCGCCCTGTTGGGTTGCTTCTAGCAATGGCCACCTGGATGTATTAACCTTGCTCCTGGAAGCGCGAGCTGAGATCAATGCCCTGGATGCCACGGGCACTTCTCCGGTCTGGTTCGCTGCCCGCCAGGGCTATCTGGAAATCGTGAGACATCTCGCCAACACCAAAGCATGCCTCAACACAGCCAACAAGAGCACAGGGGCAACGGCACTCTGGATCGCAGCTTCTCGAGGCCACTTGCGGATGGTGCAGCTCTTGGTTCTGCTTCGTGCGAATCTAGATCAGACGAGGCCTCCAAGCGACACATCGCCTTTGTGGGTTGCCTCCGCGAATGCCCATCTCCCCATAGTAAGGCTCCTCATTGAGGCAGTGGCAGATGTTTCCAAGAGAGATCATAGCGGCACTTCGCCTCAAGAGATCGCTTCCCTCAATGGGCATGTGGATCTCACACGTTTTTGGAATGGCCTCCGTACCCGAACAGGGTAGTCGAGGCCATTTAGATTAGTGATTCCTAGCTTTTAGCTTTTCTTAGATTTCTAGCGTTGTCGATGGTTCTGGAGGAACGAGAGTTCGGACTCTTGCTTGTAGAAGTGGACTGACTTCGGTCCTCATTCTGCATTGCCATGTTTTGGATCGTTTCTGCCCATCGCCTAGGGGCGAACGAAAGGGCCTGACGGCCATGAATTGCCAGTCGCCCGGCACAGGACCGGACTTGTGTATGAGATTGTATGAGGCACGCAGGAAATTGATGCAATTGAATGCGTTCCGCGAGATCCGCCACGACGGCCCCACCCACCTAGCTGCATTTCAGACCGCTCTAACCCTTTGCACGATGTGGCCTCTCGCTGTTTTAGCTCGGCGCAAGTCACTTCTGGCAAGACGGCTGAAAAGAGAGGGTTGTGACAAGGGTGTGAAGTTCGGAGTCACAGGCATGTCGGGTAAAGCCGGAGTGGCCGTGTCTACCCCATGGCCCTGTCATGCAGGTGGCCGCCGTTTTGGAGGGCTGCGCCAGGCCTGACTGCTTCGGAAAAAGATAGAAAAAAGCCTCTGGATCAAAGTAGTTTCAGGGCATTTGGAAGCGATTGATCGTGACCATTCTGTTTCGACACTGAGAAGAAGCTCTAGATTCTTTTTGCTGTAGCTGTTGCCAGTGGGCAATGCGGGTTCTGCTCGGTTTACAGTTTACAGGTCTCTGCATTTCGAAATGTTGCAATAACAAATGTTGCAAGAACTAGGTCCGCTATGCTTTCGAAGTTTCACACCAGCTCTCACAGCTTCAGCGGGGAACAGATGCGTGCATCGGTAGTATTGGAGGCAGCATTTCCCCTTCGTACGCAAAGCTACTGCAAACTTCTTGCTCGCAAAACGTGTCCTTGAAGCTTCTAACGAATCTGTCCATGGCGGTACTCACGGATTTGGCGCCAAAGGCAGCTTCTAATGCCCGAAAAGAGCGCCGCAAGACCGAATCCGATGTTATGTAAAAGGGAGAGATATGATTCCGCAGTTGGCGCCTGGGCCTGCCAGCAGCACCTCTGGCAGCACTGGCGGCAGCAGTGTCGGCACCGGCACATCTCACGGCCAGCGCGTGACTTGTCGGCAGGGTTCTGCGGCTGAAAGCCCCTAGCCCAAAGCAGCCGGGGTTGGTTCCGGGCATGTACCTTGCACGGGACGAAAGTGCAACAGGGTACAGCAGGGTCACGGTAAGGAATGTTGGCGATAAGCGAACTCAGATGTCTCAGGCTGCAGTGACAAAGCTTGAACACTAATTGTGTGCTCCTTCCAAGGATCCGTGGAAGGATAGGTCAATGAGGGATTGATTTCAGACATTGGCGGGCCCCTCCTGCACTAGTCGCCTCGGGCGAAGCAGCGAAAAGCAGCAAGGGTGCCACCACAAAAAGGAAGACAGAACCGTAAACCCTGAAACTGCGATGGCATTATACTGTCCATCTTCCTGCGATCATCGAACCAGTTGACTGCTATGAAGTCGGACATGTCTAACCCTGTCCTACGGCCGCGTCCTTGCGGAGTATGAGGCACAAGAAACCGAAATCCGAGTGCACCGAACCGGCAAAAATCCAAGAAATGCTGGAGTTCTGCCAGTCTCTGCAAACCCCCGGATCCAGGCTTCAGAGCCTCGTCCTGCTCTTGCCCGCCGGGCCCTCACACTAAGGGCTCTTGAGGCTTCAAAAACAGGGGCCCAAGGACTTTTTTGGGATCTTTGGGGTTGGGAGGGGTTGCTACTTGTATTATTAACTTTGGGGAGGACGATGTAGGGCAAGAAGAACGGGATTCAATTCTGGAGTTTCGAGATGCAGGCTTTCTCAGCATCATAATAAAGGTACAGGGTACACGTTATGTTTCGGTGAGTGCAGAAGCCGTTCTCCTTTCAGGAGCCCTGCGTCGGATGTTGTGAGCGGGCGGGAGTTGTTTGGCCAGTGAGTTGCGATCTTGATGGGTTTTGCTGCTCGCATGCTATGGGCCCGGAGCAGCCAGCTGTTGGAATTCATAGCCAGCAGTTTGATTGAACTGCTGGATGTACCTCAACGATTGGAAAGTTGCTTGCCCAACGTCCGCCTCAACAAACGCTGACCCCTACTTTTGTCAGGCTTCCACGGCGGAGCTTCCGGAAGCAGCGTCAAAGACACTTCAGGCACAGCAGTGAGTCTGACTTGTCGTTGCGGTCCGGCAGATCCCGCTTGGCGCAGGGCCCACTACGCCTGGACAGCGAGCGGCAGGCCAGCAGGGAAATGGGAGTCTGCTTGGCGAGACTCGATTATACCCATTGTGTGCGTGGTTATGGTTGAGTGATGCTGAGCAGAAAGACAGGAAGAGTTCAGGTTTATATAAAGGGTTGGGGCTCGAGGGGTTAGCACTTGAGACGTTCACGGTTTAAGGTTCACAGCACTTCAGACACCAGATGGATTCAGATAGATGCCGTTGTCTGCTTCAGTGTTTGAGGGTTCTGACTCCAACTCGTCCTAATATAAGGATGTACGGTGTTGGTGCGTGGAAATCTAGCAACCCAAGCATAAATGTTTTGAACTTCAACTAAAATCCCAGAGGCCCTAAGCAAAACACGAGCTAAGCCATTGTCAGAGAATGTCCGAGAACAAGACAACCTAACTCACTCTCATTGTGGCTGCGAAAGAAGAAAGATCCCTGAGGGATTCGGAAGGGTTTAAAGGTTAAGGGTTCAGGAGTTTGGGGTTTAGGGATTAAGACTGAGCTCTTTGGCAGACTCGGTACCTGATTGTAGACAGTGAAGTGCGGCGGGACATGTGTATCCTGATGGTAGGACGTTACGTAGTGCGGCATCTTCCAGATCAGATACCTGAGCGAGCCCTTACGGCCAAACCCTCTGCCCCACAGAGTATGTACTGTACGAGGACATGAGAGGGCTCTTCTCTATCATGGTCCGGTCCCGTTCTGCTCTTTGGTAGACTGCCTCCTGTTGCGTAGCAGGGCAACAGATCCATGAGTGTCACTTCCTGACGCCACGATCAAGTTAGTGAATACCATTTCCGTTTTCTAACCATGCACCACCCCCTAGCACCCAAAGCATAACAACCTATGTCTCAACCCTCAACTCACCAAAAACGCCCAACCTAAGACCCGCACTATGGAACCACCAGAAGAACCACACACCGCCACATAGAAAAAACCCCTAGCTAAACTCCATAGACCAATACCCCCATAGAAAAACCATATTCCTCGACCTGCCCTAAGTAGTATTGCAAGCTTCCGTGCCGTTTTGATATTCAACAAGGCAGTCTTGCATGCTGCATCGCAGGAAATACCGATGATTTTCGTTAGTATTGTTTTGGAGTTGCCTAGCAGGATCGGCAAGTGTGCGTTCTTTTGTCATATACAGACATCCTGAATTCCGCGATCAGCACAACGCATGAGGGGAAATCAATAGCATGCGTGGGTGCAGAGCGACAGGGTAGGCTGATATAGTACAAGCTAGCTGTGTGCTCTCAGTGCGTATCCTGAGCAACTTGCATCCTAATTTCATATCATCAGCGGGCGCGAAGGAGACGGCGGCTGCGGAACAGGAGGTGCCGGACTCAGGTTCAGGTGTAGGGTGTACGGCTCAATGTAAGACCTTGCTTAGGGTGGCACTGGGCAAGATTCATTTCCTGTTCAGTTGCAGTGGTCGCGTGGCTATTGGCTTCGTTCATGCCTATGCCGCTGTGGATTCGCTCTGACGATGAAAGGCGGTAAAGCTGTGAGTCTCATGATGTCTCATGCTTTGTCCACGATTGTCGCTTAGTGGATATGGCACAAGACACAAGGAGTCGAAAACAAGCTTTCCAAGCTTGGAGTAAGGCCTACAGGCCCAGCGGGTCGGGATAACCTCAAAGACCAAGTCGCGACGCCAAAGTATTGCAGCCATGGCGGCTGCTGCAGAGGTCTTGCATGCCTTCAGCAGCTTGGAGAACTCAGCAGTTCGCAGCGAGACCATGCTTTCTATGCAAGCTTTCCCGGGTTGGCTTTTATTCCCCGCGCCTTCAGGGACGCGGTTTGCGCCTGACTCTCTTAAAGGTCCTTCATGAAAGAAGCGTCGGATGTTCAAGTAGAACTTGGCGCAGAAAGCTTGTCATGCGAACCTGGTGACAGACATCCAAGTATGTGAGATGTATGATCTGAAACCAGGAGATACAGTCGACCTGTCACCAGAGCCCACGGCATCTTGGCCGAGGAGAGCGGGCCTTGACGATTGCGCAGCTCCGTGCAGTTCTGCAGCGAGTGGCCCCTGGGCATCCGATCTCAAAGTCTCTGTTACGTCAGGGAGTCTCCGGTTTTGCCTGCTGCCATGCATGTCTCATCAACTCAATTTGCCTAGCAAGGTCTGTGTAGTTGTTTGGTGGAGCAGCCGCATCAAATGCAGATGTGCACAAAGCAGGTTCGTGGATGATCGGTCGCACTTGCACTGCGTAACACGATCATTGACATCATGTGCACGATGATGTGGTCTGCTCTTTTGGCAAAGGTTCCAGATCTCGACGATGACACCATGCACGACTTGCTGGAGCACGTGCACGACTTGGTGAACCCAAGCAGTTGACATGAAAAATATGTTGATGCTGGCACAACTCGACCGAAAGTAAAGTATCGTCCCAGCCAGTGTTATTGCACCACAGCACTGCCAGAATCAGATTCAGGCGGCCATGTTCTCATGCAACATCCTCCAACGGGTTTGAACGGACGGAGCGCGTGTTTCGAATTCACGAGCGATGGAGACTCGGAGGTAGAGTCAGATTTTCTCCAAGTCTCTGACAGGAGGGCCTGCCGAGAAACTCAATTTCGGTTGATAGCAATGCTGGCAGCATCAAAGGATACAATGCAAGTAGTGCCACGTAGTACTAACTGCACCAGCAACTGGCAAAAAGAAAAAGTACACACATACAAGCAAACACACATGCAGGCAGACAGACAAACAGTCAGACACACAGAAAGACAGAAGGACGGACGATCTGAGGGACGGACGGACAGGCGGACATACTTACATACCTACATACCTATGTGCATACCTACATACCTTCGTACCTCTACGCACGCATACATGCATGGATACATACACGTGCATACATACCTCCTCCCTACCTACATACATACATACATACAGCCATGAAGACGTCGCTCTAAGTTTTCTGAAGCTTGGACGCTTAAGCTCACAGAGTTTCAGGCCGGTCAGCCAACCGAAGATGGCGAACTCGCCCCTGGCCCTGCAAAGGATCCTTTCTTATCCCTGGTCTGAGTGTTGAGCTCATGTACTGTAATGTACTGTAGTCTTTTTTGTTGCTGCTCTTGTGCCTTAGTATCGTTGCTATGGGTTCCTTCGGGCTTTACGATCGCAGTTTGCAGGTGTGCTGATCGATTGGACAGCATTTGGACAGGCCATTAGATTCTGAAACTTGATGCGTGAAGTTCGAGAGGCGCGCATCCCCGACTTTTGCAACTACCTGTTCGACCAGTGTTTGGGTCACGAGTTCCGTGGAGACGCTTGGAGTCGAAATTCAGGCGAAACGAGGTAGGCCAGTTTGAGCCTTGTCAGCCCATGTTGAAGTGAGGTCAGCGTTGCGCATTTGCGCGACTCCTTGCTCCCTGAGGCCGCTTTCTCACTTAGGTTTGGGGTGCAGGTTCATTAATGTTCAGTACTGGTCTGGCGGCTAGGCTTTGGCAATTTGTTTTCGGAGCGTGACGTGGTTGTCTTTCCCAACTCCTGGCGTCCTGGGGTAGGTGCTTTTCATTGTGGGCCAGTAGTTTAGGTAGCACAGGTCGCTCAAGCTGGGCGCTACCTGTAGGTTTCGGAGTCGCCGTATCTCTTGACGGCTCTCACGACCCGAGGCTTGCGCATTGGCGTGGTGCATGCCATCCCCTATAAAGTTCGGCAAAAAGAGAGTCCGGGTGTCCTTCGTTTAAGGTCATCGCCTCCTCCTCGGCAGGTGCTGCGCTGTGGCCTGCACGTCGATGCGCGAGTCTACGAGATTGAGTGTTTTGGCTGCTTTCAAGTCTGGCTCTTGAGAACTGCAAGCCGTTTCTTGGCTCCCACTCTCCAGGCACAGACGATCTCTTGTTGCGCTTGCGAACTCAGGCCTCTCATCATTCGGCCCAAGGGCGCTGCAGTCCGATGCCCACGTGATGGCAGGAGCCGATCACGGGAGATGCCCTAAAGCTCAAACCAGAGCAGACAGAGCGCGTCCCGATTGCGCATTCTGCGTTCTGGGAAGTTGCCAGGTTAGGCGCGGCTTATGTCGACAGCATCTTCGGAAGCCAGAATGCAGGAGGCGGCTCAAGCGGCACACGAGCTGTCTTTTTGTGGCCTGTGAGAATCGATCGCAGTCCTGCATGGTGCAGGCGCCGCCTACATGCTGAGCTACACTTGGGGCTACAAGGTGCAGCTGGGCTATAGGGGCTCCGCACCTATTCTCTGCTTTGTGCAATGCAGGTCCAGCTTGATTGTAGGTTTACTCAGCATGCGCAGCAGTGTGTGCAGCTGACACGCCGCAGCGTTCTGGCCCAAAGATTCCCAGCACTGGCGACTTCAGTTTCTGTTTGTGCGTGGCTGTGGACGAGGCAAGTGATCGTCTCCCAAGCCGGATTCAGCGATCCGCCTTGCCTGATTTCACGGGCGTGGCGGGCACTTCTGTGTCATGCGCTGGCAAGGGAAACTTGGTGTTTTTGCACAGAGAATCCCTGCGTCAGATGGCTGATGTCCAGACCAAAGCTGCGGCCTTCATTGCTGCAACCTGATGTGCACATAACGTAATTTAGTGCTTCAGTACCAAACCCTTCTGCAGTCCACTGCAAGTCAAACTTGCTGCTTGTTGACGTGCCTGAGCTTTGCAGAACTCGAGATTCACATCACCACTTCTTCCGTCAACATGCGCGCCCAGGTGACTGTGCAGCGAGCATGCCACAACTCTTTCATCGAGTGGGCCAAGGGCGATTCCCCACATGACCCCTGGCCGCCAACAGTTCCGGTCCGCATCAAAGATGTACTGATTGCACAGAGCAGGACCTTAGTTCAGAAGGTGGCTCTGCCGTATCCGTACGATGTAGCAGGGATTCGATCCAGAGATCAAGATGCAGAAGCCCAGTAGTTGAGCGGGCATATCAGTCAACTTGATCTTGCCACGTTTCCAATCCAAGGCGAAGTACACCGTGTCCAGTGTGATCTTCGTCGCGCAAATCATCTGCGCTTCCGGGAGGAACATATTCTGGAATAAGATGCTACACTTGATCTTGTTTGCAGATTGGGGCCCGGGCTTTGCCTTGGGAGCTAAGGTTGCCATTGGCTGGATGTTGGCTCACAGCACTGGCGGGACCCAGGACTTGAAGAAATGTTTCGATGCCCCCCGATCTGAACTTTGGTCGGGATCCAAAGCTTCATAACTCGTGAGGCTCGGAACATGTCCAGGGAGGCACTGGGGCAAGAGCAAAGGAAAGACGAATGAAAGACCAGAAGCACTAGGATCCTCATGAGATAGATGAAGCAAAGCTACATCGGGTTTTACAGGTGGATGTCAGGTCCAGTGGGGCAGCTGCAGCGGCCTGGGCTACTGTTGCCTGTAAGCTTGATCGAGTGCGAGTGCTGAAGCTGTAGAAGCTTGGTTTCTTCGCCCTGGACTGAGCGCCTCCCACATGATTTGCAGAGTTTAGGTGAAAAACCTCACGAACTTCTTCCACATCGGCTTGATCTATGCCTTGGGAGACATCTTCGAGATGGAGTCCGTGAACTACATCGTTCCTGGAGCTGCGAAATAATGGGGCGAAGTGCCATCTTCAGAGGTTTTAGACACATGTAGTGGTGAACACGGGAAAGCTTTGCAGGAGACGGGCCATGAACTGTTTGAGGAGGTTGGGCTCGGGGGAGAATATAGGGAGAAATGAAATCTTGAACAGCCGGGCAACGATTTCGTGATTCTGATCCTGGGAAGTTTGTCAGAGCTGCCGATGGCTTCGGGGGCTCCAGAATCTTGAACTGTCTCAAGCCAAGGATTCCTCCACGTACACGGTGCTTTCACAGTCCAAGCTCATCATCACCGCGACGCTGATGTGGGTTCTGGATGGCTCATCTCTCCAAGTGTAATTTTAGGGGGATCGCTCTGGTCCATATAGGGTTTGCTTGGACTTTGCAGGTCGTTTTGGGTGAGGTGCGCATGAGCCGAGCGTGGAGAGGCTGAAGGCGTCCTGTGCATGCGGCTGCTCAGTCTTTGCACAGACCAAAGCCAAGCAAAGGTTCTGCGCAAAGCATGATGCAGTGGTTCATCCTTTTCACGACTTCCTCCGGCATGTTGGAGCTTCTCAGAGGCATCAGAGGCAGAGCCCAAAGACTCGGGTTTGGGTTCTTCTATGTATTGTGGGTCCTAGTCGATTGGGCTCAGGGTAGCCTGCTGTCAGCATGATGCCGTAGAACTAGGCTTGTGCACTTGGTCTTGGCCACTCCCAGATTCGCGTTGTTCCTTGTGAGTCGTTCCCATTCCCAAGGTACGTCTTGGTGGGCAAGGCGAAGGGCGGAGCCATGACCTTCAGCGCCTTCGGGGTTTGCCTGGCCTTGATCAAGGCCTGAGATAACTCAGTTCCGGGCGGCTGTGGAAGGCATGGAGACTTGCTTCTGGCCTTGCTGGCCTGCCACTTGCAGCGTGTTGAACTTCGGAGATTGCTGTGCAGGCCTTCAGTTTTCAGACATTCACATCGGCGACCAGCTCTCTTGCACAGCTCTGACAGCTGCTGTGAGCGCAGGTGATGATTAGCTGCTACGTGGCTGTGCCTTGGATGCGGACGGATCCAATCATGTGTTTCGGACGGACATGTGTAAAGCCTGTTGGAGGAGTTCTTATGCACAATTTCGATCCGCAGGCACTGGAACTGACGTGCAAGCCGCGGATGGCTCGGAAACCTTCAACCCTGAAAGACTTAGCTATGCTCTCTCCAACTGAACTGTGGTCCCTCTCTCCTTCTCCTGCTCCTGCTCTCGCTCTTTGCCTCTGCCTCTCTCTCGCGCTCTTTCTCTCTTTCTCTCTCTCTCTCTCTGTCTGTTTGTTGTCCTCCCTACAAAAAACGAGGAAGTGTTAAGTTTTAGCGCAGAGAGTTCTCTGTAACTTCAGCACTTCAGCAAGCAGGGCTGATCTCTTGGCGCAATCACTATCATCTGCATACCATTAGGCGAGGATCTCGGGGTGAAGACTGGTGCGAGATCCGCGAAAGCGGACGGGCAACGTAGAGCCTCTGGAATTCCTATCATCCTGAGCGCCACTTCGAGAGCAGTCCGTAAGCCGCACTGCCAGGTGCTGAACACCAAGGCGCTCAAACGGGACAGCAACCCGTTCCCCGTTCAGTGCCTAGGCTGTCTATATTTTATTTGCGTTTCACATCGGGATATGAAGTTATCGGGTGGAGCAGTACAGTGGATTCCGCAGTTGCGAGGTCGTTTAGAGCATCACCCGAAGCCTGGAAGTAGCTGAAAGGATCTGTCGAACAGACAGCATCAGCATCATATTGTTCTTGGATGAATGACGTCGACTCCTGGTGCGATATATCCCGCTACTGCTAGGTTCTACTCGAGTTTACCAGTAGCACCACCTCCGCCTCACTGCCACACCGCTGCTGGTGCCGGTGCGACTTCAACCGCTACTCCTTGGCAGCCCATTCTACGACAACTACCTCTGCTGCAGTAGTACGACCACTCCGCGACGGGATTATCATGTCATCGCGACTATTCTCACGGGCGAGCTTGGCGCCCACGGCAACGGTTGTGGTTGTTGCTTCTGTTGCCTTTCTTGTAGTTGGCCAGGTTCTCATGCCTGAAGGTCTCCTGGGCGCTGGCCAGCTTGGTCTACATGGTCGTAAAGGACAGCGGTTTTCCGAAGCAATCGAGGCAGTTCTAGGAATCTCAGGCTTCAGGGCGAACGTTTCAGAGGACGGCATCTTGGGCGATGGCATGTTTGGTGAGTGGACGCACCGCCACTTCTGCTGAAGCTGTTCGGTTGGGGTCGCTTCGTGTTGTGACGTAGTGTGAAGTTCGGGAAAGGCATCTGCATCCTCGCCAACTGACTGCCATTCTTTATCAGCCACCGTCATCATCGTTGTTGTGATCGCCATCATCGGCACTTTCAGTAGCACAGCATCATGACGTGCACCATCGCCACCGCCGTCGCCGCCGCTGTACCAGTATCACCCATTGTCTTCATTCATCGCCATCAGCACCATCAGAATCATCTCCACCTCCAAAGTCATCATCGTCATCATCATCAGTATCATCGTCTTGTGCAAGTACCTTCATCAGGATGATCATCAATGTCGTCCTCGTCATCACGGTAAATCGCCACGATCTTTTCCGCCGTGAGCTTCACTGCCAAGAGATGTTGTTGCCTTTTCAACCGCAAAACCCTGCTTCAAACGCTTCGCTCATCGCTCCCCCAAGTCTTGGGGGCGGCTAGAATGAGGGGTCCGAAGGGGCCCACCTTGTCTTTTCTGGGATCCTACTGATAGGGATGGTCTCCCTTCGCGGCCATCTCGGGCCAGCTCCGCCTTTGTTTTTGACGGAGTGTGAGCAAGCGGTATGCTAAGGAACGGTGGTCCTTGTCTTCTGCGGCTTCATCCTCAAGCTGCCCGGACATGATCAAAACCTTCTGATTTGTAACAGGGCCGGGGCGCCCCTCCCGCTTCAAAGTTTGTAACAAAGATTGGTGTTTTGCGACAAGGCTGGCGCGACAAGGTCCATCATATAGCATTGCCGCGCGACAAAGGTATGAAACAAAGCCGGCGCGACAAGGGTTTGTAACAGAGGGGGGTGGGGCCAGGCGACAACACGTGGTATTGACCCATCCCCTTTAGTAACTAAGGCTAAGTTTTTGCACGAAAGCCATCGAAGAACCCTTGTTGACGAATTCTCGTGATTATCGTGCGAGGATTTGCAACACGGAAGGCGTGGGCCAATCAAGCCTGGCAGTTGGCAGGTTCGCCACGGGCATAGCCTACGGCGCAACAGGAAGGGGTGCAGCGTGGGACAGGATGGAGTTGCCATGCCGTTCCTATGGGCCGGAAAGCTTCATGTGGGAAGTGTCTCCGAAAGCGATTCGTGAGCCCGATGTTATAGACACGTCATCGACCGACGCAACACGCTTTTGGCATTTGTGCCATGGGGCCGATTTCGACAGAAGGCCGGTACCCGATCTTGCAATGCAATTGAGAAGTGGGTCACTGCTCCAACCCCTACAATAAGCCAGTTTTTCATTGAGTACGTAGAGGCGCGATTTCCGTTTTCAGTTGCATGTACGCTGCTGCACTACGGGCGGCGGTGTGCTTGGTCGTTGCTGATGCTCTGATTGACACATCGGCTCAGAACCTCACACATGCTGTGAGCCCAGGACACTCTTCAATCAGTATCTGCTCAAGGTTTTGGATGCCATCTGGAAGAACATCAGCGAGGCGGGCTCTTTGATCGGATCGATGAGATGTACGGAATACGATGTAATGGAGCTATGGCCATCGTGTTACCAGGTGAACTGCTACCAAGCATAGGGCATGTGGGTGCACTTGAGACGGACTCGAGGCGATCGGCGTGATCCTGGTGTACTTTGGGCGCGTGATGTTCTTGGGTGGAAAGCAGCCTGGTCTTGCATCTCGCATCGCTGTCCCGCTGCGATCCCGCCAAGCCGCAAAGCAGCGTCCTGGTGCTTTCTGTGCTCCCAGCGGAGATCTCAGGTACGATCCCACCGTCTTCAATGCGGGTGTTACAGTCGTGCTTGCTTGCATCGCTTATGTCCTGTCCAAGGACCGGAGAAGCAGTAATAGGCAGTAGGGCACCGCTACTGCATGATACGCACAGGCTGCCGCACTGGCCGTGGTAAATCTGAAGCTGCTTCGTGGCTGGCTAGATGAACACACTCATTGCCGAGCATGGCATTCTTGTGACATCATCATCTTCATCATCGTCATGTCTGGTGCCCTGATGCTGTCTTCCCAAGACCCTGCAGCGCTCCATGAGGGCCTCCCGGCCTCCAGCACCGGAGGAGGCTAAAGCCAAGAAGAACGAAGTGGGCGATGAGCTGAACCCGAACATGCGCCTTGTTTGTGCTGTTAGCTTATGATGGACGTGCAACCACAGCACTTCTGGGGGATCATGAGGGAAGAGGGCATGTGCGGATGCCAAATCGCAGCCGGTTGCTCTTCCATGCCATGTGCGTTTTCATGGCGTGCCGCTAGGACAAAGTTACAGCGCGGAAGGGTAGCTCCCCTGCACTTCTTGCTGCAGAAAGAGAGAACAGGAAAAGCAGAGAGAGCGAGGCAGAAGCTGGTCCGCGGGGGCAACACGCACCTTCTGCCTGAGAGAGAAAAACAGAGAAAGAGAGAGTCTCGGAGAGAGCGCGAGTGGACAGAGAGAGAGGCTCGGGCGATCGTCAGCGTGGGGCGCGGGAGAAGATCCCTTGCCTTAAACACGTCGGTAGGGAGGGAGGGAGGGTTGCTTACCCGGCCCCCAAAACGGGTCTAGGGTCCCTGACCCCTGTTGAAAGAAGGCCCAAGGCCGCGCAGACCGGACGTGAAGAAGTGTGGAGAGGGAAGGGTTATTTCCAAGAAGAAGGAGATGAGCAAAGCAAGTGGGTATGCAGGCCAAGAAGGTGAGCAAACATGGTCTCTGGTACCTGTGGCTGCCACGATCTTTCAAACTGTTCCGGATTTCAGGTACCCGGACCTCACGACGTCCCTGCTCCGCTACCGGCGTCCGTGAAGGCCCCTGGAGCTGCAAAGTGTTTGCATGCTCTTCGGAGCTTCTTGCTTGAAGCTGGTTGGGCTTCGGAGCCCACCACCATGGCACCATGGTTTATGTGACGACGCGAGGGGTCACTTTGAGTCTTGGAGTGCTTTGACAGGAGGCTTCGGCCTTGGGGGTTGAGCTGCTATTGATCCAAGAAGCCAAAGGAAAACGAAGCCTTTTGCAAAAAAGCGCTCGGTGATGAAGCATCGGGGCCTCCAGCCCGCCCCATCCTCAGAGCATCTAAGTCTAAGGTTGAACCCACCGGAAAGCCCCGAGCTCCAGAAAGGATGATGCAAGTTTGGGAATATTTAAGGCTAGAAGGGGTAGAGGAAGCATATCGACAACGATGTTTTTTCTACACCAAACACCAAACAGAGCTAAAACACTCGGACTGCTAGAGTGATGAACATGTGAGAATGCGACGGCAGACAGGATCAGATCCGGTCGTCTGAGTTCGGCCTTTCCGGAGCTTGCGATGCAGAGTGCTTTCAGGGTTTACGTTGCAAGTAGTTCGGGAAGTCGGGGTTTTGTCGGGTGAGAGGGTGGTATAGAGTGGACACGGAAGATTCTGCATCTAAGCATCTGCTTCTAAACTGAACAGTTTTTCCGCTCCGGGTATTGATGCCCGGGCTGCGACCGTCATATGCTGGTTCTCAGCGCTCGTCCCAGATGGGTTCAGTTACATCACATCATTGTCTTTATGCGCAGAGAGTTCAGATTTGTTACAGGTTCCCTATCACAGGTGCTTCCTGAAGCAATACTGTAGCACCTCCGTACTCTCTATCAGCATGCTGGGTGCTGGACCCTGAGCAGAGGAACGTGATTTTCATCCGTGTCTGCAATCTGAGAGTGGCTGCTGAGAAGCATGTTCTTACCTCTGGCAAAAATCAGTTGCATTGCTGCGTTGCAGCAACAGAGCAAAGGCTGAGGAGCAAAGAAGTCAAAGTGGTCAGACGGCATTCGGGAGCTTGCACAGCCTGCGAAGTTTCAGGGCATTCTCAGATAGTTGACTAGTACATGCGTAAACCCTTATACGATACTACTTAGAGTGGCGGTTGTTCCTGACAGGTTCGGCTCAACATGCAGATTCCCTGAAACCCTGAAGCCCGACTTACCATCAACAGCCCCTGCATCAATGGACATCTGTCAGTCATCTTCGATGTTTCCCAAGGATGTTCCAGTATGTGTAGTATGCTAAAGCATAAGCTTGCATAGTAGAGCAGACGAATATGATGCGTACACTACATACATGCTATTGCGCGCGGTACGTGTTTCCTTCCCACCATCGAGTTTGTGAGCCTCACCTTTTTAGAAGATGGGAAACCGTGCTTGTAGCCCAGCTTGCGGCTTGCGGCCGCCGAACTTCCGTTTGAACGCGGTCCACGAGCGGCTCTATCCGATGTACGTGGTCAAGGTGGCCGACTTTTTAGACATGGGCGGAGTTCCCTTATCACATGGTGAGCTGCAGGAACGCGGGCTCTTACACGAATGGTTTCCAGGGATGTTCACCATTTTCGTATCTCACCAGTGGCTCGGCAAAGGCCACCCCGATCCTGAGGGCCAGCAAGTGGAGGTGCTTCGGAAGGCACTTCGGAGTCTGATTGATGGTTCCTTGTAAGTGGAACCTCACCTTCCAGGGCTGCTTTATTATGACTTCACTTCTGAGTGGGCTCCTGAAATGACTTCGCACGTGGAAAGTGGCTACCTGTTCTTTGATTGGTTCGCCATTCCACAGTTAACAGCACGACAGGCGGGAGTCAACGAGGAGGTGACAAGGTCAGATGCCGCCAAAGCTGTTCAATCGATTCCTGCCTATGTGGAGGCCTGTAGCCTTTTCTTGGCCTTAGTCCCAGAGCTGAGGCATTGCGAAGACAATGTTTTTTGCAACTACCGAAGCTGGCTTCAAGGTTGTCCGTTCAGTCCCCTCCTGCTTAACTGCGTCTGCAGTCTTTGGGTTCGCATTGTTCAGACGGCCGAGCCGCGCGCTACTCTCGCAGTCTACTTAGATGACCGGACGCTCTGGCATGTCGGCAGGCATGCTCCGCAGGTGGTCTGCGCCGCCGCTCGCGCGGGCTGACTTCGACGCCTTCTTTGGGCTGCAGCTGCATCCTGACAAGCTTGGCGCTTTCGGCATTGGGGCGGGGGTCAGTGCGACGCTCCAGGCTGAGGCGGCGCTGGTTGGCCCGGTGAAGACCACTTTCACTTTGTTGGGCGTGCACTACGCTTTTGGCTTAACGGCTCTTCCTGACACTACGGAGCTGACGCGGGTGGTGAAATGCCGCTGTGAGCGCATCGCCTTGGCAGCTGCTTCCTTGACCCGCCGCAGGGCATTGATCGGGGAGCTTGTTGTGCCGCTCTTCTCCTGGTCGGGCCCTTGGACGCGCTTCCACAAGCAAGACGTCGCCGCCTGGGCGAGTGCTGTGGCGTGGGGCCTTTGGGGCTACAAGCCTCCGAAGGCCCGCTCGCGTCTGCTGCTCTGGCATGTGATCGGCAGGCCCTGTTTGTGCCCTGAGCATGCGCTTGACCTGGCCACGGCTAGACAGGAGTGGCTCCGCTGCTCCACTCCGGGAGCCTTTCGGCTTGTTGACGACACCATCACGCCGAGATGGCAGGAGCTCCAGCGCAAGTGGGGGTGGTCGGTCACGCAGACTGGTGAGTGGCGGACGCCTCTCGGGTTGCTGCGCCCGGGCTGGGACGGCTTGAAAGTTCTCAGGCGCGTCGCTGACTACGCTTTCTTGCAGCAAACTTGGGCTGTCGATCCCAAGTGCATGCATCATGACCTGGCGCTCTCGATGCCTGTTTTTGCGCCTGCCAGACGCAGTGTGACCACTGGCAGCTCGGCTCACTTCCGCACCGCCACCGCCTGCGCGGCGGACGCCAGAGTCTTAGCACGGCTCCAGACGCCGCCCCCGGACCAGGAGCTCCAATGCTCTTGTGGTGAGCCCAGGCCGACACGTCATCATCTCACGTTTGAGTGTCCTGACAGACGGTGGCTGCCTGAGCAAGCAACGGACTGTGAGCGCTCCTTGCTGCTCCGAATCGTGCCGCTCCCGCTTCCTGCGAGCATTCCTCGCGCCCTGCCGGAGGCCCAGCTCGACGATGAGGTCTTGCAGGAGATGAGGCAGGCGGCTGTTGCTGGCCCGGTGCTCTGTGCCTCGGACGGGGGTGCGCTCACGTGTGCTGGCATGGAATCCTGGCAGCGTGCCTCTTGGGCTTTGACTTTTGGCACCGCTGGCAGCCACACAGTCTTCGGAGGTTTGGTCGCTGGTCTGGACCAGACGCCCGCTGCTGCTGAGCGTGCTGGTTTGTGGCATTGCTTGAGGCAGGCGCACCGCGCTGAGGCACCGCTTCGGCTGTACTTGGACAATTTCGCTCTTGTGCTTGTGGGGCGGCTCAAATCCTGGCTATTGGCATGCCGTCGCCCTCCTGGTCCGCCCTGACTTGAAAGTCTTCTGGGTGCCATCGCATGGCAAGCGCCGTGACTGGCAGGCGGAGGAGCCCTCCCAGACTGAACTGGTGAGGACGCTGAATGCCTTGGCGGACACCCGTTGCTCCAGTGCTCTCTTGCCGCTTCGGGCTGAGTGGGAGGCCGCTGCCGCCAGGCTGGAGAACGCCACAGCTTGGACCGTGAGAGCTCTCGCGCGGCAGCATGAAGCCTGTGATCACTACCATGACCTTTTGCGACGCTGCGTCAAGGAATGGAAGCTTCGACAAGGAGTGGGCTAACCTGGCCCTGCTTCTGCCTGGTCCCAACTTCTGGTTCTCTTAGGGTTTCTTTGGGTTTAGGCCCTCTCGCCTGGTCCCTCCTCTTGGGTTTAGGCCCCTGCCTGGTTACCTTGCTGCTGCAGACCCCCACCTGAAACGAGCATCATGTGCATCAGCCGGGTTTGTGGCCAATGTTATGGGCTTGGGCACCACGCCAAAACAATAGGTTCACGGACATGCGGTTGTGAACCTATCCATCTGCCATGGCCGGCACTCCCGGTCTACTTCAGATCCAAGGACCTTTAAGGCTGTGCGCGGGACTTTCCTGCTGCACTCCCCTGAGGATGCTGTCAGTTTCCGGATGGCTCTTACCACATTGGGCGGACGCGCTGCGACATCAGGGCGGCTGCGCTGCGACCTTTCTTCTTGAATCCGCACATCTTGGTCCAGCTGGGGCGCCTCGACGCCTGGCTCTTGATGCAACTTTTCTGTTGGCTGTCTTGTTTGCTGTCTGAAGTTGTGAAGCACCAATCTGTTAAACACACTGCCGGCCACATTCTTCACGGCAGCTTCTTCCCTGGCGCGGACGGCAGCACTGGACGACGTCTTCCGGACGCTGGTGTGCTATTGCTCCGCGGGGCCTGAGGGCGTCTAAACTACCAACCTTCGGGTACGGAGCAGGTTGACGTTGACAAGAAGTTCAAGTTCAAGAAGCTGGCTTTCTAGGGGTTGGTGTAGAGCCGAACTTTGGCTTTGGCTCTTGTCGAATCGACTTGACACCAGCGTTGTGGTGATTCACTCTGCGTTGGAGGCCGAGTTTATGTTCCAGTACGAGTGGCAGCACAACAATATTGCAGGAGGTGATTTCACAGTACCTGAAGACAGAGCCACTGTCTGTGAGTTGGGGGAGACCGCAACGGCTAACAAGCTGAAACATTTGCAATGCGAAGGTCCAGTCGATGCTTATCGATATTTCCTCGCCCAGAAACCGCAGCTTTTGGGCCTTGGGGGCAGGCAGTACGGCCAGGAGGAATTCCTAACGGCCTTTCAATTTGGAAGCCTGGCACAGGCTGCCATATCCAGCAACGGTATGACTGGCCTTCTTTGCGCGGTGTATTCTGGAAACCTTGATCTCTTGCAGCTTTTGGTGGAAAAGATTGCAGATGTGAATCAGCGCGTTCTCGGTCTGGGGGAGTTTGGGCTCTATGACACTATGACTCCATTGATCGTAGCGGCCCGATCCAATCAGCACCCCAAGGTGCTCTCAACACTCATTCAGCTGAAGGCAGATGTGGACGCGCAAGTGCAGCAGTCACTTTACTGTATAGGTTAGTAAGGAAGGAAGGAAGGAAGAGTACTTGTACTGATCATAAGAACAGCAAGAACCTTCAGTCCCTAGGAAAAGCGATCCAGAGTATATACCATATACTGTAGAATACTGTAGAACAACTTATTTTTTTCAGGTCAGGAGTCAGTGCGGCTGGCCTGGTACGCTCCCCGGGGCAAGTGCAGATCTTGCTGGATGCCAGGGCCGATGTTCATTCATGCAGTGATCCTTTGGGTTTCTCAGAGATTTTTCTCATATGCATAATCACTCCTTAAAGGAAGGAGGTTGAGGACTAGGGAGCGATGGGCATGCATGTTTTTCATACCCAATGAGCAGTAGCTTGGAAGGTTGAAAAATTGTAGCACAGCTGAGGCTTTACTCCTTTGACCAGCATTGCAGGCTTTGCCAGTGAAGACACCGTGAAGGCGATGTTGTTGGGTCGTTGTGATGTGAATCCACTACCACAGGGAGTGGGCCTTGGGCCTTTGCATGCAATCGCATTGTTTGCGCGCGGGAAGAAGGACAGGTCGCATGATCGGTGAGGGACAGGTGCATAGATCGGTGAGGGACTGCTTAGCACCTACCCCAGCTTGATGATAAAAATTGATATCAAAGCGAGAATTTTGAGGTTTATTTTGCTGCGTTTTTAATGAACATGATAACTTTCATAGCTAGCCGAACATGGTCATGAATAATAGCGGGAACGTTCCCCCATGGGTCGAAATTAACCAATGTATACCAATGTCCAGCGGCGGACCCCTGAAGCCAGTTGAGTCTTCCACCTGAAACTGTGGGACCCCAAGATCATCCAAGATCATGAGTTGTTTCAGGGCTGGGGAACTGGCTCCGACCTCATGTAGACGGGGATGTACTGATGTGTTCGGAGAAGATTGCTGTGACTTACTTCTGTGGGTCGACGTTGCTAAAGACCCTCTCCCTGAAGGATGCACTTTCCAAAGTGAAGCTGCTCTATGCTGCTAGAGCCGATCTGGATGCCCGTGCTGAGCCCTCGGGGTTGTATCGCCTGCTATGTCAAACGGCGCAGATGCGAAGCAATCTATGGGGGTTGGAATCCTGCAAGGCCACGACCCGGTATCTGGCCACCCGGTCCGGAGATCAGGGCAGGTGGTGTTGAAGAGTTGTGCTTTTTTTGAAAACTTGTGGCGGAAGAAACATGGACCTGACTTCATGTATATCGGCAAACTAGTGAGCGCTGGCAAGTACAGGACCAAAGTCTACACCTAAAACTCCTAAAGCTCATGTCTCAGCCAGCAGTTGTCAAATAGCCAATCACTCCAAACACACATCCGAGGCGAGCTTGCCTGGCATCACTCCTTTGGGTGTGGCTGCGTTGGTGGGGCACGAAAGCTTGGTGGAACTCCTACTGGAACTTGGAGCCGAACTCTTCGCGAACGATCGCGGAGATTTACCATTCGAGTTGGCGAGTGCCAACCACCACAGGCGCGTAGCGAGGAGCCTTTCCTTGGAAAGTGTTTGAGGCAGGCGCGGCAAAGCGGCTTGGCCTTCCGGAAGGGTCGCAGCAATCCAAGCACGGGAACCGCTGGAATTGTTTTAACTTTTAACATTTTAACTCTCCCATGCCAAGTTGTAGACCAAAGGTCAGATGTGAGAGCAGGGTCCTGGCCTGGCCCAGAACGTGTACTGGGGATGCAGCAAACTTCCAGGGGCTGTCCCTGGTCCTCTGTTATTGATAGACCAAAATGTTTACGCAGAGTCATGTGCGGTGCTTCGGCTTGTGACAGATTTTTTTCTCTCCTCCAAGACTCCGCTGGTCATCGCACAACTCTTGCAGTATGAAATCCGTTTTGCGGGCTTAGAGACTGGAATCCATGCAGTTTGCTGAAACTGTCATGCGGCTCGCTGAAGCCTTCTGATGGGAAAGATTGCATGCAAACGATTGACTGTCTTGGTTTCATCGCGGCCGGTGACAACCTATTAACTAGTTTTCCATGTTTCACACGACCCAAAGCTTTCAACAACTCATATAGCAAGTGAATTTTTTTGATCATTGCAGCGGCGGCATGAGTAAAAGGACACTTCCGACTCAACCATGTGCAGGGTAACGACGTGTTGTTTTAGCAATGCAAAGAAACACCGCATGGAAAACATTTCGTTTGGGATCTCGATTCGCAAGCTAGGGCAGCTAGGGCCTAAGCTTGGGACAAGAACTTTGTCGGAACAAGGGTTCGAACTAAGCAGACTAAGGCCTTGGGGACTTTTCATCAGCATCAAATACCAAAGAGTCAGAAGCATCGCTGCATTTTGCTGGAGTTAGAGCTAACTCCAGGCTGATGAGGTGCGTAGGATACTGTAGCCTAGGTCGTCCTGGCAGCTGCTTTCAGCAGAAACTCTGTTCTTAAGCTGCACCTGGAAAGCGAGAAATTGCGACCGCGCAGGTCAAGGACATAGTAGAGACCTTGACGGATTTCTGCTTCGCACGCGAGAAGCGGCCAGAGGAGACCTACCTTTGGATCTGCTGTCAGGGCCTCAAAGGCCTTCCCTTGGGGGAAGCTTTCCAATAAGTTATCGCTCCGGGTTTGGGGACCTAGACTAAAGGTTTCCATCAAGTGTTGATGCGATGGAATTCGTGATGTCGACAGGATGGCCAAGTGAGGTTTCCTATGGTCCGCCCAACTTGAGCGATGCCTGATGCTTGATCGACTGCGCATTGCCAGTCTTAGTCTTCCATTCGTAGCCTCAACAGAATTGCTGCCGCTGCCATCCCCACATCTGCCACATTTCAGACTGCATGCTCACATGCACTCGAGCACGTGCAGAAGACATGCTCGTACCCAGGCCTGTGCATCAATCAACATCGCGTCAAAGAGGCCCAGGCGCATGAGTGCCAGTCGCATAACTCTGCCACTTGGGGGCCGTCACCTGTGCTGTGCACCCGCCGTGAGTTGGTGTAGTCATCTCCTGGGCAGCTGTGAGCTTGCATTGACCGGTTGCTCCATCAGGCATCCGGCGATGTCGTGCCCTTTGAGGACTTCGAGAAGGCTTTTGGTCAGTGTTGCGCTCGGCATGTACAGTGCTCGCTATGCCTGTCAAGTATTTGTCCTTCTGCACGGCTTTGAACAAGAACATGTGCAGCTTCTTGTCCGAGGCGAGTGTCGGGCATCGGACACATCGTTGCTATGATGGCTCCCTGGCATGTGCCGGGACAGCACATCATAATTGACGAGAGTGCCTTTGCAGTTGTAGTAGCTTTTTAAGGTTTTTTTCCCGCTTTGATGGCACGAGGCCTACTAGCAGACTCCTCATGCTGACCTTTCCTTCGAACTGTTGGACAGTACAGCCTGTCTTCACCTAAAGCTTCAGGCTCTGCGTTGCTCCAGGTCTGCAGACTTTGCAGGGCACAAGTCCGGATGGGCGATGGCGCCGTTTGAAGCGACCAGTTTTCCCGGTTGGTACCTTCCTAACGGAACCCACTACGTTCCAGATCATTTCAGGGGTTTGCATGGTTTGGCACGCCAAGGAGCCCATGTACATTTCGCGCATATGGCTCCTCGGCAAAAGACTGGTGCAAAAGGTTCACGATTGTGCCCCGGTGCAGAGTCGCACAACGATGATCAGAATGATACGAATAAGAATGCGAATTCAAAATTCGCATTTCGCCAGAGTACATCAGAGTACGAATAGGAAAGTGATGAGTGATAATGATGTGAACGAACAATAGCACGAATACGAATGATGGCCATGAAGTTAATGCAAAGGCGAACGCACATGCTACTGATGGCAGTGATAGTGCGACACAATCACCAGTACTGAACACCGTGCGGTGTTACGAATGCAAAGTTGCACCAATACGGCTGCTGATTGTGATAGTTGTGGAATCCGTAACATGCATAATGTAGGAACCTGATGAAGCAACCCTAAACAAGGCCCAAGGTTTCTTAACCAGGTTCCTACATTAGTGGTGGTGACAGTGCAGTAAGTCACCGCGGCCTTTGCTCCCCAGGTGTGACTTCGTCCCTTCGGCTGCAGAATGGCTTTTGGGTTCTTGGGGGATGTTTGTAGTTTAGGTTCTGTAAAGGTATACTATTAAAAGGGTACGCTGAGGGTGGGTCATATAATTGTATTATCGTAAAGGGAGCTGTCATACAGGTACCTCAAGCGTCACGCTTGTTTGCCGAACCAGGCTCTGAAAGCCTTGCAGAGATCTACACTTCCAGTTCTTACCAGTCGTGAGCCGCAATTCAGCATCGTGGTTGGAGCACCTTGCATCTCAGGAGATGTTCACGGCGAAGCATGTGGCTGCATCGCAGGTGCCTGGAACACCCGTCGTGGGAACGGAATTTGCCAAGCTGCTTTCGTATTGAAAGCCATGGGTCATTTTGGGCTCCTGGTGATAAGGACATGCGCTGGGGTCTTCGGGGGCTTTCTTTCTCAGGTGACTATCGTGATGCCGCCGCGGGAGGCCGAGGATCTTCGCCAGGAGTTGGTCAGCGGCCAAGGCACCTGTTTTCAAGCGGGCTCGGGGTGGCGAGTCAGCGAACGCAAGCAGATACCTGCAATCGTATGCAGGCACAGATTGTTGATAGCTCTTGGATCCTGCGGCCATCGCAGGCGTCAAAGCTGTGTGGAACGTGCTTTCACGACTCGACGTGGAGACAGCCCAGGCCTCTGTAACCAGAGCCACTGCGACCGCAATTGATTTCTACGATTGTTCAGGTGATCACTTTGAAAGCATTTTTTGACGACTTCGTGCCTGTGTCTGTTAGCTCACCCTACCCAGGATCGGGAGCTCATTTTGCAGATGATTCAAGATGGCCCTGGAGCACATAAGCTCAACACGGTGGCAGTCTCAGTTCCCACCCAAAAAAACCTACCCTTTAATGGGTAAGATCAGGGCTTTGCATCATAGCCGGCTCTGTTGATCGGGGAGCTTGGATGCCGGGCCTTTGTACTGCGATTTCCAGACTTAACAACTTCTGTCACTGAGGTAATCGCGGAGCATTTGAAAGACTGGCGACTTTGATCCTATTGGACATAGACATTGCTGCAAGGGGATCCTATCCTGAATTCCTGCCTCGCAGTGGAATTCCAAATCCTCGCAGCGGACTTGGGTGTAGTTTCCCGCCGAAGTCCGCGGATCATTTGAGCCACTCAGGATTTTGGAAGCCTGCGAAGGACACCTGCTCCACGCACTTCGTGACGGTGCAGCATCGGTTGCCGTAGCGAATCTCTGTAGCGAGGCGCCGACGCGGTGGGAGATAGTCGACAGATGCTGCAGGAGTCCGCTAGATTCAGCCGAACTAGCTACTGGTAGCAGATCGGGACGTGCAACAGCATTCGTCATGGTGGCAAGAACACGTGACAACTGCTTCCAGTATGGTTGGACATGTAAAAAGGAAAGGCTATTGAGTCCAAACGAGGGAAGATAGTTGAAGGCATGTCCGCTGGATACTGGGGTGCGCTTTGATGAAATGCCATATGTTGACATTCCCTTCTTTCATGTTTCAGTCGATTTGAAGTAAAGGAATTCTGGAAAAAGGCAGGAAAGCATCTTGCCCCGAAGTGGCACCCGGTGGCACCCGTAGCTTCTAGTGCGAAGCACGGCTCGCCTACAGGTTGGGGGCCTCCTCTCAGACATGGGATATCTGGAGAGAGCACACTTCGTGATGGAGGAGGGGCTGAGGCTTGACGAACTGCTTTTGCATCGATGTTACACAGAACCCGTCGTCATCCGATTTGAGTGCACCTATTCTGTGACCTGCTGTGGTCCAATTCTGTTGGTACCCAGTATCTGCTTCGAACTGTTTCGACCCTTGTCCAATTCTGGGCTTCGGCAGATCTTGAAACGGGCTCATGGAAAGATGTAGTCTTGACAGTCGTCGCCGCGTCGTAGTCGTGGTCGAAGTAGTGCAGCAGCAGCAGGAGGAGGAGGAGGAGGAGGAGCAGGTACAACTGGTCGTCAGCATCGTTGCCCGCCGCAATCGTCTTGGCAATGTGGTAGGATGTTGTAGTTGTACGATTGCATCAGTCGTCATGGTCGTTTCATCGTCGCTGTTGTTGTCCCTTGCATGTCGGGGTCGTTGTCGTGTTGCAAGAGTGTGGCTGGTCTTGAGCATGTGTGCCAGGCTCCACGAAAGCGGCGGTACTTTGGGGTCCAGTGCTGGCGCGGACTTGCTGGCCAACCTGGGTGAGATTCATGAGAAGCAGGGAGCCTTGGTCGCAACTTTTCTCAGGGGAACCAGCGAGCTTCTGGAATCTACCCTGTGCGAAGGAGATCTTGATGGTGCTGCCGAATTCTATGAGTGACCCGACCGCATAAACGAAGTGCGGAGGTAGCCTTTGCTTGATATGGCTATCGTAGATACACCCTTCGAAGATGTGCATAGTTTTTGATTCCATGTGCCACGGATGTTTGCATGTTTGTGTGTGTGTGTGTGTGTCCCTCCATCCCTCCATCCCTCTCCCTGTCCCTGTCCCTGCATCCCTCCATCCCTCCCTCCATCCATCCGTCCATCCATTCATCTCCCTGTTTATCTCGTGCATTATACGTAAGATGATATATATATATATATATATATGCTGTACATAGATGCGTTCACGCGTAGATAAAATGCCCACCCACGCGCACACACTTATGTCTGGCTTCTGCCTGTTCGTGTGTCTGTCTGCCTGGCTGTCTGCAGTCATGTATTTGCCACTCGGGGAGAGTCGTTTCAATGTTTATGTGTGCGTATCGTGGCGGGTCATGAAGGCGGGCCTCGCTGTGCTTTGCGGCGACCTTGGCTCCAGTGCCCTTGGACTATGCAGCTCTGAAGCGACGCCAAGGACGCTCGGCTCAATGACTCTAGCCTTATTACCCCTTATAGTCCCTATGTAGCCCTTCTTGGCTGATATGACGGCATCCTCCAAGTCGTGTTGGGTTTAGATAAAGTAGGGTGCAGTCGCCATGAGGATGTCAGTGTCAAGGATCAACTGGTGGGAGCACCAGAGTGGGGAATGTGATCTGAACTTATTTTTGCCAAACACCCTTCTTTCAGATCACTACATAAGGTACTCCGAAGTTGAAAGAAACCCCCATTCGCCTCCTTGACATCTTCGCGGTCCTTCGTTTCAGCGCACCGTTGTTGGCTTTCATGCTGCTTGGCGTCTGAGGACGACTCCTTGGGGTGCGAGGCGGATCCGCAAGTTCTTGCCTTCAGATCTCAGTCTCTCCTTTCGGGTCGGTCCGGTGTGGGGGCTGCCCGGTTTTGCACCGCTTCCAGTTGTGTGGTCAGGTGACTTGGAGGGAAAGCTGAAGCTTTACGAGGAGGCCCAACGTGACTCTCCTCCGATGTGTACGTGTGTGTGTGTGTGTGTGTATCTGTGTGTGTCTCTCTCTCTCTCTCTCTCTCGCTCTCTCTCTCTCTCTCTCTCTCTCTCTCTCTCTCTCTCTCTCTCTCCTAAACTTCCTAAACAACACAAAATCGGGCTCCACGCCAGGCGCGGCGCATCTGCGAGTTGGCCAATGCACTGGAATCCACTGAAGGCACAGTGCCCTTCGGTTACCCAGCGCACTGTCCGTTTGGGGTACCTTAAACCCTAAACCCTATCCTGCACGAGCCAGTCTCAGCAATACGTGAGTTCGGGAGGCTAAGCCAGATATGGAGGCAATGGTCAGGTGGTGAATCCCTTTTAATGGCCTCCCGAACCCACCCCTCAGCCAGATTTGGCATTCCAGCATTGATGTCCATAGCCCATAGCTGCGTGCTAACCTTTGGGCAGAAGGAAAAGAGGGTGTAAACAAATACCCTACCCTGCAATGCGGGCCTCGTCCTTGTTAGGTAGGGGGACAAGACCACTTCTTGTGTCGGCGGAGGGTTTTTCTGCACAGGGACCGTGCTCCTCTCCTCCATCGGCGCCGCGAAGCGGCAGGCTGGTGAGAAGCGACAAGGGCGTTGGCCCTTACACACGCTTAGGAGCCCTGCTCGTCGTATGATAGCATGTTCTCATGCAACTCATGCTTATGCTTCACTTGCAAGATCCTATAAAGACATTAACCATTATACCAGAATCAAAGCGCAGAGGCAGGCGACATGGAGGGCGCCGTGCAAGCCTACGAGGAAGCACTCGGCATCCATGAGCCGCCTGGCGCAACTTCAGCTCGCGACTTCTTCGCCCGCTTCTGGAAAGTTCTTTGAGACGAGGCGGCTAGAAACACTGGAGTCGCCGGAGGGCGCCACGCCTCCCGGCCATGTTCGGTCTTTATCTCGGTCTGAGGTTTGGCTGACATACAAGCAGCTCAAGGGATTTTAAGCAGGAAAGGCTCTGCCTCTGCAGTCCGAAGTGAGGAAGAAGTAGCTTTGAAGCTTTGGTGTGTTGAGGATTCCTGCGACGCTTTAGGGGAGATTCACATTTTGAGAAGCCTGAGTGGACATGTAAGGCTGCTCTCGAACATCGGTGTGG
This sequence comes from Symbiodinium sp. CCMP2592, assembly GCA_905221615.1. NCBI lineage: Eukaryota > Dinophyceae > Suessiales > Symbiodiniaceae > Symbiodinium > Symbiodinium sp. CCMP2592. The sequence continues at coordinate 218,603 of CAJNDT010005984.1, forward strand.
CGCGGCTGCGGCAGAGGAAGAAGAAAGCCGCGAAGCAGGCCCATGGTGGGCAGGAGTTTTCTTCCCCTGTGCCCTGTGCTGGCCGCTGTTTTCAGGCTTTCGAGCGAGCGATGGCCATTCGAGAAGCCCGGCTCAATGGGGCCGAGAGGGCAGGGGGGTCGCGGGGTGTTGCTTATCAGCGAGGCAGGCTTATATGCTTTTGCAGTTGGCAACTTCGTAAAGGGCACAGAGGCAGAACGACAGTCTATTTGTGGGTTCCCCCACGACTTGTTCAGACAGGAAAAGACTGGGACCTTGGAAACGTCGGCCGGAGCCACGCTGCTCACGAACATTGCGGATGTCCAGGTCCAGAACAGGGTCCATTCGGCTTAGTCCCCCTTGGTGAGAGCACGGGGAGCGGACAGCAAACGCCGGCCAGGAGCTCTTCGGAGACGCCGAGGGTGAGCTCAGGCCTTTCTCCAACGGCCGAAAGGTTTGGCGCTTTCGACAACGCCGCTGTGACACGGGAGGCTCTACCTGCAGGCCAAGGACATTCGTGAGAAGATGCTCGGCATAAGAAACGCGATCTTCGAGTCAGAATGTGAATGAGCTCGATGTCAATTTGCTGTCCGAGGACGGGCACCTTGGACTCCTCGGCCGGAGCGGTGGTCCTGTGGGCTGCCGAGTGCCGCAGTGCCGGTACTGACTTCGTCTTGCCATGGGCGAACGCAGTGCAGTCAGTGCAGGTCGCACATCGGGAGCATCTATGCGAAGCGAGGATCGGAGCAGATCAGCTGCCTAGTCTGACGTCCTAGCGTAAGCCCTGGTGTCGTGATGGTGGTGCCGGGACGAATCACCCGATTTTTCTGTCAGGAGATCGCAAAGAAGCTCTCTCGTGGTATGCTCGGGCGCGGGATGCTCGAGAGAAGTCCGAGACATTGGCTGCCCGGCAGCCGAGGTTCTAAGCTGACTGATGCAGAAACTACGTTGAGGGAATCCTTGCAAGGAAACCGATGCGGGTGCCAAGTTGTTGGCGAAAACGGCGGAGTTGCTGAGCCAGGAGGCGCAATGAAGTGGTCCTGAGAACAAAGCCAAGGGTTGGGAGGGGCGAGCGCGGCAATGGCGTGCGAGAGGATTGGAACCACGCGAGTTCGCTGTCCAACGTGTCATTCCTTGCTCACCCCCTTCCTCTGGTAAGACCCTACGGCCCTACGGTCTACGGTTGCAGAGTGAAGCCTCCTGGCCAGGACCGGCCCGCGGCGGTGGCCCTCTTGGAAGAGGCTTGGTCAATCCGAAAGCGCTCCGAGAGCCCTGGCTTAGACTTATTGTTCTTTTTTTGCTTCTTCGAAAAATTAATAAGAAAAGTCAACGGCTACCAGTCCCGTCATGTCTGTAGGACAGTCATTGCCACGCTGCTGGTGATGCTACTGTTTGTTATTGCTTCTTGTACGAGAAGTACGATAAGTATTCCGATTGATTCTGAGGATGAGTGGCCATTTTTCATGCGACTACACTTCTGGGACCAGGTTCCTAGGGAGGGCAGCAGCTCTCGCTTGTCGGCTTACGAAACGGCTGTCCCGCCTGGGAGTTGCACCCCTCAACAGTAGACCTTAAAGTATCAGGAACAAGAAGGGTATCCCTTGATTTTCCGAAACTTCCACCCGCTGTCTAGTTTGCGCTGCTGAGGACCTTGCACTCCGAATCAGGTTGCTTGGCAAAGATCAGGTGTCTCGATTTGGGGTTCTATAGGGTCTTGACCGGGGAGCACAGAAGAACTCGACAGCTCGCCGGGAAGTCGCGGCCAAACTCGTGACCCAAGTCCTCGCAATGCGCCAAGCTCTGAGCGTACCGCGACACTTGTGGCGGGCGTTCGTCCCAGATTTCCGAGGTGTGAAGCTCCTGTCCTCCCTTTGCAGCCTTCGTGGGGATTTGGGAGAGTACGAAGCAGCGGAGGAGGCTACGACACCGTCCGCAGTTTGAAAGAGTCTATGCGGTTACCTGTATGCCTCCACCTGAAGGCTTGGGAGGCAGCAAGAGAACTTGTGGAAGCCATGGGCGACAGCTCGACGATGCCCGAAGTAAGGCCCGGCCCGAGGTCCGAAAGTCCGAAAGCACCCAAGCTGTCCTGGTCTTAGCGCCGAAGTCTCCTTCACAGGATCTTACATGAAGCAAGCGAAGCAAGTGCGTCCCCAAAGACATGCACACCGCAGCCAAATGATGCCCAAGCGAGAGGGCTTAGGGTGCTGAGCGGACACTGACACCAAACTTCACGCTGCTCTGCTCCACTGGCCGGTTCTTCTTTGGATTGTGAACAGGCACAGTAATGCTGAGTGTTGAGGGATGCTTTCGCTATGTCCACATGCACATGTAAAGTTTTGCCACGAGATGCATGCATCTTGCGTATCAACACCGCAAGTTTCGCTATTATGGCTCCTGCTTGTCTTTGAGTCTTGCTTGCATTGCCACTGGCCACAGCATTTGCCGCAGAAGTTGACGTTCGTTGTACGTATAGCTCATATTCATCTCAGCTGTCGAAGGCACTGTTGATGCTCTGGAAATGGCATGTCTATGTAGCAGTGCGACTTTTGGCACGGTAGGTAGTACGTCCTTACAGCCAGCTGTTTGCTGCGGCATTTCGCTTTTTCGGGATCTGGAGCTTGTTTCAAATTCGGCTGAAGGCCTTGCTCCGGCGAAGTGAGTTCTGGAACCCCCCCGCAAACTGCTCCATTTCCGTCGTCTTGAGATTTGCAGTAAGTCCTCCACTTTTCCATGGAAGATTATTAGGCCCATCTTCAAGTGCCAAGCGGTTCCCGAGGCCAGCTTTTATGTCAGCCTTGCTGAAGCCCTCCGGGGCTGTGTCCGACACGATGTCCCAGCAACTAGGGCAGAGGCGGCTTGCGAAGCGATCAGCAACATGGAACTCCCCCAACGGCCTTTCAACGGTCGTCTTTAGCACCTGGAGCTCGGAGCCGAGATGCCGTACTCAACACTTGTGCATATATCGCTCGTGCTTAGATGGATAAAGATGGTTGCATGGAGATGCAGACATGTGTGCATGCCCGTACACACACATACCTTTTCTTTCTGAGATTGTACGCGCATAGTACATACATGCACACATAGCAGCTCCGATTGCGCGCTGATGTCACGTGATGGAAGCGAAGATACGGTTGCTTTCATAATTCGTGAACCACGGAATGTACTGTAATGCATCGCAGTTCGGCAGAGATACTAGTAATGCCTGGTGGAAGTGCAATCAATACCAGATCCCCAGGATCACTCGCCTCTCGCCTGTACAGGACTGACGCTCCACTGGGCCGTCTCTGTAATTCAGACCCGGTCCGCTGGTTCAGCGTTTGGGGCACCTGGGCCCAACAGATGAGGATGGGTTAGGAGGTCTGGCGCTTGAGAATGACTTGGCAGCCAGGGACTGGGGAAGCGGTAGTCTGCGAACTTTCGCCGTGGGCACACTGCAAGGAAGCGAAGTGGTTCCTCGCGTGTCCGTGGCCGGAGGAGTCATTGGCTTAATCTTGGTGCACCTTGGCAAAAAAGACTTCAGAAGCCCCCGCTTGCACAGCGCGGGTCCCTTCAGGATGAAACCGAGTGAAACCTGCATCCGAGCAATTTTTGTCGCCCAGGAACTCTACGATGCCACAGGTGGTGAAGACCTCGGATGGACTGACCTTTGGCCAAAGGAAGCGAGAGATTGCTCTTACATCAGTGGACTCATGCTGATACGCAGCATCGTGAAGTTGCAAACTGCCTGACGCCATATCATGTCACAGTAGACTATGTCTCCCTCCATCACGAGGCCTGTATCTTGGTTCGTTCAAGCCTGGCAGCTCTGAGCATGACACCCTGACACGTCCCCGACCTTGGGTTCCGGCCCCGTCCAAGGATGCCGCAGATCTCCCGCGCGATGTGGGTCAGCGAGGGTCTTAGAACAAAACCTTTCGTGCTTTCACGATCATCGGATGCCTTCGGCGTATGTGTAAGCAGCCATCACGCTCACCGAGGAATGTGCCTCCGCATCACGCCACTGGCAGGCGGGCTCAAAGCCGCACAGTACGCTGTGATGCGAGAGAGGCTTGTCTTGACATCAAACTCGTGATGGCCTGAAACCGCCAGTGGAGAGATGTGAAGTTACCAATGTAGTGTAGTAGGATGCAGGCACCCATCTCCCGAAGCATTTTGCAGGGTAGTGCTGCGGCCCAGCTCAGTTGCATTCAGCTGCGCACGCCGCGCACCTGCATCATGGCTAAGGATGAAGCTCACCTTGGACCAGGCCTTCAGCAGATTGATTTCGAGCTTTCATGTTTCAGGGTTTCATATCGTCTTTTCTTGCAACTTGCCTTCTCAGGGCTTGCGGTGCTCAATCCGGCCGGTGGCTTTCGGCAAGCATGCCTGCCAGGTTTGTCATCCCGCCGTGTCAACAATGCTGGCATTTGGCGTGATTGGCACTGGACGCTCGGCCGAAACACGTAGGTTTGTCATTGTGCTAATTTGCCTGTCCATGCTCCTCGAGAAGAGGGTTTGCTTCCTTTGTGCCATGAACCTCGCCTGACTTTGTTCGAGTGCGAGTGCCAAGAAAACACAGGTTTCGGATGTGCATTGCCATGCGGCAGCCTGGTTCCGTATGCAGGAACGATTTATTGAAATGCATCGCACATGCACACGCACGCACACACACACACCTTTCATCTGATTCTGCGGACAGTGGTGCCAAGAGAGTGAGCAAGTTGAGCTCTCACGAGGTTTTCAGTCGGTGATTTACAACAGCCTCATTTCGGAGATGTACAAAATCTACACGGGCAAGGCGCGGCTTTGTCATGGCCTCTTCAGCAGAGTTCGCCTGCATTTTTCGACGATAGTTGTCACACTTACAGTATCCCTAAGTAGAACCCTTATGGTATTCCTTGCAGTGCCAGGCCAGTATCACTCACGAAGCACGGAGCCTGAACAAAAAGTTCAGTTTCTTGTGAGAGTTCTTCATGTGGATTCCGCTAGTTGTGGTAACATAGGGGCCTAAGCAATAGCCTATACTATTCTTACTGGTATTAGCAGGCCAAAGACTTACTCGGTCGCATAATTAGAGAATCAATATATCCCAAAGCCCTCTTCTGATTATCACAACAGCCCTCGGTTCTTCTTAGTCGCAGCAAAGTCCTGCTACGCAGCCGAAGGCCGCCAAACCCGTGACGATGGGCGAGTTGGCGCGAGGAATTCGGCCAGGTTCCTTGGATTTGGCCCAGAGGTGGGTATCTTTTCGGGGTTTTTTGAGGGTTTCATTCGGGTTATGCGAGGGTTTGATAGACATCCGGAGCCAGCAAGAGACCGCGGGCTATTCATGAACTTGGAAGCAAGTGTCATGCCCATACTCTCAATGTGAACTTGGAAGGGTGCTTGAACTCCGTGGTTTCAATTGCAACCCCAGCCGCGGATTGAAAGTTCTTCCCAGAAAAGCTTTGGTCAACATGGCTGAAGATGAGAGTAGAATCCTGGCAGGAACTCATGTCAGTACTGGTGTTAGTGGTCGTCTTGGTAGTTGGATTTTTGGATTCGTAGAGCCTCGGGCTTAAACCAGTAGCCCCGTGCCTGCCTGACTTCTCTGCTATGCCTCTTCTCTCGATGTCAGTTGAGCAGACAGTCGCGTTTTCACATGTATGACTGTCAGTTGCGCGTTGTGGTTGGCTTAGGTCTACAGCCTGAAACTCCAGTTAAGTTCAAGCCTGTTGTTTGTTGGCCGCTATGCACCTGAAGTTGACGATGACGTATTGTGGACCGAACCTGTCTCAGGCATTGTCTGGTGCTTCGGCCGCGAGTCTGTTGCTATGGGCGCCGGATTGCCTCTTGACAGATCCCCTTACTCTCGTTTTCACCATGTGGTTCTGCAAAACTCTACAATCTGAACCCGCAAATAAGTACATGTGCATGTGTACAACATGCATTGGCGTGTTAACATGCGATGAAGCATGAACCGGAAGCACTAGTAAAAGATCAGCACGGCAATCAGCGAGTGCCAACAACATAACACAACATAACATAGCCCCTGACACGGATCCTGGAAGGCCCAAGGACCCAATTGAGTTCACGCATTGGGGCTACAACGCCTGTGGAAGTAGCACGAACAAAGAACGAACTGCGCTACAACGCATGTGGAAGTAGCAGAAACAAAGGTATAGTAGTGTGCTCGGGTGCCGCCAGCTGCTCTCGCAGCAGCAAAGAAGCAACTAACATAGCCCAGTATAGTACGGCATCTACCGCACCATAGTACAACAGACTGTACTACGACACAATACAACACCACAGCCTATCATGTTACATAGCACAACATGGTGCAACAGTGTTTGGTTTGCTGAAGTATGACACAGCAAGAGATAACATGAGATGTTATGACATGATCTGATGTGGCACTGCATCCCACGATGCAGATCATTTTTTGGCATCCTACTCTGCTGCTTATCCAGTCTGTACTTGGCCAGGCTAGACGCTGTATTGGATCCAATGTTATACGATGTGCGACGGTAGTATGCTACATTCTACCATCGTATACTATGCTATACTTTACCATGCAATATATAGGTTTTTCCTATGCTATATCTTGTTTTGCAAGCCGGCGTCGTGTTACCTTATGCTACATCTTCATATTATTCTCTGTGAAACCTGTGTCATATCATGTTGTGCTATGTTGCATTGCGGCAGGTTAGGTTATGTTACGTTACGGTTTCAATCTTCTCTGTTCAATGTATTTTCTTCTGGTTTATGATCTAGTGTCTGTTTTATATGTTTAACAGTAATATCATAGTATACATGACGGTGTATCACAGAGTATTTTGGCATGTTGTAAGACACTGTGGTTTTTTGTCGCGGCATTTTGCAGTACGCTGTTTTGCCCTGTATCATATTGTATGGACGATACTGCATCTCCACTTTCTCTGTATGGCGTTGTCGTCGAGTCTGCTGTCCCATGCCACGCTCCGTTAAATTCACCGAGCGAAACTGCATGACATCCTGTTCTATGAGTTCTGAAGGTTCTAGACTACCTTACGTTGGGTTCTGTCAAGCTCGGTTAGGTTTGGTTAATTAGACTGGGTAGGTTAGGTTGGATATACCACTTGCCACTATGTGTTAAATATATGCACAATTGTACACACACGTATGTGCGTGTGTGTGTACGTGCGTCTGAGTAGAAACGCATACTGTAGTATTATGTCATATGGTCATCTATATTATCCACTCTGCGCAAGTAGATGAACACATACAAATATGAGCATACAGAGATCTTCATGTATGTATGTATGCATGTATGTATGTACGTATGACAGTATGTATGGCATTATGTATGCGTGTATGTGTATGTGTGCATGTGTGTACGTATGTGCGTATGTATGTAAACTCACTTTCCTGGAATCTTGAACTGATCCAGGTATCTGGGCCCCGTCGTGAAAGAGAAGCTCGCCGCATCCCTGCGGGACGAAAAGGGCGAACACCGCCGCCCGCTCATGTGAGCGGTTCATGCCTAAACGTGAGTTTGATGATGGTCGCGATGATCGCGTATTTGAGGATTGGTTGCTGCTGGCAAGCTGAAGCACAACTATGCCCCAAGAAAAGGTCCTGACGAACACTAAGACCGGGTTCAGAGAAGTGAGTATCATCAAGCCACAAGTTGTAAGGTCTGGGTGGCAAAGAAAGGTCAGCGTCTTTGTTCGGCGAAGTAAGTATCCAAGTGAAAGCACACGAAAGCCCCATCCGGCTCCAGCCAAGGCATAGCTGGCGTGAACCTGCCCGAGGTGGGTTCATGAGGGCTTTGACACGCCATGAGCTTTATGTTAAAGTTCCGGTAGGTGCTAAAAAGAGAGTCGCTTCGTAAGCTTTCAGTCTTCCGGGTTGCGTCCTCCATCCCAGTCCCTTTCCGCTCTCACGGCATCTCCCGGGCATTGGAAGACATCTTGATGCCCCAGCTGCCAGCCCTTCCCTTCCATTCCGTTCAAGATTACACTTCCTTCCATCGCACCTTGCGCGATGATCCCTTCGAAACCCTCACTGGTTTTGCCTGTTGGAGGTAGCCCTCACCCTAGCCATGTGATCACCCTCAAATGCCCTTTAAATCGAAAAATCGAGCGGCATTCTTAACATCCGCAGAGATCTGAGCATTCCTTTGCAGGGAGTTCTGCGCTTCGGCTCCGGCTTCCTCTCGGGGGCCTGCACGGCCTTTGGCACGCAGCCGCCTGACTCGGTGATAAGAAGCCGGAGTTCAAAAACCAACTGTCGCACCTCTCCTTCTCCATGATGCGCAGATCAGTATTGAAGAAGGAGTTGTCAGAATGGTGTCGTCGAGCACCCGCCTCCAGGTGGATGCACAACGTCTCGCTCTTTGCAGGACCCTGCTGTTTAAAGACAGCCCTGTAGTATCCAACAGGGCAGGCAGTTGCGATGGGACATCTCTGTGGCCGCTGTGCGGAACTGTAGTGGGCCTGCTTTACCTGAGCTTCGGCAGCCTGCAGCGGATAGCCCGTAGTTGGAAGCGTTCCAGGACGGCTTGCAGCCACCAGCGAGCCCAAGGGGGCGCCGTACTATACCACAGAGGCATGGCGCACCGCCTACAAGGCCTGCTGCCTGCGATTGCCTTTCTGAGATAAAGCCAAACGAAACGATGAATCAATGGATGATGTGGATGATGGATGGGTGAACCGGCCGGTTTAAAAAACAAAGATGAACAACAATAGCACTGTGCATGAATGGCTCAATGAATTAATGTGTGTGTATGCACGTATGTATATACGTATGTACGTCTGTCTGTCTGTGTGTCTGTCTGTCGGTCTGTATGTTTGTATGTACGTAGGCATTTAATCTATGTATATGTATATACGAACGTATTTATGTGTGTATGCGTACGTAGGTCGGTAGGTATGTCTGTAGGTGAAAACGAACGTGCATGTGTGCAGTACATATGCACCCACATGCATGCAGACATGCAAATGCGAATACATACCGTGCAGGTGCTGCACGCAAGGGTACAACTTTCTCAGAAGGCTTCTTGTATTTCTTCGTGAGTAAACTGCAAGGCTCATTCACGTTTACTAGCGACAATGCTGGAGGAGTTGGGCATGTCGGTGTTCTACATGAACTACCCGCATCGCATGTGCCTAATTGCCGGCGCAGCTTCTTGGAAAGATCGTGGCGATGTGTCTAGTTCCATCAGTGTAAGTTGCATGCGATGTGATTCGCAGCATTCCAGAGATACTGGATGGCAGCCAAAGGCCCAACCTTTGCAGGGCCAAACTTTGTCCTTTGAGTCTCGAGGTTGCTCTTCTGAATTATGTGGACATTTTCCATCGTCGTGAGCTTCGGATGTTCTGAGCCGGGGCGCAGAGGATAAGACCGGCCTGCCCCTAGGACCTCGTCCATCTGGGCCCAGATGTCAAGCGCCCGGAAAAACAGATGAAACCGGAGGAATCTAAATCCACACACCTCAGCCTGAAGGACTGAGTCTTAGGAGGCTTGGGCTTGGCCTGAGCATCGTCCTCAATGGTCTGATAGGCCACAATCCCCACAAGTTTTCCACCGTTGTCCAAAGCACAAAGAGCTGGACAAGTAATCTCGACTCGCTTGGATGCACAAAGGTCAAGCCAACATGCTTGGCAGAAGTCCGGCGTAAAGCTAGCAAAGACGTCATTGCATGTGTGTTAGACGACCTAAGCGCCTCGACGAGACTGTGCATCCGATCTTTGCTTGATGTCCCTTTGGTAGCATCGTGGCCGGAGTTCGTAACCTGGCACTGGACATCCATAGGCTCAGCGGAAGCCCGAATGATAGAAGCAGAAGCAGCCCGCAGCCATCAGCAGTGCAGTTCCGGTCTCTAGCTACCTAGCCAACAGAGGGGCAGAGAGTTCTGGCAGAGAGTGTCTCAGCCATAGTCGCTCTTCATCCTCTCATTGACAGTGTTGCGATTGCGCATGGCCTGGTTGATACCAATAGCAGAAACGATTCCTGGCAGCAGATGCCCACGGCATACAGGGCAGTTTTGTGTTTAAGCAGCAGTCAATGCCAGTCCTTCTTCGGAGTGAACTCCGCAGACAGACTCGCATTATGTCGCAAAAGGCTTTTGATCTTGCCCGTTCACCCTGGTTTGGAATTTAGGTCTAGTCCAGGGTTTTTGTTGAAGTGTTGGCCTATCTGACGTCTCTTGCTGCTATCGGCAACGGATGCGAGCTTCATCGAGAGCTAGCCGCTAGCCTCGCAAGTTCCCAGTCTCACGCCTGATCACCCGCACACCCGCTAGTTCCATATGCGGATGTCAAGAGACGGATGAAGTAGACAGTAGACATAGAAGACGATCGCCAGCACTAAGCGGAGCTCATCACAAGCTAGCCAAGCGGAGGCGACAGGAATCAACCACAGTCTGGTGTTACGTGCTGGCAACATCCGGCAGCCCATGCTAATCACAAGAGCAGTCGCAGCTCGAAGGTTCTGTGAACACGCTTGTCCTGCCCTCAGAGTCGAAAGCCATCAGTGCACCGAGTTCTGGAGGCTCCTGGAACTGCGCGGAGACCTTCGCCGCCAGCGAGGGGATGCGAAGGGTAGCTTCGAGGCGGATCACACCCGGAGCAATGTCTTCTTGCAGTGTTCCTGTTTGCTGTGTGCAGATCAGATGCGTGCCTGCCAATTAGCAGACACCCATAGGCCCATAGGTGTATGCAGTGGCATTACTTAGGTACTTCGGTTGATAGGTACATGATTACATCCATACGTGCACATACGCACGCATACATGCACAGATGCATGCAAATCCTCCCTCCCCTTCATGCACGCATGCATACTTGTCATGTCTTGTGTAAGCGCAGGGGCTTGGGCTTGGGTTCATAGGAAAGAAAAAGGCAGACCAGGTTCTCAAGGAGACCCAACAATGCACGGTACGAGTGTTCGGTGTAAACCAGAAGCCGTTCAACTAAACTCCTCCGGAGGCTCCTCCATGTTGTCCATGTCGATTTCGCCATACACCTGCACCACAGTCACCAAAGCCCTATCACTGGGTCTGAGAGGGCCTGCTGGCTCTTAGCTAATGTCGCGCTAGCTGCTGACCTGGCCTGGTCTCGCCGCGAATGAGTGGCAGAAAACACTGTAAACTGAAGTTTCCAAGTTTGTGCGGCGAAGCCCCGAAGAGGTCAATAGGAGCCCGCACGACACCTGTGACTGTGAGTCGATAAACCCTAGCCGCAAAAAGGCCCTGCGCTCAAGAGAGCGTGATCCGGAGAGGGAAACAATAGAAAAGCCCAAAGCCCCAAGGAAGGTTTAAGTGCCAGACCATGAGGGTTCCTCTCAGGGTTCCCTAAAGGTTCCCTTTAAGGCTTCTATGGTAGGATCCCATTAAAGCATTAAAGGGTACTACAAGGGTTCTGCCACCCTAGTTCCACCACAAACATCCTTTAAGGGTTCCTTCAAGGATATTCTAGGCTTCTGTAATTCGGCCCCACTAGAGGGCACCATAGGGTTGTTCTACAATAGGATCCCTTTGAGGGTTCCTTTAAAGGATACTCTAGGCTTCTATAGCAGGGTCTGAAACGGTTCTGCAAGGGTTGTACTATAGAACAGGGTTTGGAGTCCTTTTATACTTACGCTTTAGGAGGAATCCCTCAAAATAGTATAGGTTTCTTATAAGTCCCTTTAAGAGTTCCTTTAAAGGATGCTATAAAGGGTACCATGGGCTTCTATCATAGGATCCCATTGTAGTGAATCCCAGAAAGTTGGAACATGGATTTAGGATGATTAGTGCTGGGATTCCCTCTACTCTACCTTCAGAGCATGAGGATAATGAGGTTCCAACTTTCTGGCTTCTATTGTAAAGGGGAGCCCTGAAAAAAGTGTGGCAGGCCTGGAGCGAAGCCGCCTCGATGCGCTCGGTGCTTGGCAAGGCCCGGACCTTCCAAGAGATCGTAAAAGGTGCATGCTCTTCCGGTTTAGGGTGTAGGGTAACGAGGCCTGCTGCAAAAAGGGTTTAGGGGTTTAGGGTTTAGGGTTATCAGGGGTTGAGGGGATATCAGGGGTTTCGGGATTTGGGGATTCCGGGTTGCATCAAGGAGTCCCAGCTGCGAGAATAAAGGGTTTAGGTTTAGGGTCAGGGTTTCGGGATTTAGGTTGTAAGCTTGGCCCTGCAAAGTACGGCCAATCGTCACCGTGTGGCTCAAGCGTGTACATTCCAGTTGAGCACAGAATCGGGTTTCATCCGTAATACGAGATGCCCAGGAATGGGAACATTCCGCGCGCATGCCTTTGAGTACCGCTCTTTTGGCACAGCCTTTGCCTGAACCCTTTACAAGCAGCACCAGTTCGAAGTGGCCATGTGGTGTCTCATACACAGCTAAAACAAGCCGGGTATGTGTGTTTCAGGTCACTGGAGCGCCTGCGGCAGATCTCTACGTGAGGTGCTTCTTTTGTGGATCTGGAGGGTCGGCTTGGGATTGCCCCGTAGATCTTACGTTCACTGCTCATTACAGGCCTCATCTTTCCTTCCATGATTAGAAAAGGGGTTTTGGAACATTTTTTAAAGTAACAATTGTGTAGTTGCACCCTCAGGGATTGCAGGTTATCCAGATTCGTCTCTTTGCGGGCCATCAGCATAGAAATGTGGCAGAGCAATGCTGGAAAAAGCTTGCGATCGCTGCCTTAGTATACATCATGTAATGTAGCCTGTATAGTACAGTATTTCATTTTATATGTATCTTTTAGCATATGTTAGGCGCTCCTTGTACATGTATACATATATATATATTTATCTAAATCTATATATGTATACATATACAGTATTGTATATTGAGCACAGTGTATATAACACCATATAGTTGCTAGACTATTTCATGTGTCAGATATATTGGGTTATTACTTGCTATCTGTTGCATGCTGGTTATCTTGTCAGTCTATTTGTTGTTTTTGTGCATTGTTTAGTTCATGTTGTTTCGTATTAGTTTCACATCGATATATCGCATATACGTATTGCATATGATGCCATGGATTCGATGTTTGACTTCGTAGATTGTGCATTTATTGTTCTATATTGTGCATAAGTGTTGTTTACTATATGTTGCAGAAAAGGTAGTTTATAGTATGTGCATAGGAAATACTATAAGTTATGCATTACGTAGTCGTGCACCCCGTCCTTTTAGCAAGCATCACATCGCGCCAGTGTTGCTCGTCGCAGGCTCGCGGCCGTTTGCGAGGAATTGGGAGAGATTGCGCTGTCGGAGGATTATCAGGACTCCGCCAAGCGCTGCTGGCACAGCTTTCGGGTCGGCCTGCGCCTGTTGGGTCAATCTTGGTGGTAAGAACGGCTAGCTGTCTACCCTCTTCACCCACGTGTTGAGTTCCGTTGGCTGCTAGAGACTTTCCGCTGAAGCTTAGCATCGGCGCGCCCAGGACCAAGCTCTTCAGGCCAGATCCAAGCACACGCCGAAGAGCCAGCCGCATGGCAGCAAAGCGGCGGCTCGTGATCCCATGCAGCCGTCTAGGCCCGTGGCTTTGAAGGCCGAACCCGATGGCGTGATAGCGAGGTGAGGACCACCGCCAAGAGACAAGCAAAGCAAAGCCCCGAGATTAATGTTGCGATTGGGTTGTCTTCTCGCTCAACTCAAAGCATGTGTTGGGAGTTGCTTTCCTTGCACCGTGCACGGTGCATGTTTTTTGCAGTTTGGAACTTGGAGGCACTGGCTGCAAGTGTCTTGTTTCCAACTTCATCCAAAATTACGCCTTCGACAGCTCTTGCCAGAATGATTGAAATGCCAAGGGGATGCTGACTGGACAGTTGCAATCCACTTCTGAACGGTGGGTTTCTTGAAAGCCGTTTGATTGTGGCTTGCTGCCCAGGAAGGTCAACAACCTGAACAACACCCAATCGTCCTGGACCTCGGAGGCTTGGCCAACTTCACCTTAGCGCACGCGGCGTGTCTTGGTGAGGCCGCTCCCGTTCCGGTTATTCCCGTTCTCGGCTTGTGGGGCTTTGCTTCTGCTTGCTCGGATCGGGAGTGGGAGTCGTTAATCCCATGACAGGAATGTTCGGCGCAGACAGGAGAGACAAGAGCCGGCGAAGCGGTTTGTCAAGCGCCAAAGGCGTTTGCCGGACTCTGCCACCATCCAGCCCACACGCGACCACTGCGCAATTGATTGATCTAAGGAATCTAAGGAGCTCGTGCTTTAGTTAACGGCAGTTGAGTTTCAATGCGTGGTGATGCCGGAAAATCTCGCAGAGGGGCGCGTGGGCGTGGCTTCCGGGCATCTTGCTTAGAGAACTGCAGGCTCAACGAGGTTCTGCTGTTCTGCTTGACTAGCTCTCAGCACAGGCAGAAGCCTCCCTGAGGATCGCAAAAATTCCGGTTTCATGGTCCGCGCCTGGTGGTCTTCAGAGCCAGCCGCGTAGCTGTTCAGATTTCTACAGGGCTGTGTCTTGGCTACGCGATGCGCCCTGAGCCTAAGGCCCTCCGGGAAGCTTGGCGCAGCACTGCTTCGCTGGATGCCCTGCTGCGACAGCAGCTGAAAAACGGAGAAGGCCAGTGCACCCAAATCGTGAAGCTTGCTTCGGCCTTGAGATGCGTAGAAGGACACTTGCCCACTTCGGGGAGTTGTTGCCAGCCCATGCATCACCACTGACACGCATTTCAAGAGTCATCAGCTATTGAAATGAATCCAGATGGAGCGGCTAAATGCCGCTGAATCTAAATCATACTCTTTAGTCTTGCTCGCACGGAAGCTTCCTCGTTAGGGGTCGTGGCTTGACCTACCGGGAGCCAGCGTGAGCATCGGAAATGGCCGTTCCGCGTTAAATCCCTCCGTCGGCCCTTGTCATCAGCAACGCTGGGCCTCAGACGAAAGCTGCTACGGGACGATTGTGGGTGTATTTAGTTGCGAGTTGTAGCAGGCTTCAAGCCCCGATTAGATTGCTCAGTTCCTAAACGTAGTCACAGTCTTCAGCACTCGCCTGCGTGTCGTCTGCTTTGCACCCTGCATCTTCCGATGGTTGAGCCTGTTCCTCTCGAGACTCCTGCCCTTGATTGCACGTTGCAGGTTGGGAATTTGTGAGTTTGATCATCAAGGCACGGACTTCTGCCGACTTCGCATTAAGGAGCACTATGTCACTAGCTAGTGCAGACCTCAGCAGTAGTCATGTTAGCTGCCGATTCCCAGCTGATGATGGCATCGAGCCTGGGTTCAAAAAGAGCCTCAGCTGTATCACCAAGTGGAGTCTTGCCATAGAAGGAACATGGCACCGCCGTCCAAGGCATGTCTACTGCGATAGCTGAGCATCGTCTTCCCCAGATCGTGCCTGCCACTCCTGTGACCGGGTCCACTCCGGCAGAGTCAGAGTAGGATCTGCTTGTCTCGTCGAGGCATGCGCTGCTTTTGAACGGGCGCAGCCTTCTTGGTGCCAGCAGGACCGCCTGCAGTTGCGGAGAGGTGTCTGAGGCCACCGAAACCATCGTTTGCTGGTGGCAACAAATCAAAGGACATGAGCGAAACTTTGGAAAGGAGCTGCTGAGTAAGCGTGAAAGGTTTCCGCCGGCTGGGCTTGATTCAGCTTGCGCTGTTGTGCCGCGACTGCGTGGGTAATGCTGCTGAACAGCGTTGCCGATCCAATTGGAGAAGGTGTCAAGGGTTGCCGACATTCCCAGAGTGACCAGATGATTTTGCCTGAGCCTCCACCGGGACAGGGATTGACGGCGGCCTTGATTTCCAGTGCATGGAGAACATCTGCTGTGATCCACATGAAAACAAGCAGCTGTCTAGGGCAGCTTTTTCTTGCCCAAATCGATCAGGGCTTGGCGCAAGAGGTTTGGGTCCCAATGCCGTCTTCTCTTCTGCCCTGTGCCCCTGCACGACCCGGAGTACGGAGTTGACGGCATCTGTTGGGCGAAGTGACATTAGCCGTGGCCTTGATGAAAGCCTCGACGTGCTGGGACATGGATCCAAGATGGCGGCCCAGGGGATCATAGAAGCTTGGTTGAGTGATCGTGTGACATTCTCTGTAGAGGTAGAGAGACAGGGGAAGAGAGAGACAGAGAGAGAGAGAGAGAGAGGTGGGTGGGCGGGCCTTAGCCTTAGCGCTTGGGGGCTCTTACTCGCGCATTGGTGTGGTCACAAGCTTGTTGTTTTCTGCTTCGCAGTATGTTGCTGTCAAGCTATGAAGACCGGGAAAGCAAGCCGGAAGACTTTAGGAAACCTTTCATCGTACTGCCTTTAATTATTGCAAATTTAGCCGCTTGCTTGGTACAGGCTGTTGCTGATTCATTTCTTCATGCGGGAGCAGCCCTTTTTCTTATTATCATAGTCCGAAATTTGCGTGGGTTAACTCATGCGCGCGCAGGAGCTGGGTGCTAACTTCCCTCTGTTGGAAGCACTCCAGATGGGCCGGCAGAGGCCACTGCGTGGCCAGCTGCATGTCTTTTGCTAAGATCCGAGGGATGCATCCGCCAAGACCGTTGGGGAGCTTCACGATGTGTTAAAACCTTGGACGATTACGTGTTCATGGCATGCCTGCCTCAGTCGCAGCTGAATGCACACCATTGCTCCTCGAAGTTCCTGAGATCCGCCGAATCTCCGTGCCTGCAGGTTACCGGAGGAGTTTGAGGTCTTGGGCTCAGGGCAGTGCAGTGAGCGCCGAAGAGCACGCTGACTGGAGCCCCGACGCTTTTTTGAGAACTTTGACGGGGGCGCAAAAATTCCAACATGGGTGCTCCGGAGGTGTCCGGGGATCCAGCTGCTCTGCTGCACGCTGCGGGCGCGGATGCTGGAGCCGGGGGCCTCAGATGTCAGGAAGTGTCATGAGGTCAAGGAAGACTTGCAGGCCAGGCTACGCCGCCTTTTGCCTCTTAGCAGTTCAGCAAGTGCAGCCCGGGCCATCGCGCGGTTGGCCATTATTCTGGGTGGTCGTGCTGAAACTTAGCACTTATCAGAACTGCAGGCGTGTACTCTGTTAAGGCCTTGCACGTAGCAGAAAGTTTGCACTACAGCTCCAAGGGGCGCCCAAAGCCCAAGCCGAAACCTCGTGCAGTGAAGTCCGTAGCCACGTGCTCGATTTCACTGAGGGGACCTTGGCGGCGGTGTCTGAGGAAAAGGAAGAAGCTTGTTGGGGTTCTTCAGGAGCAATCTGCAGTGTAGACAAAGTGTTCCTGCACCGACCCCCCTGCAAACAGTTCTGCCTGTGCCTGTGCGAGTGATGCGATCGAGAGATATGTTGAGCCTTCAGTGATCTGTTTCGAGTCGCAGCGTCGTTAGCCTCGAGGGTCGTTCATTCAATCGCTGCTTACTCTTTGAAGTTTACTCTCTGCCTCGCGCTACATGACCTAACTCCGCTTTGACCCCCAGCTACTTGGCACCGTCACTGTGCAAGCCGGCCGCAGCCATTTACTGCCAAAGTGTGCAGCATGCAAAGCAAGACAAGCACATCCACACAAAGCTGAGATACATTTCGCGTCCCACGCATCTACTAACTCCGTGCACATGGAGGCTTCTTCATGCTTCCTCACCCTTACGCAGCCCTATACAGTTGCCAGAGCCTGTGCACCTAGGACCTCTTGGTTCGCGCGGACAGGAGTTGGATGCAGAAGCCTTGACTTGGAGGTATCTCTGTTCCTAGCCATGCACTGCTGCCTCTGGCCATGAGCAGTGAGGAAAATGAGACCGCTGGATCCTCAGTATTCAGAGCCATGGAAATTCAGGTGAACTCCAGGGCTGGTGTGTGCTGTGTAGATCCGCGTAGGGTTCTGTGTGAGCGAGCCATTTACCGTTTAAGGCTGATGCTCGGACGGCTAAGCCTCGCAAAATTTCGGACACCGGCCGAAACTGATTCGAGCCCCCATGCGCAGACCACGGGTTCGCGTGACTCTGTGCATCAAGGAAACGCAGACAACCACAAGCGCCACGCAGACCACAACTGGCACCGTGGCGGTGGGCTCAGCAGTCTTCGGACATTGGAGGGTCCGAGTTGGAAGCAGCAGAAGGTCAGTCACCGAGTTTCTTTTCTTTGCAGTTTGCGGCCCCAAGGTGGAGAATCCAGCGCAGTGCGCGCTCTATGCCCGCAATTGCCGCTTGGGCTCACACTGGTTCAGTGCCATGCAGAGAATCTTGATCTCATGATCTCGCCAGTTGTACGGGAGTGCGCATGGCAAAGTTGCAGTGTCCGACTGATTGCATGTGTCTCGCCGCTCGACCAGGCAACGGTTGCTTCGGAAAGGGTTGCCGATATTGCCAGGTCAGCCCGGAGGCGGCTGCCTTGCTTGAAAGGGTGCTCCTAAGAGACATTGCGTCGGGCCTCAAGGGTCTTGTAACTTGTGCCATGCATGAGGTGCTGCTTGTCAGATCATGATGTTTTGCATGGTGGCTGTTTGGGATGATGCTGAAGTCTACCAGGTCGACATGACGCACGGCCTTCAGAAACAACGATGTTCAGTTCTGGATGTCGATGTCACATGTCCCAGCAGCCAGCAGCTAGCATGCCTTAGCTTATGCCTTGTGCCGAATCCGAACCGGCTTGGATGCCAGTCCTGGAACTTCGGCAGCAACAACGACCCGCCAGTCGCCGCTTGCCTGAACAAAAAGGAGCGAGTGGAAGCACCAGGATATGCTGAGGTTCTTCGATCCGTCAGCACAAGCGAAAAAAGCATTCACGCACCTAGGCAGAGGCATGTCTCAGACATCAGATGAGTCAGCTGATTCGAGCGGCTTCGCACGCTGTGTCGCAGATCGAAAACATGTTGAAATTGCAGTTTCCAAGCATGCCGAAGGTGCTGGACTACGTCTGCGTGGCGCAGCACTACCAGTGCATTGACTTGCTTCAGCAAGGGCCTCGGAAGATATCAGCATTCCCGCTCCGCCTTACCAGTGTGTCAACCGAGGCTTCGAACAGATGTGAAGAGCGTCGTCCCGGTTGCTGTGACTAGCTGCGGATCACTGGAGCCACCGAGGGTGCGGGCATGTAGCAAGTGTGCGACGTTGAGTTTTGATCGTTCAAGCAGGTCTGTATAGCTAGCTTTTTGATTTGCTTTTTGGATGGCAAGACATGAAAGAACGGAGCAGGTGCAGGTGCAGAAGGCTAACACGGGTTCACACCATTCTGCGGATTCGGAAGGCCATGACTACACCGCGGCCCACTACAACAACGGTGCAGGGCTCAGTCCAGTCTCTGTCGAGCAGAGGGGAGGGGCCTCCCTGGCGTGCGACGTAGAGTGGGAGTTAATGAGTTAGGAGCTTTGGAAGCATAAGAAAAGCAAGACGAAGATGAGAACCAGTGAGGAGTTCGAACCGCCCCTGAGGCTTACGTGGCACCAGACCTTGGTATCCTGAGTTCGAGTGGCGGCGATGCCCCATGCGCTTGAATAATTCGATCGGCTGGGTGAATCCTTCGCACTCGCTAGGGTCCCAAATTCAAGAGTTTCTGGGCGGCTTTAGGAAAAATCTGAAGGCTTTTGGTGGCTTTAGGATGCAGGATCCGAGCCAGGGCTTTTTGCATTCGATTTCGACTGAACCCACCGGTCTGCTCTAGGACTGCATGGTGCGTTTCGGGTTTCAGGGCTGTGTCTCCGGTTGGGTCGCGACGAGCTGCTTGGATGATATTCCGTTGCATGGGAGGGGGTTATCCGTAAACACAAACTTTGAAGGCATCTCGTATGCTTCGCCCCACATGTGAAAGTGTGAGAGACTGCCAAGAATTCGTAGAAGTAGACCTCCTTATGGTGGCGAGTTTCCACCGTTGCGCAGCCTGCCATCCGTTTATCGAGGCTCCTTGGTGGCCGGATGAGTGGAGTGGCTCTGCCTTGAATTGGTATCTTCCTTTGGCCGGGACCGAGCTTTGTGAGAGTTGAGGTGTGGCGGTCTGGCTGGCCATCATTCTTGTCTCTGGCTTTATCCTGGGCTTCTGCTGTTACGTGGGCCGCCGCTGCCGGCGCAGTCTGCAGACTCCCGTGCAAATTTGGAGACTAGAGACGTAGAGTTCGGCTAGTGGATGTGAAGATTCAACGTCTCGAGAGTACTGGTAGTCTATGCATGTCGCGATCATGGCCCAGGAGAGTTCATGTAGCGCCACAAAGTGCGCTGGACTCGCGGATGTTCAAGTCCAAGGCATCTTCCAAGGGCTCCCTTTCCCTGGCCTGGCTTGGCTCTCACCAGTACAGCACTTTATAGGTCTATAGTAGCCCTTATAGACCCCGTCAAAGGAACCTTATTCAAATTATTAAGGCAGGCAGTTTTCGGCTCCGCGATGCCTGCTTTCGGAATCGGAGTTGTCGCTGTCGCTTGCGGCAGGTCGGCTCGGTCCAATGGGATTTTGCCAAGGCCTGGGACTGGGAGTGATACTCTCATATGATAAAGAATACTGAATACTAACTATCATACGGTATCATATAACACCAACAAGGAAATATCACATACTAGCATGTAACATAGCTTAGTTAATCATCGACAATACAGTGTAATACAGTAGAATCTAGCATTATTATTATGTTACATTGTGGTAGAACAATGGAGTATATGGAGGGGGCACTTCGCAATCGTACACCCGAGAGCTCTGAGTTCACAGAAACCTTGCGAGTCCTTTGGAGTCCGAAGCAGGGGTTGCAGGGAGTTTGCAAAGCTCGCGGTTGCGTTGTGGACCAAGTTGCGGATATCCAGGCTGGCGTTGTGAACGTTAGCGACCTGGAGGCGTGATCGTGATGGTGATGGGTTTGGCTCCGTCGGAATTTGTTGAAGCCCAGTGGATGCTTCCGATCAGGAGGTCCTTCCACGGCTGGGATTTTGTTTGGGGTTTCTCTCTTTGGGGCGGTCGTGGCGTGGGCTTCGGGGCTTCTAAACCAGTGTGGGGTCGAAGCCGATCCAAGCTGAAGGCCCACCGATCGCCCAGCTCTTTCACTTGGTTACTCTGCCATACCTCCAAGTCAGCCTGTGTTCCCACCTTCGCAAGCAGAGCATCCGTGCCTTTCAAGCAGTGGGAGGCGGCAAAGCGCGCATTAGCTGCTGCGCTTCGAAGCGAGGCGTGCAAGCCCAGACCCGAAGCAATCTTTGTCCCTGTTGCCTGATCCTGGTCTGCGCTGAAGGCTTCCTCAGAAGCACTCCCGAGCCGTGGGCGATGTTTGCACCTCTTCTGGATAGCGTTCTGGACGATGATGAGGGTGATGCTGTTACTTCTGACTACTTCTGTCGAACATGAGCTTTTCATTTAGCCTAGCCTATCCTCAGTTTCTGATGCCCGTGCTGTAGTTATTGTCAGCTAAAGTTCCACTTGCATGGGGCTTGGTGCTCTTTGTTGTCTCATGCATCAATCACTACGACTGTTTCAGTGCCTGTTGGAGGGGTGAGGAGGTTTAGGACTGAGCTGCGGCAGCGGAGAAGCATCCATGCGCAAGGTTTTGGCTTGGTAACACCATGCACTGCCTTCTGAGCCACGCCGCCCGACTTTGTCCAAAGCTGGTTGTGTGAACAGCTAAGGACATTTTGGGCCTCCAACTGCTTGCGTGTGGCCGTGCTATCGGAGTGACTTGCCTGAGTTTTTGGCGTGTTTCTTGCACCATGGGCACAAGGTTGCCATTTTGATGTCGTTTGGGCTCATCTATGGCTTCTTGTCAGACATGAGTATCCAAAAATTCGGAGAGCGAAGACGAAGAGGTTCTCCACGAACTTGGTCTATGTCATGCGGACATTCTTCACTGTAGATTCCCAGTTGTGTTGTCCAGCGTTTTCTTGTCGCAGTCACATCGTGGTTAAATATCCATCCTGAGCATCGCTGACGCATGGGACTTCTTGCTGACGTGGGGTAGGCTACAAGCTTCGCATGAAGGAGCTCAGAAAAAGGCGAACGGTTACAGGTCAACTGCATCTGACCGTGAAGACTTTGCACAGCTTGAAACGCATTGTTAGCATATTGTGTTGGTATACTCGGTGGACTCCTGCCGTTTGCCAAATCCATGCGGCATTCTTCTGACAGTCAGCGCCTTCGATCATCAGGTTGGACGTTCTTCTTGCGACATATCCGATTTTGACGATCAGCTTTGATGCAGCACCTGCACTGCATTTCGAGTTATTGGGTGTCTCAGTTGCGTAGGAAAGCTCCGAAACTCAGGATTGGCGTCGATCTGACAATCCGACAATCGAAGCCTTGGCCAAACTGCTGCTTCGCCACCGCGGCCGCTGCAAATTTCGAACAGGCAGACCCGGGCCCCATCCTTCGAAGCGTCCCCCCCCGTCGGGGATCGAAGACAGGTGGCTCGCAACCCCTGGCGCTGCCCGCGGCTACCTTGGCCCCTGGGCTCCTCTAGGTCTCAAGAGCCAGAAAGAGTTGGCGCCGGATTCTGAGACTCCGCTCCTCGAGGCGACGATCTCTTCTTGTGGGGAGGCGCTGGCGGCCTCACACTCCGAGGTGGCCGTACAGAGAGCGGCATGACCCAGTTGTAAGAGTTGCGAGGGTGGCACTTGAGTTCAGGGAACGGAGTGCTGCCAGCAGTGTGCTTGCAGCTGCTGCTGCTGTATGGCACGTGCTTCTCGCCCTGCACAGGTAGACTCCGTATCCTTCGAAAGAGGACAGCGGTCCGGGCGAAACGGAACCCTGAGAACAGACACAGCGAAACCCTGTGTTGTCCGGCCATTGTACCAGCGCAATCCAGGACCGAAAGATGATGCGCCATGCAGCGCTTCTCTGGCGGGACTCAGGCATAAGCTTCGCATGGCTTTGTTGGTTTCTTCTCGCCGTCGGCGCGATCTTTTCGCCGATCGTTCGCGTTCGGTTTGAGTCTCAAGTCGTTGCATGTGGTGTGAATAGCCCAGTCAGATGCAACTTTTACCTGGAGCCATCGATGCTCGTGACTTCCAGCGTGTTACTTTCTGACCTCTCTGCCAGGCTCAGCTCGCAAGAGGCTGTCGGGCCACTTCGGGCTAAGGGACCGCTTAGGTTCAGGGATGTGTCTTAGAGTCACACGGGTCACAAGGGCATCCCAAGCTGGTGCGATGTGTGCAGCGTGCTTTGCTGTTGTGCTCGGCTTAGGAGGGACTTTGGGCATCGGATCATGTCTGCGTTTGTCCACTGAGTCCCTGTGGATGGAAACCACGGAAGCTTCAGCACCTACATCTCTGATCTTGCATTCCTGCGCTAGTGTATTGGTGATTAGAGCCTGGGATTAAAGCAGCAGCCTCCCCGTCCCTGGTGAGATGCCGCCAGGTGATTTTTCATCGGCACCCCTTGGGAGATCAAGGTTGTAGTTTGGACACTTGGCCGAAAGCTCCCATGGAGTGGGCAATCCAAGCCTGGATGAAGCGACGGTGCCTTTGCCCGAGGTCTGCGGCTTCGTGAGATCATGGGGTGCCAGGCTGCAGATATGCAGGCAGGGGCAGCTCAGTTTGTGTGTTTCTGCGTGCGCAAGCCTGCGGCGTTTCGCTTCTGCTGGGTTTCGTTCTCCAGTCATTACTGGGCCCTTTCGTTGTTTTGAAAACATGACTTGCCCTGCATCGACGGATCGGGCAAGTGCCCCCTTGCCCTGGACGTGACCTGTCAATCTCTGTGTGCAAGGCTTGTTGAGTGTGGCTTCGGTGATCTCGCCGCCGCCGGCGTGGCGCGCTTGTTGGCCGCTTGCTTTGCAGACCATGATGCTGCAGAGTAAGTGCTGTAACTCGCCAATGGGCTTCTGCCAATCTTGGGCTGTTGCAGTATCAAGCGAGGAGTGGAGAGCTTTTGGCTACTGCAGTTCCCGTGTCTACGAGTCTCTGAAGCCTTTCCTCGAGTTTCTGGCAGCACGCAGGCAGATGCTCGACAGCCTGCATCAGGTCTCAGGGAGCTCAATCTGCGCCCGAGCCAAACTTTAGTCTGAACAGAGCGGTGAGCTGTCATATCCAGAGAGCCTACGTTTCACGACTTTCGTCTTGCATCTCCATGATGGGACTCAGGAGCGCCAACAAGTTCGGAAACGGGGGCGCGGCGGCCACTCGGCGAGGTTAGCGGATTCGCGGCTTCAAGGCGAGATTCCCGGCGGCGGAACGATCTAAGGAGCTCGCCGATGCCCTGCCCCGGCTCGACTCCCTGGAGAAGCTGCCGGGGCCCGAGAGAAAAGCAGAGAGCAACACGGCGCGGCGCTCCCCCAGATGTGGGTCCAGGGAACTATCGAACGCAGGGTTTCCGGGATGTTCAGGATTTGAATGAAGTTCTCCAGGTAGGTGCAGCAGACTGTCGCAAGGGATGCAGCCTGGACACGTTGGAGCTGAGGTTGCTGGAAAGGAACAAAATCGGAGTCCTGGGGGCCAAGGTCGGGGCCTGAGTCGGTCTTGCGACCGGGAATACATGTTTGGAAGTCGAATGCGTGTGTACGTGTGCAGATCAGTACAGCTAGACGAGGCTTTGGCAGCGCGTCTTCCCCGCAGCAACGTGCGGGAGCTTGTCATGGGCACGCACCTGGGTGGGAATCCCCTGGGAGAGGAGGGCGTGCAGGCCGGTCTGACCGGTTTGTGCGGGCTAACCTAAGTAGGAGTTTGAGTGGGTTGATTATTCAACGTGCTCCTCGGTGTGGTGATGCTTTGCTTCTGCCGGCTTACGCGGCTGCCTGAGTGCTGGACTCCATATCCAAGTACAGCAGATCGAACAGTGAATAGTGAATAGTTACACTGGAAGCTAAACTGTATGTCATGGTCAGCACAGCTGGGCTGGACTCCCTCTGCGCCCATAGATGCTGCAGACTCAGTGAACAGGCTTTGGCAACTGCGCTGGATGACGCCATGCCACGGGCAGCAGCCAACCGGGCGACACGGCTCCAGGCTTCACGGGGTCACAGGGTGATGGACTCCAAGAGCATGCGCCTCACTTTTTGAAGTTGGCTGGAGGCCCTTGCACTGGAGGATTGTGGTGTCGGCCAAGCAGGTGCCAAGGCCCTGGCTCGGGGAGAGTTGAACAGGCTGTCCTCTTCGGAAAGCTCCTCCACCGTTCCTGATATGCGCGGTCGCAGGCACTTGCCGAGTACATCCCGAAGAGTGTCCTCCAGGTGGCCAGAAGTTCCCATGAAACCATAAAATCACCGCAAGCGCACCTATGAGCCTCGGCAAGCCTGGAAAACCTGGGGATAGGGATGCTGGGGCAGGCTTTGTCAGTGGCCCGCGGCCACTTAGCGGACGACGATGCCACGGCCGTGTTGCCGCTCGATCTGCAGGGTTAAAGCGTGGTGCAGATGTTATGCGCTTCGAGTGACAGGCGAAGCCGATGAACTGAGAGTTTGCTGACTTGAAAAGGGCCTGTGGACCTCCCCAAACCAGGGGCAATGAAAGAAGTCGCCACGTCTCAGCAGTTGAGGTTGGCCTTGCCTGGCAGCATTTCCTTTCTGGATCTCTCGGGTTCCTTGGTCGAAGCTCCCGATGTGCTGCAAACAGCGGATGCTTTTTTGCTTCGCTGCTGAGCAGGAAATGAACTTAGTGACCTGACGGCCTCCATCGCTGGAGAGGCACCGCGCTTCGCAGGATGCCGTGGGGGTTGGGATCAGCGCGGTCGGTTCTGTTTCATCGGGAAAGAAACTAGTTGAAGCTGGCTCTTGGCTTTCCACAACTCTGCTATCCTGCAGGCATCACAGGCTGCTCCCGGTTGATCGTCACTAGCTTCCAAGTGCGGGCTCACAAGACAGTCCTGCAAAACTCTTGATGCCTCTGTCGGCCGGCAGATGTCTGCCAGCAGGTGTCCTGTTGTGCTGGTGGTCTCTGGTTTTCGCAGTCTTGAACCAATTTGCAGAGGATGTCGATTCCCAAGCTTTGCTGGCGATCCATCCGCCGAGTGATGCCGGCCTTGACGACCACAACGCTCGGCTGCTGCGCTGCGCCAAGGCTCCGCCTGGCGATGAGCTCTGCTTCGACACCCCAGCGCCGCCGGAATTCTCGGTAAGGTTCCAGCTGCACGATGGACGCAGCTTTCGGGTGAAAAGCTACAGCCACTGGGCGCCGGTCTTTGTCCAACGATTCTGGCAGCTCTCCAAGCTTAGCTGGTGGCGGGATGTTGCCATCTACCGGAATGTCTATGTCAACGAGACCCTGCGGTTTGTGAGCCAGTTTGGTTTAGTGGGCACTCCCTCTGTGAACAATGCTTGGGTGAAATGGAAGACAAGCAATCAGACCTCACCCGCACTGAAGTCGAACACTCGGGGCCGCGTCAGCTTCTCCATGGATGCCGTCATCTGCAAAGAGGGAGAGCCGGAGGACCCTTGCAAGGCCCTCCGTCCAAACTGCACGGCCTCAGACTACTGTGCCCTGGGCTTTTTCACGGAGATCTACGTGAACTTTGCAGACAACCCGAGGTTAGATCCACACGGCTTCGCACCCATCGGGGAGGCCGGGAAGGGCTCCCATGGAGCGCCCGCCGAAGCTTAGGCAAACCAAGGAATTCGGACCTGCATTTCCGACCCTGAGGTTGAGGAGGGCATGGAGGTTCTGGATGACCTGGCGCAAACTCTGGGCAATCGCTACGGCGAGGCCCGAAGGGGCGAGGTTCGGGCTCGTGCCGGCATCGCTACGTCCAGATTCAGCGCATGCCTGAAGTGAAGGGTTTGCCGGGTCACAGGCCTCAACCAAACTGCCGTGCCTCCTGCAAGAGCCGAACGGAAGGTTCAAGACCTGTGTCCGCCTACGCCACCTAAGCCGCTTGTCGTTGTTTGGAGTGCTTGGGCTCATTCAGATGCGCGTACAACCTGTAGGTCGCATCTGGTAGCTAGTCCTGCAGTGGGGTTGTGTACATCAGATACATAGGAGGCAAGCCAGCTTTGGAGAAGATACTGCAGTATGATGGATGCAAGCAGTGCAGCACTTGACTTTGGGTCACAGACATCCGGCGCACACAAAGACGATGTGACCGGCCTATGTGTGATACATGGTCTATGCACTTATAAAGCTGCATGCAACGAAACCGACACAGAAATAGATAAAGCATGATAAAGCATTTTCGACAATAGTATCATGTCGAATTCCTCGCTTTCGTGTGCGACCAGATGCATTAGCCAAAGGCTACTTAATCTTCATGTGACACACACGACCTCAGTGAGTTTGTTGGTTTAAGCTTGCAAATATCATGGGACAAAGGGCGACAACCGATGGATAGTTGGGCCGGGAAGACACTCTAGTTGAACAGACCTGATCTTCAGAAGACCAAGATGGATAGAGAATTTGCACGGCTGGCTTCAATGCAAGGCCGCTGAAACATGACCATAGATTCGCACAGAGAAGCTTGACTCAGTCACTTCCTGGCGACAGACCCAACCACTCGTACTCATGCCCCCGACCTGCGTGCGTATGCACTTACTATGCCACTATGCATTCATTCCCATAGTCAACCGGCCAGTCAGCCAGCCAGCATCCCACACTCACTCGCCCGAGTACAGTGTTCTCTTGCTTGCTCTATTTGTCTGGTTGTTGATTTTCTTGCATTTGCGCTCCCATTTTTGCATGCTTACTTGGTCGGTGAATCACTTGGATTGAAATTCGTTTCGGATATTTGTTTGTCTGCTTACTCGCCTGCCGGTTTTGTCCGCATAGGTAGGCCGTCAGCTGGAAGCTGGGCCTTCCGGGCTCGCGACTCTAGCTAGTTCTGCCACTGCCCCGCCAGCCGAAGGCAAGTTCCCTTGCGTCGTCGGCTTGGGTACTGCACACATGCCGTGCAGCGCCGGGATCGTTCTCAGATTCGCAGACAGCAAGACAGTAATGTACTGTTGAGATACGACCTAGGACCCTCCCGCCTCCGTTCCCACCCTTCAGAGCATTACATCGATCTGTTGAGCCGACTCTGATGTATGGACATCGCAATCATACAGGAGGCCAGCCAGCACAGCAGGGGCAAAGTGTATCACAGCCAAGGACGTACTGCGTCTACCGCAATGGGAAATGTGCGGGTGTGAATGAGACGAAATTTCATCAAGAAGGCAATGTCTACATCAAGGACGACTTCCCGCAGATGTTCCGATTAAGGATCAAGGATGCCCAGG
The DNA here is from genome assembly GCA_905221615.1 of Symbiodinium sp. CCMP2592. Lineage (NCBI taxonomy): Eukaryota > Dinophyceae > Suessiales > Symbiodiniaceae > Symbiodinium > Symbiodinium sp. CCMP2592. The sequence goes on from CAJNDT010005984.1 coordinate 246,544, forward strand.
TGGAAAGTTTCACCACAGTTGCCGCGTAATTTCTGGTTGTGGCCCAAAGTGCGGACAGACCGAATAGAGTCCCGGCTGCGCAGAAACACCGAAAAGTGCATTCAGATGGTGAGAATGTGACATAGCCTGTCCAGGGCAGCTTGCAATTCCAAATTGCGGAGTGCCTCCAGGGCTTGAACTTATGCCGTGCCAGGCCTTGTACAAGAGGCCCAAGCTTTCGATCTCGCTGGCCGCCAACTACATAAGCCCGACCATCAAGCTGCTGCTTGCAGAGGTCTTGGGTTTTGGCTGTTTTCCGGTACCTTGGGGGATGTGTGCAGTCGGTTTGGCTGGCGGCTAACCTAACCCTCGGCTGCCACATCGCCCGAGAAATTCTTTGATATCGTGGCCAAGCAGAACAACCCAGCCAGAAAACTACACTTCCCAGGAGCATGGGACGCGCCTGCGGGTTTGAGGCAGCATGAATTCGCACGTTTTCGCACTTGCGTTCAGGCCCGTAGAGTTTGATACTTTCAGGGTTCGGCCAACACAGGAGACCCACTGAGGAAAAGCTTCGATTTTGCACTTGAGCCTTGTAACATTGTAGCTGCTAACTTCTTTCATAGTGCACGGGCTGGCTGCTGCCAAGCAGCAGGCGGCGTAGCATAGGATTTTTTGGTACAGGCACGTGCCTCGTCCGATTGCGAAGTACGAATATGGAAAGCTCCCTGCGTACGATCGGATCAGGTGCTGCGGTGTGCTGCGGCAGTTTCACCCCATTCCGCCTCAAAGCGCCCCTGGAAGTCATCAAATCGGCAGCGAAATGCGCCTGAGGGCCGTCAGTCGACGGGGTCTCGTGTCAGCTGCACCTCACCGTTCAACCTCGCTGCTTGCGTGGTCTACAACCTGACGTAAGGCGAGGTGCAGGAGTAGGTCGAGTAGACCCCGAGCCGCTGTTTTGACTTCGACGATGCCAGGCTCAGGCTCGAAAAAAGCTTCAGGGTACCGCTGGAGCCTCTGGAGAGTTGCATCGCCTGACATCGCATTGTAGTATAATTCGGGCAGGGTGAAAAGCGCAAGCCCATGAATCTTTCGAGAGTTGCAGCTTCTTTCGGCAATCTGGCTCGAGGGGCAACAAGGCCTCACAAGTTCTATCACGCTCCGTTTCCAATCGTACTTTCCTTCACGTAGTGTGGGCCCTGGCATTTCGGCTTGCTCGTTTTTCACAGAGAGCCCTCTCCGTCGCTGCTCGAGCCCCGTGCCCAGGCAATGCCTCGCGCGCTGTGCTTTTTGGTGGTGGACTCCTCGGAGAGTTCCAAAAGTTTGAAGCCCTCAACTACGCCATTTAGCCATTTTGGCTCATGCCACCTTGAAGCGACGTGCCCCAGGCCATCGGAGCTCTTATCGTCGGGTTCAGTTCTTGCCTAGATTGGTGTCACGATGGGTGGAAGCGCTGGAACTTTCATCATTCCGCGCCGGGCCCCCGTTCTGTGCCTCTGGCACGGAACGGAATGACGAAAGTTCCAGTGCTTCTTGGCTGTCGGGGTTGCTTCAATCCTGATTATCTCGATGGCAATGGGCAATCCAGGCACGAATTGAGCAGAGCGTTAACATTACTGCAATCGCACAGCGTAAGAATCGGTTGGCAGCGTTCCAAGCGCATAAAGAAGAAGTATTTAAGCCCTTTGAATCCGTGTTACGGCTGCTAAGGCCGAGACCATATGACAGAAAGCTCTCAGCATAACTTATGCCATTATAGTGAGTTCTGTAATTCTCACTTGTCGAGCACGAGTGACAAAAATTATCATGTTACATCATGGAATATTAATATACGGTCGTGATAAGTTCTAAGATGATATTACATATTGTATATATGCGGTTATACATATCATTGCCGAGGCGGCCCTTGGGCCCAGAGTGTTTGCCTACGACTCCTCCATGTTGATCTCCAGCAACGGGGCTTTTTCAGGCGGCGGGCGCTTTGGGCAAGCTTTGAGTCTTCTGGCTTTGGGATTTGCTTTCGGATAGGGTATTGATTATATGACTTACATGTTACATGTTCTATCTTGCACGTTATTCCAGTACTGCTGGCCGCTTGCCCGAACCCTACGTACCCAAGAACGATATTCCCAGCCTTGTGCTTCCTGTTTTTCGTACTGGTATAACTGTTAGTCGCGCCTTTGCTAGTACTGCTAGTATTGTTAGTACCGTTGCGATTCTTATCATTACAGGATGGTTACAAGCGGAGCCCTTCGGAATAGCTTGTTATCACCAGTCCCTTTGCAATCATTACTATTAGTATTGTTATTCTCATTATTGTTATTAACTGTTAACTTTTACTTCGTTTCACTTTGCCAGACTCCGAGCCACATGCCTCGCCTGGATTGTCCGAGTGTGAGCGCCGAAGCCCTGAACCCCAAAATCGGAGTATTCAGGCGGCGTGTATTTCACGTTGCACCATCGGGCCAGGCTCAGACTCTGCGAGCTTCCTGCAGAAACCCGTGGTCAACGAAAAGGAGGGTCTGTTTCGGGCATGAGGGTTTTGGTTTGGGGTTGGGGTTCAGGGTTTAGCTCTTTGGGTTTGGGGTACAAGAGGTTTCAGGGTGTTGAGGGCCCAGCTGCAAAAGGGTCCAGGGTCTTGTTTCTAGTTCTTCGCTCTCCAGGGCGAGCTGGTTTTTTCGAGTAGTTTGGGATGATTCAGTTCGTCGATGGCCATGAGAATCAGGATGCCTCGGAAGAGTTCGGCGAGAGTGCCGAACCTGTGCATGTAATTGGCCGGGTGCCCCAGGGCCTCAGATCTGACATCTCGCGTTTTTCTTTGCCCGACCCCGCACATGAAATCCTGTACTGGCTGGTTTTTGATGACCCTGCAGACGCATTGCTCAGGCTCGGCTTGCATCTGCAATGTGTTTCAGAAGGTGTCGTTAGTCCCTAGGAACCGTCGACCGTCTGGCTTCTTCTCTTTGGTTGAAGTTTGTCACTGCCCGACAACCGAGTCAAGGCCTGCGCCGTGAAAGCGCCGGGAAGCCCAGAACAGCACTGGCCGGCCAGCTCTGGATAGGAAATTCGGGCAGTTGAGGTTTAAAACTGATTGCGGCTGTGCCGCTCATGGTTGACAAGTTACGATTGATTTACCATACAAGGTTGGTTTACCAGACCTTTCCCACGCCGCACCTCAGGTTCCCATCTACCGAATGGGAAAGATAGCCTCGTTCAAGACATCCTACTCTGGAGCACGGAGCTTAGCTGAATGGCTGGCAAGGTCAATCGCATCTCCCTTTCCACAGCTAGACCAGAACTACAACGTTCGATTCAGGAACCCTGTTGTTCCTATGCGGGAGCCAAAAAGACCAGGAAACGACTGCAGTAGATAGTCATGTCACGCATGCTACAATCAGCTTTGAAGCCTGAGAGTTTTGTCGCTCGAGGTTGTCAGCATTGGCTACCCTCCACAGGCTCCAGCAGTTGATGTTCATGGTCAAGTGTGTCATATCTGGCACAAGAAGACATCCCATCTCCGCTAGGCTCGGTGATAGTATTGGAATGCAAAGGCTGCCTAGCGTCAAGCGGCATGCAATCCCCGAAATTCAAGAGAGCCTGAGGAGAACACACTTGTTTACCTGTTTCGCCCGGACCAGTGTGTGGTATCATTTCGTGCCTGAGGACTTCCGTGTGGTTTTCGACACTGGCTCTGCTCACATCATCTTACCGGCCGTGGAGTGTCACACGGAGGACTGCAAAGGGATTGGTAGCATTCTGTATCCTCCGGGCTCCGGGGTTCTGTGTCAAAAGACGCTTCCCATGCACCACGGCCTCTCTGAGCCGCGCGCAACTTCCGCAGGCCTGCTTGGCCAACAATCGGAGGCTCTATAATCAGCTCGGCCCTGAGAGTTAGTGACAAACAGTCAAGGACAAGGAAGCTTATGGCTTGCAGCTGCTTGCGCCTAAATTTCAAGATTTCGTGTTTTGGATGACCGGTGGCACCTCGGGTTTGTGCCGGTGAGCATTGGATTGTTTTGGAACTGTGTAAGAATGCTTAGAGGCTTCGCTGCAAAGAGGCATCGTAGCCTAAGTGCGACTTGCATCCGAACTGTAGGTTAGGAGATCCCCAGCGTGAGCGAGCCTGAAGAAGTATCCGGAGTTATGTTGCCTTAAGGGCCGTGGAATCTGCTCGGCGGGTTGGATGAAAGTTAGGCTGATGGGTGGAAGGTGTGTCCCGCTGCTTTCGCTTCCCATGCCGCGCAAAGGGTGTTTATATGAAGCCCGGCGAAGGATGAAAGTGAGGGCTCAGCTCAATCTGAGTTCACCTCCTCTTCCCTCTTCCTGACCTTGTCAGACAAAATAATTCTATATTTCTCTCTCTCTCTCTCTCTCTCTCTCTCTCTCTCTCTCTCTCTCTCTCTCTCTCTCTCTCGGCCACAGCTCCAAGCCGAACGCAAGGGCTGCATCGACGACGTCCTTGCCAATCAATGCAGACGGTAGCATCGTGCACGAAGGGGACGATGGAGAGCAGGCACGTCGCTACATGGGCGAGTGATGTTTGGATGTGTCAGGGGCTTGCTCGGACTGAGCTTGCAGTGCTTCATAGTTCCACAGTCGAGGAATGAAGGGAACTGCGCTGCCAGCACTGAACATGTCCAAGAGCGAGTAGATTCTGATGAGCATTTGCGTTGTCGGCTGGGTTTTGTCCTTGCGCCGCCAGGTTACCATTGGCTTCGGCACTGGTGAGATCACCGGCGAGTTTGCTAAGGACACAGCAACTTTGCCGGAAAAATAGCATCGGGTCAAGTACTGCAGTCAAGTGGTCCAGCGGACTATCTCAAGAGAGAACTCGAAACGTCGAGCTTGCCCACAGAACGCATTGGCCGACCTGGTGGATGTCACCGTGGTTCCAGAAAGAAGCTCTTCCCATTCCCATGCCGTGCCCTGGAACGAGGTCTGCATGGGCAAAGGCCAAACGGCCGACGAGCGACGCCTTCTCATGGCGGAGGCCCGAAGACAGAAGGCGCACTGCCTTTCTTGTTTCGCCTGCAGAGTTCATGTGCCTGACACGTGAGGGCGGAAGCGTGTGCCTGTCGGCCTGTCGGCCTGTCGGCTTCAGGGAAGTAGAGGCTTCCTTCTGCCAAGAGCCATGGCAAGGGCAGCCTGGCTGAGCACACTGGGCACCTGGCGCCATTCTCGCAATAGATGCCCCTCAAGTGCCGGAAAATGAGAGCACCCTTCCTTAAGATCAACGAATCCACGGGATCCTAACATGAAGTCATGAAGCCTTGAGGGTTTCTGAAAATGAAGTCGCTGATTGCAGGGCTGTCGCCCCAAGGTTTGCATAACCTGGGGCTTCAGTTCAAAGTTCAAGGTGCGTTTGATGTTGGGGGCCACGACCCATTTCATCAGCGGAGGTGTGTGAGGATGGCACTCGGAAGAGAGAACCCGAGGTCGTGTATTCACCGACCAGTCTTTGACTAAAGTCCCGACACGGGGCGAAGGAGGAAGCAACCGAGGCGGGTGGCCAAGTTAAGCTCACACGAGGTGGGGGGGCCAAGGTCGACGAAAGGATTTGCGACTTCCACACAAGCTGGCCACTTTCGGTATTGGATGCGCAGATTCTGCCGAGGGAGCGAAAAGAGGCAACAGCCACAAAACCAGGCGGCAAAAATGCCAGAAAACCGGCAAGCGCGGGCAAAGGCAAAGCCAGAAGCGCGGCACATGCCTCGCACTCTTCGATGCGACGTTTTCAGTTGTTGAGCGTCAGGCTGGCTTGAATAAGCCGTCTGCGCGCATGCACGTAATGACGGTCTCGGACTCGGCCCGCAGGACGTCGTAGCTTGGCAAGTCTCTCCAGAGTCTAGAGTCGGGGGTGATGGTGAAATCATGTCCATCACAGGGCTTCCTGTGTCCAACTGTCTGTTGAAATCATGCCCAACGAGGCTTCACGCGTCAAAGCGCTGCAAGAGACAGTAGGTCGCCCACACAGTTTCTGGTTTTGGTTGGGACCCCCCCCTCTCGCTGTGCGAGGTGCGCTGTTACCGCAGGCGTATGGATCATCGCCTGGTTCTGGACGGCACCCACCACCTGCAAGTCCGCCGCGCAATGCTCTCAGCACCTGCAACCTGGAAATGATGAGTTTATGGTCCACATGCTTCTAGTGATTTCGTGCGAGTGTGTAAGCTTCGCTTGATGTAAGCGCCAGGCAGAGACACCCGCGCTTCTATCACATCGTCTCCACTGCTGTTCTATTGGCCCTCCTTGGCCACGAGCTTCTGAGCCTGGTTGCGACCTACATCGGCACACGGCAGGCCAAGGCCTTGATACCCCACCTGCAGAGCAACTGGCCTTAAAGGTCAGGCACAGATGACAAGCTAGTCCTGTAGCCACTGTGGTAGCATCTTCCGGACCTTCACAACTTGCAGCTGAGGTAAGAGCTTGCCAACACTCTTGCTGGCCCTCATGCTCGGGAATCTTGCAATTTCCGAAAGCATGTTCTCTCAGCGCAGCTGGATCATTTCGCACGTGATGCCTGTCAGCGACGGCCTAACGGCTCCAGGCCGTCCTGTCTACACTCTGCAATACCTCGATCCTCGAAGGCTGAAGAGTTTGCTTACCCTGGGTGGTAGGTCCTTCTCTGTCTTGAAGCCCAGTTGATTCTGAGGCTTTCGAAAAAGAGAGTGCCAAGATGCTGAGGGAGAGGGAGTGTGTTTTGACTCAGGAGTGGACAGCAAACATGCCGATCCTCTTCATGCTTGCTGGTTACTGCGGCCTTGGCCGTCCCCTCTGTGAGATTTCACGGCCACTGCTACTGACCAACACTTACATCATCCTCTGCTGGGCAGCTACCTTGACCAGTAGCGCCTCCCTGAAGTGGATCTTGATCCTGGGATCTTTGGCGATGTATGCCTTCTCCTCCAGTTTGATGTTTAACTGGTGTCTGGACTTCGAGAAAGAGGCCCCGAAGGATTTGCCCGGCAGGGGCCTACGACCGTTGCTGTCCTGCGGCCTGATACTCCACTTCTTCTTGTATGGCTTGGTTTACCTGGCCTCGGCAGCAGGTTTGAATTTCATGTTGGTTCAAACTGCTCAAACATCTATGGCGAGCAGCTTTAACTGGCGTTGCTGCAACGATCGTATCGGACCAGCCTGACCTTCAATGGTACCACTCAATATAGAAGTATTTGTAGCATTCGTCTTCAAAGTCGTCCAGGGCCGAAGCTTCGCTTCCATTTTGGCAGAGCCCAGAAATCGGAATTTCTCGCTCCCTGCTGCTCAGGTAATCGGCCTCGTTGATGCGCCATTGGAGCGGACTCGCAGCACAGTTTCAGCAATCGCCTGGTGGCCGTTGCTCATGTTTTGCTAGAAATTACTCAGCATCAGTCTTCCTTCGAGAAAGTCAGAATATTCGGATACAGGGGCTTGTAGGGTGGGACAGGGATTACTTTTTCGGCCTTTTCAGGGGCTGTGGGGTTTCCCTACAAGGAAGACCTTCTTCGCTTTGACGTTTGGTGCGAAGATCGCCCTCTGCGCAGCCTTCGTGCTCATTCGAGCGGATGAGTATCATCAAACGCTGACTGGTGTGCTTCGCAAGATCAGTGCAGCTGGGCTCTGTCAGGCTTTTGAAGGCTGAGGCTGAAGCTTGAATCAGCTTGAATCAGTGTGAACGCCTGCAGTACAAACTTCCACTGGAACGCACGCGCGCGCGCAGAGACACATGATATAATTATATACATATATATATATATATATATATATATCATGTGTCATGACAAGTATCCATGTGTGGTTGACACTGCAACATCCAGGTCTCCAATGCAGGCAGCTCGGCAGACCAGCGATTCTGAGGGCTCATGGGAGCTTCGTAAAGGGGTGCTTAGCTACCGAAAATCCCTCCGCAGGCATGTATGGGGAAGCGCTCCTGGTCGAATCGAGGGTTTAGGGTTTATGGTCCAGTGTGCCGTCCTTGCTTGCTTGATGTCAGAGTGTTTAGCGTCTTAAGTCCAAGGCATGATCTCCATCTTGCGGAGTAGCTTCGATGTGCTGCTCCCCTGTATCCTCGATTCGCGGGGTGCCTGACCCTGGGCAGCACACCGGGACAAGGGCAATCACAGGGGATGCTGCAGACTCCGGAGACTTCAAGTCCAGCAAGTCCTGAACTTTCCTATCATCATTGGCATCATGTTATCCATGATTGCTACATTGCTGTGGAAAGTTGTCATCGTCAGCGATTTTCCTGTTACGAGTAATACGTGTGTGGGCTTGGCTTGGCAATCTCTCTTCGTTCCTCGCTTCAGGGAGGGGGCACTTCGATGTTTGTGGGCAGCCCTAGCTCCCTCCTAGGCCGTTTCCTGCCAGATTCTCCTGGGGATATTGGCAAACTGGAGAAGCTCTTGGTGACTCGGCATTTGGTGCATGGTTGTCTCGTCAGCGTTGGATGCGAACCAGCTAGCACCCACTCGAAAGTGTCAATTGGGAGGTCGAGGGTCAGGAAACTCATTCGGAAACGGTTCGGCCGGAAGCAGTAGTCTTTGATGACTCCGTACACACACACACATGACGGCTTTCACTGTGGGCAGATATCTTTCAGCGCACATTGTCTTCTCGTGATACTTGCTGCAGAACAGTCGCCCAGGAAATCCCTGTGGGCGGCTTGTCTTTGCAGGATCTCCTGCAGGGCGAACAGCAGCAGGCAGCTTGTCCTTTGACTCTTCGATCCTTCGGCCGTTCTGGCTTTTAGAAGAGATGGGTCGTCAATCGCAACTACATTCGCCTCCTTTCTCAATGCTACTTGGAGATCTGCAAGTCTCTTCTTCTTCGCAGGCGGACTTCGCTGCATACTTGCAGAACGTCGTACGCCAAGCTGATGCGGCGACGTCCTGCGCGGAAGGCGCGCTGGGCAAGTCTTGTGTTTCGGACCCCGATTTGGTCCGTGGTGCAGTGTTGGCTTCCAGCTACAAAGCCATGCGTACGCGCTGAGCGAAAGCCGCATGCTGGCAGGTTGGGCAGCACCGGCAGCACAGGTGCCAAGGGTGACGGATTGTGTTATGAGCATTCGACAATGCAGCGTGTAGTCGGGCGATATGTCTTGTGCACCACTTGCTTGGCAGACCGTTGTTCGTTCTTTCGGATAGTCGGACAATGACCTGCTTTACGAATTGGCCACAGAGACCCCAAGAGATTCTGGTGATCATGTCGGTTAACTTCTGGTAAGGACTTTGCTCCGCAAGGTGTTGCGTTCCACGTTACGCCGGGGCAAAGGAGTCGTTGAGGCTTCTCTGCACCTGCTGCCTGGCAGGATTGCTGCGACAGCAATAATGAGTAAGAGGAGCAGAAGACAGAAAGAGGTAACAAACAGTGGAGGCTGTTCCAGAAAGAACGAAGGAATCATCGCACGCGTATCCGTACACCTTCGTTGACTCTATCTATGCAGCGACTGCTGATGCTCAGGTCAGTGGTCCCTCGTTCGGCCGCGACACTTGGGAGCGTGTCACTCCAGCACTCAGTCTGTGGCTGTCTGGGTCGTTGGGAAGCAGAGTAGCTCCAGATATTTGCCGCGGGTCAGGTGTGGGGCTCCTGCCGTGCAGACTGGGTTGGTCCACTTTTTTCCAGTGCAACTGTTGCACTACCTAGCTGCTTTTTCTCTGTGTCAGTATCAGAAACGTCTTCGTTCCCGAACATGAGCTTGGGAGAGCACTGCGACAACACAGCAGTGGTTCTCGTATCCTGTATGTTTCTGTATGCTGTATGCAAGAAACACAAAACAGGATTACAATGATTCGCCTAGCCGGACCTAGCCCCTCTTTGCACATGAGGTGCTTAGGCTTCACAAGCAACACCGACTCGGGATGTCATGCCTGGAAGCAGCAACAGTCTTCACCACTGCGACCACCTGCACCACTCACCACCGCCATCACCACCTCTGCCATCTCAACGGAGAGTGGTTTCGAGTGAGGAGCGGCGCTTGGTTGCAGCCATACGGTTCTCCAACGGCGACGAGGATCTGGGGCAACTCAGCTGTATTGGACTTTCCCACCGCTCACCTTTAGGAGGCCCTTGCCTGCCCGTTTCAACGAAAGGCCCTACATGCCGCATCATGGCATGTTGTTCCTCGCGGATGGTCTTGTACAATTTGCCCGACTTCCCGTCCGTGAAACTGCATATAGGCATATAGCTGACAGTTCTGATTCCTGATGCCAGCAGCTGCACGCGAGCAGCAGAGAGGCAGCTCCACAAAATCTCCCCTCGGTTGCAGCAGGGCGGGTGATGTTTTGGGTGCAACGCTGCTAGAGGCTACCCATTGCATTTTCGCCGTAGAGCTTATACACAGCATTTAGTCGAGACAGCCTTGCAGGAGCAGGCAAGGTGGTCGGAACCATGAGTCTGCCGGACTAAGGGTGGAACATGCGATTCCAGCTTTCGAGGCGGGCCGGTCATTGGGCTGCTGTTTCGGGTCCGAAAGCTTTCTTAAAGTCGCGGGCCGGTCGTTGAGCTGGTGTTTCAAGTCCGAAGGCTTTCGCACGAGTCATCAAAAGTGGCCTAGTCGCTCTGTTGCCATCTTCGTGTTGCGACGGGAGCATCTCCTTCGTGTGCTCTCCTGCAAAGCACGGCGGTGAGAGGACAGCACAGTCTTGGGGTGCCTGTTGTGATTTTGCCACCAACAGACTCCTGTGTCCTAGCACTGAAGATGCTACCACTGACAAAGTTCATATTAAGGTGCCTTGCTTTCTGAAGCCGCCGTCTGAACAGAATCCAAAGCCGCTTTCGATTTCCAGGATTTCAAGCGATCCGAGACCGTCCTTTCGGAAGGCTCGACCCAGCCCACAGCAAGCGATGCAGGCCCCTCGGCGTCGGCGCCGACCCAAAACCACATCTTCTACTACCATAAATCCACTCAGACGCCCTCCCACCCTTGCTACAAGCTTTGTGCAGTCTCGAAACGGCAGCTGCATTCAGGGGTGTGTAGGCAAGCAAGTATGCTGCCTTCACGTTCGGCACGAAAGAATCTCTCTCACGCCGAAGCCCATTTAAACCTTTGAAAAGTTCAGAAGCGCCCCGACTTTTACCCGAGCAAGCACGAAGAGAGGGCATATTCCCCACACCCTGAGTCTGAGACATCCTGAACCCTCTGGGCGCCCGAAGCCTGAAACCCAAGGATCCAAACTGGCCATCGTTGCAAACCTCGCCGATCTCTCAAAACTCGGTGCTTCCCAGTGCCTTGGTCAAGAGACACCGAGCGGCGCTTAAAAAGAGCCTGCACTCCCGGAGCCATCAGAGCCTCGTTGATCTCGGTTTGGCACGACACGCCTCGGACTACCTGCGGTGAGTCTTGAAACGCAGGGAGAGCAAAGCGAAACGCGCCACACTTCAGGTTGCTCCAGAGCTCTGCCGCGAGCCAGTCAGCTGCCGATCCGTTGGAATCTTTGGATGATTTCGATGGAGGGCCGCGTTCTCCCCATGCGCTTGCATCTAAAGAACCAGAGCACAGCCCAGGTTTGGAGCCATTGAGATGATCAGTGCAGTTGTGTTCTGTGGCTGTAGCTCTATGTTTTAATGTCGCAGAAGACCCAAGGATGATGCTGCCAGTAGCTCCTACCACTTGGCACCAGCACTTCTGGCCGGGGCCCTGGAGTCGATCTAAGAGAAGCTGGCAGCAAGTGCTTCCAATCACAGTCACGTGGCTTGGCGACGAGGCTCCTTCGCAGGCAGAGCCTCCAGGCAAAGCTTCCAAAGCCGTGACGATGATGATTCCGACTCCCAGCGGTCCAGGCGAGGGGTATCCTGGCCACGTGTCGATTGAGGCCTAGATTGCCGACAGGGCGAACCAAGAGTTCACAAATGTGTGGGCAGCAGCACAAAGCTTTGACGTCAGGAAGTTCATGTGGCTGAGGCGCAAAGCCTTCTTTGGCAAAAGTCAGCACAGACCACCAGGATGCCCTTGGGAAGTGTCGTCCCGGCCAGGAGAAAGCTTTGATCAACTCTTGGAAGGGATCTGGGAAGGGACTACCAGCCCGGATGCTTGCCTGGATATTGTGATTGGGATTGTACTGTAGCTGTCGTCACGATGAAGGCGGCGAGTGTGATGGTCCTGATGCTGCGGCCGATGACGATGACGATGATGGTGTCCTTGATGCCACTGAAACGTAGCTCTCATCGTGCCTGCACTCCCTGTGATAAGCCGGGGGTTTCTTGGCAGTTGCTTGTCATGTGGGAGATGCGCATGGGCTGATTGTGTGGATTTCAAGCTGCGCCCCACTGTGCCCACAGCTTGGAGTTGCCCGACCTGAGGAGCTCGGCGGATATCAGCAGCGAATTGTCTTCTTGCCGGGTGGCAATGCCGAGGACAGCAGGATTCGGGATCCCATGCTTGAGCGAACAGAGGGAAATTGCCTGCGGGCTCCATTTCCTGCGCCTTGTGGCATTTCTAGGAGTCCTAGGAGTCCAGGGGTCCAGGTGCACATCAGTTCAAGACTCAGACACTTACAGGTCACCGTGATGGGCCAGATGCTGCCAGCCCGGTGCCATGTGGACGGCTGCTTGGCATGTTTCGACACAGGGGCAGCTTGACATTGCATCCGGAATCGCCCTGCAAGAGCGCGATGTTTCTCGCACATGTCACAGGCAACATAGGTGACATGAGTTTACTGCCCTTGACTTGCATGTATTCATGTATTCAAGCATGCATGTGTGCATGCTTGCATGCATGCACGGCCGTGCATACATGAGTACAAGCACAGCCGCGCAGAGGCACAGAACGCCACTCGGCTGCCCATCTATCTGGTTATCTATGCTCCTAAATCTATCCATCTGACCTTATCTACAGCCCATTTTCACATCGACATCGACATCCAATCCTTGCAGAATGCAACATACTTTGCGCAGTTATTGTTCAAAAACCATCGAGGCCTAATCTGCATGTGGAGAAGTCCGGTCTCCTTTCAGCTCTCTCTGAAGCTGAAGGTGGCACCTCACCCGCCTCATTGGATCTGGAAGTCCTGCACAGCGGCGAAAACCCAGCTCCACCCAGGCCGGCAGGGCTTGGGAAGTGTCAGGGGCTTCTTTGGGGAAGTTTGAGCAAAGTACATGATTGTTTTACAAGATGTTGCCCTCAGGTTGGACGCGCACTTCGTAGATTCGTAGATGTGAGGGCATTGACCGGGCAAAGCGACTGAGATCATAGCGGCACAGCTTGACTCGGAGGCACGACTTGGCCTCCTTTCGCGTGTCTTCAGGGATCTGTGCGTCTATGGATCTTTTCGGCATGGGCGTGGGTGATCCAATGCAGATCTCCCGGACAGGATTCCCTACATCTTCAAGGTGGAAGGTGAGCACCTGCACATCTGCGGCTCCTTGAACTTGGTTCCAGCCAGCGGAGAGGAGGGAACATCTCAGGCTAAAGCTTTGGGCGCACAGGCATGGAGCGCAATGTAGCTAAAGTAGCTGAGAGATGGGAGCAAGCAGTCCCTCCAAGACTGGAGACATCTAGAGACTAGACAAAACATGCAAAGGAAGGTGAAGAAACATGCAACGGCCGCGGCCCTCCCAGGCCCAAAAGATGGCCGCATGGTGAGACCGACTCAGTTCCAGGGACCTGGACTCTGCCCCTTCGGCTTCAAACGTTGAGGTTTGGGATTTCAGGGATTTCAGGGTGCTGGGGGGGGGTGGGTAGCTTGGACTTTGGCACAGGCAAAGGCAGAGAGATGGAAGAGAAGGCCTTCTTTTACATCACGGTGCGACTCTGTCAGCTGAGCGGGTGGGCAAAATTGGCTCTATCTATAATTGTATAATTACAAGTTCCTACAATCAGGCCCTCGGAGTCTAAGGCATCATGTCCCGGCAGACGTCCCTGCCTTCCTCTCCGGAACCTGAGCCGGAGTTGAGCCGCCAGAGCACGGCCTTCAGCGACAAGGCCGGTTTAGGGCTTCTGGCAAAGAAGGAAGGGAGTTTAGAGTTTAGGGCTTGACGGGGAGGCAAACCAGAGCGGAGGTCTGTTCAGATGATGATTGGGGTAATGCACCTTTCGTGGTACAAAGTGTTGCAGTTGCTGTTGCAATCCTGTCCAGTGGCAGGGTGTGCGAATCAGCGGTCTGCATTAAATCATGTGCAGGGAGCCTGAAAGGGCCACGAAGGACTAAATGAGATCTCACATCGCAAGGTTTTCTGGGTTTATCGCTGCGTGTCCTTCACGCGGTGCGGTTTCTTAACAGCCGGGCGTGCAGTGTCAATTCTGTCCAGGAGAAGGTCGCAGGAACGCCGGCTGCAAGATTGCAAGGAGTTGCCGATTTCGGATGGAATCGCCGCCGGCGTCGGCAAACTGAAGCTCTTAACTAGAAGAGGGGGGCGGGTGCAAGATGAGCCGAGGCAGCGGTTCTGCCGGGAAGCGCCAGGTTTCAACAAGCCCGTGAAAAATCCGCCGAGGTGCTTTCGGATGCGGACTCGCCTTGCTCAGAGCAGGCTCGCACTGGCAATGCCCAGCATGGTAGTTCAGAAAGAGTACACAGCAGCCGTGGTTTGTGGCCAGTGCTAACACGGCTTCGGTTAACAGCTAGTCGTACGATTGCCAAACGATACCAGCAACGACAGAGACAAACAGATCACCGAGACGCCTGAAGGAACAGCTGCAACCACAGAACAAGAGGAGAAGGCACAATCAGAATCGGCGGCAGCAGCAGCTGCAATAGCAGCAGTAGTCGTCCCGGCACAGGCGCAAATCGCTTTTGTGGAGTGCACGGTTCTATAAGTCTAGGCCAAATTTGCGGCCAAATTTCCTGCTTTCTGAACAACCCGAATGCCCCGCAGGCGGAAAAGTCCGAGGTGCCGATTGCGCCCAAAGCTGCGGAGCCAGGACCTTAGAGGAAGTCGGGCAGACCAGCTGCACTGTCGGCTCAGCGAAGTCTGCCCGTCATTTGCAACTTGTTGGAGCTGTGACTCCACTGTATCAATACGTTTTAGCGCAGTTCTCATGTCGACGACCAACGGCATGTCCTCAAAGTCACAGTCAAAGGGTGGCCGGTATGGCTGCAAGTTTGCAATTTCGCGTGGGAGTTGCTGCGAGGTCTCAGGAGTCCAAGGCCCACGAACCCTGTGGGCTCTCGCTCCCAGCCATGGCAATGCTCGGAGCTGGTGCTGTGTCGCCTGGCCAAAGAACGGCCTCCGTTGCCAGAAACCCTAAACCCTAAACTCTCCACCGGTTAGAGACGACTACACACTGGTGCCAGACAGCTAAGGCTGTTACTACGAAGCTTCCGCTGACCAGAAAAAGCTGTAGCCAGGCAGCCCGGAAGTCCCGAGGCGCCAAAAATGTAGATGGTGGGTACCTTATACAAACTACCAGATCATTGCCGCTCCCTCTACTTCTGCCGCCGCCACCACCACCACCACCACCACCACCACCTGCTACTACCACCACCACCACCACTACAACTACCACTACCACTACCACTACCACTACCACTACCTCTACCTCTACCTCTACCACTACCACTACCTCTACTATTACTACCACTACTACTACTCCTCCTCCTCCTCCTCCTCCTGCTACTACTGATTTCATATGGGGGGCATTTAAGGTTTGAGTCGGGTTTTTGGTCATGTTATGCCAGAACTACAGTAAGGAAAGTTCAGGAGAAGTCGTGCAAGCTTTTCAGACCCCTACATTGCCACACCAACGTAGTCACACACACACACACACACACTAGAAAGAGACTTCTTGAACTCGTAAATTCAAGGCTTTTGTAGCTGAGTTGCTTGAACTCGGAAGCCACATGTGTGCCCTGAACGCCAAGGGATGCACGCCTCGCCACTGCCAGGTGGGAAACTGGCAACATACTGGCAACCTAAACCCTAAAGAGAAGACGCAGAAACCCGAGTATTGATACGTGGGTCAAAGTTGGCACTGGTGCCGGACCTTTCGGGCTGCCTCGGACCCTTGTTGAGACCGCTCTGAGCTTCTCCAAGGAGATCTTTCTTCCTGAGCGATGCGCTCTTTGACCCTATCGGGTGCGGATTGTTCTGGAGTCCGGTGCGTAAGAAGCAAGGCAAGGTTGTATAGATGTTGCATTGCTGCCGTGTAAGCCGTGTTCGAGCACGAGTGCTAAAAAAGGATATATTGTAGACCCGAGCGGAAAAAGAAGGATCCTTACCGTGAGGATCCCCCTTATCAGCTGTGCGGTTGGCAAAAATGAGGATCGACCTAATTTGGGTCCGGTCCGGGACTTCACAAGAGCAGCCGGACAGGGTTCCTAGAACAGGTCGATTTCTGCAGAAACGCGAGCTGCTTGAAGAACAATCCGAGCCGAGGGCCGCCCCCAAGTTCTCAACATCAAGCCCTCACATCTGGGGATGCATATTATATGGGTGGTTGTCAACATCAGGGTCCCTTTTTGGGTACCACAAATATTAGGTGCCGTAATCGATTATGGCTTCTATGATGGAAAGGTTCCCAGGTTCCGGGTTTCGAGGTCATCTGTGGAAATCATCTCGTATCTTCTGTGTTTGGGCTCCAGGAGTGGATGTGGAGTTGTGGCATGGTTGACAACAGGAGAGCGGCGAGAGACGAGAAAGATATGCATCCCCCCCAAAGTGAGGGCAGGTTGCGTCAGCCTTGCTTGCTGTGAGTAGCAGGCGGCGCAGGCGGTTGAGCTCCAAAAGACAACTTTTTTCAAGGTACCATGGCAGCGGAAGGTCGGAGACTGCTACAAAGCCCCACACACCCACCAGTGCATAGCGATGTGAAGCGAAGAAAGCGGAAATATCAGCGGACGGTCGGTACACTGATGCCCATGTCTGTCGACGCATGACAGCAACAACCGTAAGAAGAGCATTGGTTAACATGCCTGCAGCGAAAGCAGAGCAGCAGAACTCTCGGACTTCCAGTGCTGCGAGATGCCCTGTGGCCCTCTCCTCGGGCACTTGTCAAGCGCAAGGGAGATGAAGGCATGCACTTCATCGGAGCGATTTGCAGTTTCAAGTGTTTTGATGCAAAGCACACTCAACAGGTCTGCAAGGGGAGCGACTCAGCCTGAAGCCAGGACCTGTGAGTTTGCGGCTATGAATTCAAAGCTAGGCTGCTTCCTGAGCTCAGCCGAGCGAAGTGGCCCCGGTGACACCGAGAGCACCGGCGTTTGAACCCGAAGCAGCGAGGTGCTGCGGAGCTCCTGGCAGGCTCTCTGCAAGGAGCCCCTCAATGCGGGCCGAAGAGTCTCTACTAAGTTAAAAGAGCCACTGGCCGCCTTTGAGTGACAGGAAGTTGAGAGGTCTGGGAATGCCCGAACTGTATTGGCCTGTTTGCGTCGATGGTCTGACCAAAAGAGTCTGAAAAAACCCCAGAGTGCCGCAGATCATCCTTTCGCAGCGGTAGCTTGGGATGAACATATGCATAGGATCGATCTTTACTACAAATAAGGTTCCCAGTAGTTATCACCGAAACTTGCATGTAAGATGTACGCGCTCGCCTTGCTTGCATTGTTTATGCTATTTCATGCTTCTGATGTTTGTAGGATTTGTAGGCACTGCTGGCCCGGAGTTGCCTGGAGTCCCTTGCAAGAGCACTCGAACTGGCGAGACGCACGTGCTCTTTGGTGGGTCCGTGTGTCTTCCTTTAGCCAGACACGAGTCCTGACGACGGAGAACAGTTCAGCAACACTTCATGAAACCGTCATTAACTCGATCAGCTGTTCTCTGTCACGGCAGAGCTGGGTAAGCTTCTGGAAATTTGTAGCAATTTCAATAATCCGACTCAGTCGGTATGCTGTGCAACGAACAGCATCGAATCCCAGACAGATGCGGCTGCATTCCTTCGGAGCAGACAGTGAACGGCTTGCTGCAACTTTCGCGTGCAGCTTGCTGCGCCGGAAGGGGTTCACATAAGCCTTGACGTGGTGCTCTCTTGCAGGAAATCGCCGCTCTGATCAAGCAGGAGACTCTTGTGGGCGACTATTTGGAGGAGAGACTGCTGGAATGTCGGAGAACCGTATGAATGTGCTTTGGGTTGGGATTGTAGAGTACTGAGGCATGCCACAGAAGTGCATCAGTTCTGCTTTGTCGGGTCAAACAAAACCTTAACTCAATCCCTGCTATCAGGACGAAGATATAGCGAACGCTGAAGGAGCTGAAGTCGTTGCTGACCACAGCCGCTTCGCCTATGTTTGCGGATGCAGGACTTATCTGATCTATGGGGGAATTGCCATCCAGCAGAGCATTTCCGCACACTCCGACCCTCCTCAAAGCGGAAGGGTGCACACTCAAAGCCCCACAACACTTTCATGCTGTGGCTGAAGCCCAGACTTGTGGCCACGGTTTCGTGCCTGAGGCCCGATGTGCGTCGAGATGAACATCATCGTGGCGGTTGAAATGTCTACAGTGCCCTTCAAGACCTTCAAATTCGTCGGGCCCTGAGACTGAGATGTCTATGTGGTGTTGTCAGCCCTGAAGTGACCTTTAATCATGCATGCTGTATGATAATATACCACGGTATAGATGTACGATACTCTGTTAATGACCGATGTGAGGATGGCATCCTTGGCCTCAGCTTGGATGGCCTGGCCATGAACCGAAACTTCAGCACTTTCGACATGCGCCATGGCTTGAAACGGATTCCGTGGTGTAAGTCATCCTAAGCCCTTGTGCAGCCCAAGTTTTGAATTCTTACATGTTTGCATGGACACGGACCGTTAAGGTTGGACTTGACTTGATGTGATGGGTTGAGGGCACAGTGCCTGAAGCGTTTGACACCACATGTTCCTGGGGCTTGCTCGTCATGCCGAATGATCTACACATTCCGCAGCAAGCTTCAGGAAGCTCTGCAAAGAGCCGAGAGTCCCACAGGTGCCGAATTGAGAGTCACCGACACCAAGTTCCCTAATGTCAGACATTCCTTGTTTTTGGCTCTTCTCTTCTTGACTTGAGCGGGTCAAGCGGCCAAGAAGTGCCTTGCTTGCTGGAAGCACATGGCGCGAAGCTGGCTGGTGGCGTCTGCGTTTGCCGCCTTCTTGGCTGCGATGCCTGGCCCAGGAAAATGTGGGGTAAGCCGTGGAGGAACAGAATGGCCGGCCCCAAACCAACCATGAAGCCCCATGCAGCACTTGTTGAGAACCGGACGTGCAGTCCTCTTTCTCGATTCTGATGGTTCCACGTACGTTTTGCAACAGCGATACGAGTAGGGACAACAAATCGGCGCAGTTCGTCATGAGCCAGCAGTCCACAAGCCAAGTCTGAGGACGCTGCAAGGCACGCCGATGGCCTGCTTCTCTCCAAACTCTTGTGGCCAGGAATTGAAAGAGTTGTTGCTAACAAGCTATTGCACTAGTTATTGGTTTAGTATGAAGGCACAAGGACCACCCCGCCATGCAAGCAGTCCTGCAAGCCAGCTGCTGTGCCGTACCGTGTGAAGGTACGGGCCCGGAATGGAACTGCGACTCCCCGTACACCCGCCCTTAGAGACAAGCCTCGAGAGACGTGCCTGAGCCAAGGAGAGGAGGGCAAAAGCCTGTAGTTGACTGCACTTAGAGTCTTCATGCACCGTCTTCACATCTCGAACCCCTAGACCATGTAGCATAGTAGACCTCCGTATTCTGCAAGCAGCCTTGCCGCAGCAGGCTGCATCAAGACCTTGAAGTCTCCGTCCTCGGGAACGGGAAGCACCAACCAGCCGGCGAGGGGCGTGTGCAGTCCCATGGAGCATCCTGGCCGCAAGATGGCACAGAGCGACGCCCAGAGCTCTCGTCCCTTTAAAACCCATCCTCCCCATTTGCTGTTCATGTGATATTTGCACAAGGAAGAGACAAAGTAGTGTTTCACATATTTGCACAATGAAAGAGATCTAGTAGTTTTTCACGGTCTCTCTTCAGATCTGCTCATGCTCTGCAATGCCATACCAGGAGCCACGGACATCGGCTGGACTGCGGTCCGGATGTAGAGGCCACTTGACCTTGAGAAGCCTGCAGCTGCATGGCCTTTTCTGTCCGTCCGTGTTTGGATGCAGAAGTCATTGCTGGTGGTAGTCTGCTCGGTGTCATTGAGCCCTCCTCCAGTCCATCTTGGGCCTCTGTGAGGTTTGCGGCGTGCTGGCACTGGAGATGGGAACTGGCAGCGGCGCTTACCATCACCCCCAGACTCTAGTCTGACAAGAGCTGCATTTCGCTTTGCTTCCTTGGCGCCTTTGCGTTCGTTGACGCTGCGTGCGTGCTGCGATCATCATGAGTAGATGCATGCATTAGTTACATTAGTTCGATCTCACCGAATCCCACATGATCACAATGGAAGAGGCCGTTTGCACAAGTGACTGTGCATCATGCTATTGATGGGTTATTGAACATGTCTTCTTAGCACTCTGCCCAGTCCGGTGGTTCACGGTCTTTGGCCGGAGACGCCCAGCTTCGGCACGTCCAAGTGCGAGTATCCCGAGGACCTGTCACCGGGCACATTTTGTGGAGATCCAAGCATGGGAATCTATGTAGTTGAAGGGTGAAACAGGCCTCAGACTCGTGCACGGTCCACGCCGTGAAGTGGGCACGCGTGATGAGTCCTGTCCCACTCCTGTTCAGATCTCAAAAAGCACCCGGCTCGCTCCATACACTTCCCGGCTTGTTATACGAAAGTGAGCCCGTCAACAAGAAGATTGCCGCAAGATGTCAGCGTGTCACGTGGCACAGGACCCGGCTTCACCGCGAAGGATCTATCCGTGTCCTTCGTCTCTGGAATTGCTTTTCGATGATGGTGAGTGTTTGGCGGGAAGTGATTCATCGTCAATGGGCACAGAGTAAATTCAGGTAATTTGTCCTGCCGAACTCGAACTTGGGAGTGGCTGCGGCACCCACGCATATGAGCCTGCAGCCGTCCTTTTACGGCGCCACAGCAGAAAATGTAGCAGAGCTGAATTTGCAGACTGTAGTCGAGGAGACCAAGCATAGTGAGAAGCCGTTAGCGATGTTAGTGGCCTTGGCACAGGCAGCTTGTGCTGACTACTAGTAAGTCCTTGTCCGGACATTAAGCAGTCAAGCAAGCCACCGCCATGTGGACTATGCGTCGGCTCCTGGCTGTGGGCGTCCCTTCCTGGCGGCGGCCTGCGCTGGCACAGCGATCCTTGATTGCCTTCGTCAAGAGCTTTCGAGGAAATCTTTCGTGTCTGGTTCTGAGGATTCTTCAAGACATGCGTCACGGCCAGAGCGAGCATGGCGAGCGCGGCGACGGCGACGGCGACAGTGAGCGGCGGCTTGGTGCTTGCCTACAGGCCTCCGTGTCTTTGCTCGACCTCCGAGGCTGAGGCTCGGCCGCTCGGCCATGACGTTGCCGCGTTGTTTCGAGCTTCTGCATCGGTCCCCGAGAGGATCTGGCTCTGTCGGCGGATGATGAAGATCTTCTGCTGTCCGTTCTGGATGCTGGAATGCGCACCCTGCGCGAGTGGTCACAGGCTAGGTGTATGAGCGTGCTTCAGCCTGACTCGCCCGGTAGTGTGCAAGGCACCCGCATCTTGGTGGGATGAAAGTGTCAACCTCAGTTGGGCCCGGCTTTGCCATAGTGACATAGTGTGCCTCGTTGACCGCAGTCTTGCGAGAAGGATTTGAACACTTTGAGAATCTGAAAGGCAAAAGCGTCAAGCTTTCCGATCTGCAAGATGCCGTTCACTTCGCCAAGAGGATGGAGGGATTTCCTGTACGGCTGCACATGGTCAGTGCAGTATGGGATGATACGTCCCTTGACGAGCTCCTGGTGCTAACCGAGGTATCCGAGAACTGTCTCAAGTTAAAATTCGACCCGGCTTTGGACTCCATCGTGACACGCAAGCACGTGACCGGTCGTGACGGTCGCGAGGGTCCAAAAGCCCGCTTAATCCGTGCTATCACAAAACCAATGCTTTTGGGTCTCATCTCCGCTCGCGAAGTTGATTCACTTGTCCTAGACAAAGCTGCTCAGCCCGATGGATCAATTCTTGGCGGATCTCTTGGCTTACAGAGTCCCTTGTTGGTGGAGAAGATCAGACAGAAAGATGCTTTGAGAGCTTTGTCGTCGGCGCCTTCAACACCGGGTAGGATTCGCGCGATCGACCACACGAGTGCCCTGGCAGACGCTGAGGCGCTTCTTACATCACTTGGAGTGCCTAGCGCTTTCTTTCTAAACGCAAGAAGCGCGGTCCATGCGTAGGACAGGCCGAGGCGCAGCGCACGCCGCGTATAGCGCACATGCCATGAGCATGTTTCTTGTGCTTTCCTGTGTAGTCCATCGTCCTCAATCGGCCTCCGCCTGGCCCAGAGGTATGCATAGTGCCAGGGCCTTCTGAAGTGTTCTGCTGGCCACATCCAAGGTTGTTACATCTTCGAGCCTATGGATGCAGGTGGCCCCGAAATCGTGCTGCTAAGAAAGTCATCCGTCCAGTGAGTTGACCATCTTGTCAGCGCTTTGCTTTCTGAACCCCCGCCTTGAAACTGCAGGTGCTCGCTCCGGATCCGGAGTTAGGGGCAAGTGGAAGGTCTACTCTATCTTCCTCAGCGAAGCCGGAGGAGGTGTGCCTACCTGGGCAGCTGAGAAGGGAGTGGCAAAGGCAATAGAGGCTTCTTGTCGGAGATTCAGCAAAGTTTTTGTGGCGGATGGGCCGTCTTTGCCGTGTCGGAGCCAAAAACTCATTGTATGTCTTGCTGCAGCTTTGCAGGATTGGTTCGTGTGCGCCCGCAAGCAGCAGCACCTGCAACGGAATCACTGATGTGCAGTGACCGGCTGGGATATATCCCCCGACCCCGGCCTAGGAGTGCAGCTGAGGATGCCGAGTGAAAAAAGCCACAAAAAAGCACTCATCTTTTGAGAATCCAAGACATCGAGGCACAGCAACTTCCTATGCTTCGGTCTACTCGGAGCCTTTTTCTGTTTCTGCTTCGCGGTTTCGGCGTTTGGAAGCCTCAGCGATGCCAGCTAAACCAGCCCGAAGCTCCTACTACCATGTGTTAGTTATCTGCAATCACAAAGTCGATTCGCCACGGGTCCCTGGGTTTGAGGCTTGGCAGCAAATGTCTCAACCACTTCAGCCCTTCATCATCTGCAGTAGGCAGAAGAGTACTGGTCGCAAAAACCCTTCCGGCTGCTTCTGCTGCTATCATGATACTCAAGCCGTGTGAGACGAATACATTCCCTTTGTTTCACAGCAGAGATGTGCAAGAGATGGTCGTGACTGTCGTGACTGTAGCAAATCAAGTTCGTTCGACGAGGTTATAACACTCAGGGTTCGTCGAACGCGGCTTTGTCGCACCTTGGCCAAATTTTGGATGCACTAGCACTAGCGGTCCCCATCGTCATGACACGACATGGACATGGTACGCAAAAGATGTATTTGGCATTTTTTGTGCTGCGATGTTGGGCAGCCTGCAGAGTGTAAGACATGATAGCGCCAGTTCCCATTCACTGTCGTCTTCCTCTCTCTCTCTCTCTCTCTCTCTCTCTCTCTCTCTCTCTCTCTCTCTCTCTCCTCCACTCAACATTCGCCTGTTCATTACTACGACACGAGCTTGAACCTTTGAAGATATGCTTTTGCACACATGGCCTGAAGGTTCCAGCGCCACGAATGGGAGAAGCACGGGCGCTGTGCTGGTGTGGACGATGCTGACGACTTCTTCCGGCAGGCAGAAGTGTCTTGTAAGGGCGTTCAAGCATGCGTGCGATTTTGCGTGGCATGCACAGGAAGGGTAATGACGGACAATTTGGCTTCGGTGGACAAGTTTAATACATTCTATGCAACATGGGCATGTGAAGTTCCGGCACATGATATGGAACAACTATGCAAGCGTTTGCGTGCAAGCTTTCACCTAGGTGCGGACAGCCTCCTCCTGCTGCTGCTGCTGCTGCTGCTGCTGCTAGCACGTGGCACCAGCACCACTGCCACGACGAGAACTACTATTACCACCGCTACTACTACCATTACTACACTGCCACCAGTACTATTACTACTACCGCTACTCCTGCATCAGCCTCCATTACCACTCTACTACTGCTGCAACTACCACTACCACGGCCGCTACCTGCTGCTGATACTTTGGCCGCTTCACGATTGTTGGCGACTTCATGCTTGATTAGTCCTCCTTGCCAACGCGGATTTCTTGCTTGCCGCGTGTTGCTGCCACGTTTCCCACGCAAGCCGCATAGTGTTTTTCCGTGCAGGTTTGCGCTCTTGCGGAGGGGCCGTTGCAGGCAACGGGGTCCTTGGACACAGTTGCAGCTCGTGGATGCATGTTTGATGGAGGATCTCACAGAAACTGACAGAAGCCGGCCAGCACGCCAAGACTCGTCCTCGGAGCCTGCGGAGGTCATGGATGGTGCCCGAGCGTCAGGCCTCGACTTGGTGGACACCGCTTCGTGTCCTGGCCATCATGTTCTGTGGATTCCCCCCCACAAGGCAACATAGCGGAGACGTGTTTGCTTGTTTCACGAGGCAATTGCAGCGCGCCGGCTACTGTGTCTTCGAGTTTGTCTTCGGTCTGCACTCGATATAGGACTGTATGTGGCCCGAGCAAAAACGAGAGAGAGAGAGAGAGAGAGCTTCTCATGTTCCTAGCGAAAACAAGCAGGACACCCTGAGTTTTATCGTTCTTGAGCCGCAAACTGAGGGCACGCAGAAGCAGCTGCAGCTCTCCGCTTGCAAGGCATCCGTGATATCAAGGGTCTGGAGGCTTTCTTGTGACACCGATACTTGCACTGCTTCTAGCATGGGTGTGGTTGGAGAAAAAACCGAGTTTGCATAACCAATGCTTTGTGCCAGCTCCAATCTTTTCTACAGAGGACCAGAGCGGTCGATGGCACCTTGCCGACGTGCGACGTGCCATGGCTACCGAACGGCATGGGCCATATAGGTGTGCCGTCAGACTGGACATAGTCAGGATAGCACCAGAGTATCCGTCTCAATCCCAGTCGTAGCAACCCCTGTCGAAGCCGCGGTCGAGGCTTCTACGCAGTCTGTGGAAAAGGTGATGCTCGTCCACCCAGCGGAGGTGGAGGTAGATCGGAGAACCGCAGGGACAGCTCTTCCAATCCGTAAAGCTCTGAGAAACATTTTTCCGTTCGTGAGTGCCGAGCATTTGTTTCGGTCGGTTGCATCGAGCATCATCGAGCTGGCTGTCTTGCTTGCAGTTCCCCGGGCCAACGGGTTTTGTGAAGCACTGAGTCAGTGATTGACTGTACGGAGTAAGGTGCACTTGTAGGGACGGGGCTCCTTGTATCTATACGTATATTCCAGCCAAGAGAGTGGTGCTGAGGTTTGGGTTCCACGCTCCCCACCCCTATCTTGGACAGTGCAGACGATCAGCTTGTGTTGATAGCAATCTTGACCGGGAAGTATTTTTTGAACATGCCCTTCGTAGTACTAGAACCTGAGACCATGACCGTTGACAGACCACGCCAGGAAGACCATGATGATACGTTCTCGACAGCTCTATCATCTTCTTCATTGTGGATATTGTGGGAATGCTTCCGAGCAATGCAACAAGCGAAAACCACTCGAAAGAACCATCGTTGCGCAACTACCACACGAAGCAACGGAAGTGTCATACATACTGTCCAATACTATCGATGGCTGCTCGAGATCATGGACATAAGTTCTCCTACTCAATGTACGGGGGAAAGAAGCCTTCTCTACCCCCTATCGCCCCATATGACATGAGGGTTTAGTTTTTCGTCCCTAAACCCTAAACCCTTCCCGCTTATGACTGCTTTAGCAACTACGCTTTGTTCCTGTCCTTTCGTTCAAGACGATGCGCGCTGCCTGTGCGGGAAATGAGCTTTAACCTGTTGTCCAGACCATCAAGACGCCTGTACGTCGGGGGATAAATTGTTTTCGAAACTTGAAGCCTTTTTCAATTGTTACCTCTAAGTTACCCTGCACTGCGAGCCTCGTCCTTGGAAAACCCCAACCTCTAAACCTATAAACCCTCAACCCGAAACCGAAACCCCTTCCCGCGCTCCGAGAAGCCAAGCTGCGTCAGGCGGCCACTGCGTCAGCGGACAGCGAGGGCCGAGGCTCCCGAGTTGCCAAACAAAAGACACACCCAGAGCGCATCATAGGGGCCATCATAGGGGCCTGGATAAGTACCAGAGCAATTTTGGAGCTTCATGAATATGGTGAGAGTATCTACCCCAAACCCGCTTCGAATTACGAAGGGTCCAATGCCAGTGCCAGTGCTCGGTTCACTTCAGGCTTTCAGATGCATGCTTGTTGCTAACCCTGCTGGTGTTCTGTGCACTTTGCATCATCCCCAGTGGTAGCTCGGGTCGACGGCAGCTGAGTCCTTGCGTGTTGCATTTGCAGCTTCTCACGTCAAAGATTCTTGGCCCTCACTTGTCACTCGACCTCAGTCGACCACCGATCCAAGCCTCCGGACCAGTTGCAACCGCGATTCGGACTGCTTTGGCTACTCTGGCTGCTTGCGCTGCGCCGGGAGTGGCCACTGCGACCCAGGGTTCTCCGAGAATTGATTCGGGTAGATGCCTTGTGATGATAGGGATGAGTTCCAACGGGCCGCGCTGAGGCGTTCGTGTGATAGAACGTGATTTTTGAACTTGTTGATGAACCTAGTTCCTGCTATCTGTTCACTCTTGACGGCAAGTTCTTGGTTGGCTTGGCAGAATCGTTTCTATCTCACAGGAGCATTTTGAACCTGTCCTGGAGGCTGCCAGACCTTGAACCCATCTCAAATCAGATTACACTTGAACTCACAGCTGAAACGTTTCATGTTGGTGCCTGCGCACATGTACCAGGTACCGATGTTCCTCTCCGGAGCCTTGGTTCGTGAGGCCCTGAGGTTTGTGCCTGCGTTGTGGAGCAAAGTCTCGAGTTTACAGAGTCTTGGCTTGAAAGAAGCACCCAAGCAGGGTCCCCGGTTGTCGAGAGAGGAGCCTGCTTCTCCTAGGTTTCGGAATGCCACGACTCTCCTTGAGTCCTCGACGGCACCCATCCCGACAGCCACTCGGAGTTGTATTATTGTAGTGGGTTCTGGTAAAGCCTTCTGGAAGCTTGCTGCGGACATCTCTCTGAAAACCTTCTACAGCAGAAGTACTTGGTTTTCCGCCTGCTGTGTGTGTGTGTGCGCACTCCTGTGCACGAGCTGCGCATTCCACGAGACTCGACTTGCAGGGATGTTGAACCGACATGCGAGGAGCACTCGGCCACACTCAGGTCGAGGACATCCCGCTCGTGCAAGTCACGGCTGCCTGCGCCTTCCTGCTGACTGTGGCACCTTGCCCATATGCTTTGGAGCAGAGCGAACCAGGTGTTAGTAGGGGATGGCCGTGGATGTGTCGTGAGCCAGTGGGTACCTTGTCTGTTTAGGTGTATGCCCCCCCTCACCTCCAAATGTAGCCTAGGATATGTCTACTTTTCCTTCAACGCAATACCATCCTAAGGATGACCCTTACATCTATGTGGGTGCCAAGTGCCTCACTGGGCAAGGGGTAGTTTGTTCTAGGGCTTCGAGGTTCAGGGTTGTAACTTGTAGCACTATATAAACAGAACGTATAGACAGACGCTGTAGGTAAACCATATAGTATTTTACATGACACTTATGTGGTCACTGGCACGTGGCGGTTTCTTAAGACTGCCGTCGCTCAATCTACGTAGGTGTTATTTCTCCACAAGCGTTTCCAGCCCATTATTTCTTCATTCACACTAAGCCAACCGTGTGCATGATATGTGCTTGAATAAAGGGCAGCGCTCGTTCTTGGTGGTTCGAGTTTCGTCACGCTTTCTCCTTCGAGGAACCTATGTCTACCGCACAGTGTTAAATGAACCGAGACAGCAATTCCTCCCGGCCCTGCAACGTGTTTCATCGAATTTGTCATGTGAGGGCGATGGTGTCGCAGTGAGCCATGACAGAAGCAGAAGCCGCACACAACATGATCATGTCCAGTCGCGGGGCCGTCTCGTCCGAGCACGCATCTCCGAAATTCTGCAGAGAACCGAGCCATTCAGATTGTCGTGCTAAGTGTGGTTTCGTGACTATGCGACAGCATTACAGAACACTCACGGGGTCCGAAAACATGCGCGATGACTTTCTCTGCGAGCCCACACTAGGTTGAGCAAATCCAGCCGATTGCACCTAATGCCACGCAGTTTCGTCACACACTTCAACTCGCAAGCTACCGAACATCCGATTGTCTCGCACAGACTCGCACGTCGCGAAATAACAACAAGATCGATAGCTAGTGGTGGCGGCGGTCATGTTACTTTGGAGTGCTTGCGATGCCCCCAAAATTTTCCACAGTCTCCAAGCTCGCTCGGCCCAGGCAACGGCGGCTCTTCTTATGCACCGCTGGTCGACGGGGCAAAGTGCCACGCTCGGAAGAGATGCAGTCATGGGGAAGGCAGCACCGTCAAAGAACTTCACGGTCACTGTACGCTTGCCAGGTGACATTCAAAGCTCAGGATGGAGGACATGTCACGCTGTAATCAACGTAAGAGTGAAAGTGACTGCTAACACTTTACGTTGAACACTTTGTCACAGATGCTTGTCCAGCCGAGACCCTCGTCAGTCGTCAGCTGCAATGAGCATGAAAACTGAGGCGGCATGGTCGCGCTGCCGCTGATGGCTTCAAGTGGAGACTGAGACTTTTGCCTGGAGGCCTTGCTTGACGGGTGGGATAGGATACTGGAAAGTCTGAGCACGGAAGCCGCCCCAAAGGGAGAGCTGCAACGGGTGCCTTTCAGCTCCTCTGCGAGCTGCGAAGCAAGTAGAACGAAGAACTTGGGAGCCCATATCTACATTTTTGTCCCACCCCTAGCATTCGTGCCCCCGTAAGGAGCAACCGATTTAGTGAATTTAGTGTGGTGCCGAGGTATCTCACAGATAGTGGGCGTGGCCAAAGGTGCCCTGCCCATGCCGCCGACAGGAATCCGGACTCTGAGCTGTGGCGTTTCGCGCGGAATGCGCAGCATTGACAGGTAGCAATACTTGGAGGTTCATGGGTTTTGATACAGTAAGTGGAGTGAAAATAACGGCAACTGTGATGTTGGCCCATATTGAGGGACTTGAAACCCCAGTTCCAACTACCAATTAACCTCCAAGTACTAACAGAGACATCAGACGAGGCCTCGGGGGAAGCAGGCACAAGTTGGTTCACTTCTATATGGGTTCGTAGTGACGTCAGCCTCTGTCCATGTGGTTTGAACAGGGTTTTTGACTAGTTCTTTTGCTCCAGGTCGAGCTGCACAGCTCGTGTTCCCGAAAATTATATGAAGACCCGCTTGCAGGACCATACTGCAAGACATGGAGGGCCAAAATGCAGTTCCGCATTTCCGCATTCGTAGTTGCGGTGATAAAGACGAAGCTGCTGCGCGAAGCTGTGCAGTAAGTTGGTCATGGTCATCAACGGAAGTCTGCTTTTCGGCTAAGGCTGGTGCGGAACGGAATGGCTCGGCAGCCCCATTTCGGTGTTTTCCTGACCGACAACGAGGAGCAAAGATCAAAAAGGGCCACGCACTGCGAGCCCCGCCTAGGGTCTGAGACCCCGGAGAACCAATACAAACCGAAATACTGAGAGCCTTGACTTGTCTTACTGTTGCTGGCCCCTAGAAACGAAGTAAAAGAGTTCCTGATATTTAGAAGCCCCGAAAGGCGGACTCCAAATGACAGCAGATCTGAGAAGTCTGAGACATCATGTGGGTAGTTGTCAAAATTTGGGTCCCTTTTTGGGTACCATAAATATTGTGTGCCGTATTGTAATCGGTACCCAAATAAAGACCATACTTTCATTTACCCTGCAGGACGTCGAGCCGTCTGAGGTGGCCTTTGGTGGTGCCGACTCACGGCGCATGCCTCTCGATTCTCAATGAATACTAACTCTAGTTATGTCTTCCCTAAGGCCCTGTAGTGGCCCTGAAGCGGGCGCATTCCCTCACCAGTAAAGGAAAAGAGCCCTTCTAGAGACAACACTTATCAGCCCTCATAAAACCCTGACGCTCTCAACAAGCCCGCCTTGAAAGAGCGCACCGCGCAACTTGAAGTTCTCCGATCCTAGGCTAGAGCCAGTCAGCTGGAGCGAGGCGGGAGCTTACGAAGCTGTTCCGAGTGTGCTTTCGTGTGCTTGTTGGGTACTCCTGTAAGGGCTCGCCAGAGAGGGGCAGGGTTTTGGATTTTTTAGATGTGGTGTAAGGTTTGAGGAGCTTGGGCGTTTGGAGTTTTATGGCTTTAACGAGCTTAGAGCTTATGGGTCTGGGGCAGTGCATCCTGTTCTTTTCATTCATGCCCTGCATGAGAGGTGTCCAAGCTACCGGGTAACGGAATCGTTGTTTATATTATGAATCAGGTTTCCGATCATGTTGCTGCTGGCACAGTACCGCTGCTTCTGGTAGTTGCTGCTACTGATAGCAGCCCACATCAGCCCACCACGACTATCTATGCTTGGATCTGCCGCCATTGATCATCATGAAGCACTGCCCACTGGCTGGAAACTTCGGTTCTTTCTTGGGCTCATGCGCGCTGTGCAAGCAGCACAACTACTGAAAACACCGTTGCATCCAGTACGCGTACCCGCCGAACTTCCGTGGGCCGACTCCCGATAGATGAGCTCGTGCGCAGAAAACGGCAAGAGCTGCTGCAATCGCAGCTATAGCTTCGGCTTCAGCTGCAGCTGACGACGACTTCAAGTGCAATGGCGACACCGAGTTGCACTGCAACGGTAGTTGTTGCTGCTGCGACTATTGCTGCGACTCCTCCTCCCCCTGCTGCCGGCGATGCAATGGCAAACGCTAAGTCCCCACCATTGGCTTGTATTTTATCGTACGTAGTTTGTGCCGTGGCGGCTGTTAAAAGTTCTGTCGCTGGTTTTAGGTGGGTTCTTCGTCTGCCAAGTGTTCAGTTAAGTTGGGTCAGGTCTACATGCCGGAGCTCGGCTACTGGCTGCTTGATCTGCGATTCGATGGTCTGACTACTAATGGGAATGTGCGGTGCGGGTAGTCTTGATCGATGTCGAATCAGGCAAGAACCTGCGCAAGAATACCCATAACCACCAACAGCACACCTTGCCCCTACCACAGCCACCGCCACAGCCCTCGCAGCACCACCGTTAGCACCAGTGCCAGCCCCCCGGCACCAACATCAGCAACAGCACCATTCCCCACCATCCTCATCGACAGGTTTATCGTCGACATCGCCGCCTCTGTTGTTGCTATTTTGCGCTTTCGTCCTGTTTTCGGCCCTGCCATTAGCAAGGCCGCTCGTTTTTCAACGTAAGTGACGACGACAATACCAGCGATATGGCCGCGACGACGGCCGTTATCATTGTTTTGGATGTTGATGGTGGGGATGACGGTGGCAATGGTGAAGAGTGAGGAACATTCTCCACTACTAACTACTAACTAACTACTAGCCATCTCATAGCTTGTCATAGCTGCCGTTTCAGCCTGAACCTGTTTTCGACATGGGTTGATCATGTGGCGGTGCCCAATGAGCGCTTTGCAAGTAAGCCGGAGCCTCAGAGACCTTCTGAAGCAGCGGTACAGCAAGGATTGTGCCCATTCTGGCTGTTCGTGTGGGCGGTGTGGAGCTGGACTTCTGCAAGGTCCGACCCTCTCTGCAATGCATGTTATGGGCATGTGGGTCCGGCGGATCTGCCATCTTCGAGTGTAAGAGTTTTCGTGGCTTTGCTTCCAAAGCAGGATGGCACTTGCCGCGGAGTGGTGGACACTGGCACCAGCCATTTGGGTGTCCCGGGACCTTACGACAAGGCTCTGCTTCGGAGATTGGAGCTGTCAGTGATTTCATTGTCGCTTCTGCAACCAACTCGCAGTCCGCCTATCTCAGGCGAAAGCCCATGCTGTCATGCTTGAATTCTGGACCCCTCACGAAAGTCGCACGATTCTGTGAAGGAGCTGTCGCAGATGCTTCAGGCCCGGGGCACTGACTGGATGACCTTCGATGCATAGTTCTGACCTTGTCCATATGACTTACTGACCTATTGTAAGCAATGCATCATTAACATCTGTTTAATTCTACTATAGAATACTACCGCAGAAAAGACTATACTAGGATGCGGTATCGTGTACGTATCAGGAAAACCCAAGCCATCCTACCGTCGCCTACCCCAGCTCAGCCTAGCCTGGCCGAACCTGGCTTACGGACCGTACCATACCACAACGTACCACGCCATATCAGGACGTACCGTACCCTACCACACCGCAGCATACCACAACAGAATATCCCAATACCATAGCAGATAGCATGACATATGATCTGCCCATACCATATCAGTTAGCATGACATAACATGGTAGAATCACAGAGTTTTCTGGCACGCATCAGGTCGACGCAGGGGATCTCCTCGACTGCCGGCTCGCGAAGAGCCCAAATGTGGTGACTCGGTGGAAGCGCAGTTTGAGCAGTTGGAGAGTTTTGTAAGTTGGGCCGACGCTGTGTTTCTTTACTGCACGGGTCTTCGCAGTAAGGATCCTAGTGGCCCCGTATACTTATTTCTGCAACTCCGGTTCAGCTACAAAGCAGCCGGGGTACGTACTTGAGCCGGACGGTTGAGGGTGAGAGATACGCAGTAGATCCGGTAGATTCCATAGATGTTGCATTTCAAACGCAGACTCTGTCTCCTCTCCTTCTGGTGTTCTAAAGACCAGGGCTTTCTCAATGCACTGGCCGGGATGCCTCAGGAAATCGACTTGCCCGGGAAGACCATCGAGCTCCTCCCCGCAAGCCACCGCTCTGCAAGACTTTGGTTCTGAAGTGCTTCGAGTTGAGGGGTGTTAAGGTTTTCCGGGTGCGTCTTGAAACCGTGCCCAGGGGGCAAGCCCCCAACGATTGCCATAGCATCGAGAGCCGCAGTCTAAGGCTACATGCGCAGGCTGCCGCTGCGCGAGGGCGTCTCCGTAAGCTCCGAGAAAGGATCTTCGCCCTCAGTTTGGGTTTTTCAATTCCGTACCAGTCGCGGTGTCGTTGCAAAGGCCTGTCGGTCATGTCAGGAAGTCTCCCGCACTACGGTGTTTGTGTCAAGTCGTGGCATGCTTGGTTCTATTCTCTTATGACATCGACTGGCTCATCTACATGACCCCAGTTCCCGCAGGAGTCACTGTGGAGGACGAGACTGACAAGAGAAAGAAGAATACAAAGGCTCGCAACGTAGCTTCGTCTTCTGCAATAGGTCGACATTCGGCCTGATTCATGCTGGCAGTTGTTGCGTTCCCTCCCGGCTTCCCTTGGAGGATACTGTGTAAATTCGGCAACAGACGAAGAAAAGTGAGAGAAGAACACGTCGGACGCGCGCATGCATCACGAATGTGCCGTGCGATCGGGTTCGAACAGAAGTCCGCAGTGGAGAGCCGGGACAAGGATAACCGAATTGCGAGCACCTGGCAACCTGTGTATGATGCATCGGTGTGGTGTAGACTGAAGACTTTGCCCTGCGCGATATGCCGGCTTGCCGAAGTTACCGAGCGAACATGCTGGAACACTGCAGCAGGCAGCACACAGGTTCTGAGAAAGCACGAGGGAGAGTGAGAGCGAGCGGGAGCGGGAGAGAGCGGGGAGTGTTTGTCTCTCTCTGAAGAGAGGTCGAGGCCGGGCTCTTAGTCCTGACCAGGCCAAAGCAGCCCTGCGACCCGGCTACCACATCGTCCACATTGGGCCCAACAAGAACAATACGGCAGGTTCGACGAAGTGTATCAGGCACCCTCCAGACAAGTGAAATTCTGATGTGCTTATCGAGAGCATAGGAGTACGACTGAAGCACAAGTGCTCCAGCTGCACAAAGCATTCATTGTATGTAGCGAAACCACAAGGAGGACATCACAAAATAGGGAAATGAAGAATTCCCGTGGACTTAAATTCAGGTCTAGCGGAGTGCAATCCTTTTGCCGGCAACAATGCCCTTAGACAGGCACAGGACAGGCAGTGGCTGTAGTATTCTTCGCCATCAACACGTCGCGAGTGCTAAAGTTTAGTTGCTTGGACCACAAGCCGAGGGGAGCTGTTGACAGTTGATTTGCCTGAAGCACTGCCAGAGACCTCGAAGCAGACCGAACCACGAAGTGCAATCTACCGCGTTAGCTGATGTAACAGAGTACCGGTGGGTTAATTTTGATGATCAGTGTTATAAGCATTGTAGAAACTGTTCCAACGCGAATCGGTCGTTGCCATAAGAATAGTGGTACACCTGTTGTTGTGGCGCTTTGGTGTTGCTCTGGCCTTTCAGGGACAGCTAAGATCCTCCCTAACAGCAACATGGCAGGCAGACCGGCTACTCGCTACCTTGTTGTCACGGCTTGTCTTGTTGGAGTCACCACCATGGAGACAGTAGCAACAACCAACCGCCGAGAACCGCGGTCTGCGCGGTATAGCTATGTGTTTGCGAGCTCTTCTCAGCGTAGAAGTGACACTTTCAGGAACGCCTCGCATTGTAACGTAAGCAAAAAATAGCAAACGGCCGAAAGCACTCGCCTTTTTGTGATACCCGTGATGACAGTGCTGCATACGCCAATTTTGCAGGCCGGTTCACGCAGTGAAGTGCCATCCGGAAGAGCCTTGTCTGCCAAAGAACGCAGTGTCGGCCCACTGCAGTGCAATGCGGCATCTCTCAGCCCCGAACGCGCGAAGACGAACCTCACTGTGATGTTTGCCTCCTGACACCTACGTGGCTTTTTATGTTGTGTTGAGATGTTCGTCCTAGACTTATGCTTATGCTATTACTCCTGCCGCAACAATCTTTATGACGACGGAGACGACGATGGCGGACCGACACCACTGCCGCCGCCACCGCCACTGCCAGCAGCACCAGCACCACCACGATAGGACGACGACGACGAGTGCTACTGGCTAGTGCGAATGCTATTGAGCCGAGGCAGCGACGGTTAACTGTAACAGCAACTGTTGTTACCATCACGACGATGTTTTCGGCTTCTACTCTGCTGCACACGGGCAACGCCAATACCGGTGCTAAAGCCAGCACCACGATGCCCTGCACAGCAACACTGCCACCTCCACGATTATGGTTTTGGATTTCAGCCATCCTTTGTTGTTCAGGGCCTGACCGCCCCAGGCCGCCAACAAGCGCAGTGACATCTACACTGACAAGTTCACAGTCTCGGCCAAAGGCCGGCTCCCGAACAGGACCCCAAACTTGAATCTTGGAAACTGGAATGTTTGCAGGCGACGACATCTGCGTCGAACGAGTGGATCAACCAGGATCTTGGGGTGCCCTGGCTGGGGAAAGCATTCAGCCTAAGGCTAAGGCTAGTCTCCCAAGCACTACTTTCCTAGTACCCGTCAGGTGAGTTCAGTTTATATATATATATATATGTGTATAATATACATGTATATATACATATGTATATATACGTATGTATGTATATATATATATATATATGTGTGTGTGTGTGTCCGTTTAAAAATGCGTATATGCGTGTGCATGTGTGCGCGTGTGCGCGTGTGTGTGTGTGTGTGTGTGTGTGTGTGTGTGTGTGTGTGTGTGTGTGTGCATGCGAGTGTGTGCGTGCGTATAGGTGCCTATGTACATAACTATCAGCATCTATATATATATATATATATATACATATGTTTGTGTATACATACACACATATCTATCAATACATTATTATATAGACATAAATAGGAGGGAGAGGGAGAGAGAGAGAGAGAGAGAGAGAGAGAGAGAGAGCCTGACAGGATGAGGGTGGAAAGCCGCCGTTCCGAGGTTTGGACCTGGAGTTCCTGTGTCCGAATCCCCATACGGCCGGCCTGGAAGGGCCCAAGCAGAAAGGCCGCAGTTTCAGCGTACTTCTCTGTGGCGTGCTTCGTATATGATACTTGTGATTTTGAGGGAAGTGACATGACAGGGGTCATTCCGAACTTGAGCTAGAACGAAATAATGCCAGTCCAAGCAAGGCCATGATGCCTTTTATACGTGCAGAGGAAGCCTGCAAGAAAGCACCCAAGCCGAGCTTTCCAGGCGTGGAGGCGATCTACATCGGTCGGCAGGACGGCACCGAGAAGTGTGTGCAGCCTTTTGCCGAGGCCAGTGGGCCAGGGTTCTTAGATGGCGAACTCTCTCATTCTCTCCTTCGCGCGCTCGCTTTTTTGATCGTTCACGCAAGTGTGTCTGTGTGTGCTTGTTGGGTTGACACTCCTTCCTCGGAGGTAGCATGCGAGGACACCGAGCAGCTGCTTGGCTTGGCTCAAGTGCCCGCTGCGACCTGCTTCAGCCATCTCAGCCCGGTTAAAGAAGGTGCACAACCCTGAGGTCTCGGCTGCCACAGATCCATGGCGGTACCCGTGCAGTGAGTGAATCATGCAATCGCCATCTAAAGTATCATCTTCTGTCGAAAACATGTTTTGATGCTGTTTTTGGCAGTGGCACACCGCAGCTCGCAATTCTGCGATCAAGCCGGCCGCAAAATCTCTCGGACGGAGTCTCCTTTAGTGAAGCAGTTTCTGGTGGCGGCCGCACGCGAGCCCTCCTAGGGTCCTAGACCCTCTAGATATGCCGTGCTTTGGCATGTTCCAGGCATTGATGTTCCACGATCATAGTTCCAGAACGTTCCTGACAAGTCGTCGCAAGCTTGCGTTGACGAGGTTCCGGGTCCGCAAGAAGGACAACCAGATCTGTGTAACTCCGCGCAACAACCCGAGTGAGATCGACGAGGCCAGAGGTTCGCTTCAGAAGGCCGCATGAAGTACTTCTGAACATGTAGCAACCCAGGAGGCCCCCAGATGACCCATCCTGTAACTTGGGAATCGAGGACCACACAGGACCCTAAACTCCACGATGCTTCGTTTCGTTTGCTTTAAACACGAAAAAACACTGCAAAACCCCTTTCTTGCTTGCGAATCCGAAGAGGCTGACCTCGTCCTTCGATGCAAGGAGGTGGTCCATCCAGCCTTAGAGGGCATGGAGGCGGGGGCCGGGGCCCGGAGTGCGGCCTTGCAGGGAGCAGGGCTGGGTCGTGAGTTTCAGAGCGTTTCTGAAAGTTTGCTTTATGGATGCCTCGCCTGGCCGATGCCACGAGCCCTTTTCCATCAGAGGCTGCGTGTTGTAAATGCTTTCAACACAACGATGAATGGCACTGGAAGGAGCTGGTGATTGGCAGCCACTTTGGTGAGCAGCCAGAGAAATGTATCCAGCGCGGGTCCCAGAGGGATTGGACAGCATGTTCGGCAGCCGTGCGAGAAGTGGCCGCGAAGGAAATTCTGCGTGACGGGAAGGTCTCGTAGGTCTGCGTACTTGCAGTGACGGATGCATCTCGTTCCTGTGGGAGCTGTGTGGAATTTGCAACAAACACGCCCAAGGCCTCCCGTTCCTGTGACTTGCGACGTGGATGCAGCCAATCGGCGAAAGGCGCGGCACACCACAGGGGCAACAGGTGGCTGTAAGTGCTACTCGGCGTCAGCTGGCATTAGCGCGCCAACCTGAGCCAGGACCAGTTTCCGGACCGTTTCGAGGTTTCCGCCAAGCAGGAGAAGATTTGTGTCAAGAGGCTGGAACAAGCAAGAACTCTTGCCGCCACCATTCCCCCTCTGCCTTGATGGCTTGTTGCGTCCTTTGTCAGGATCGATGGGAACAGCCAGCAGTGGGGTTTGAACCTAGTGATCCACTGCAGATCTCTCGCGGAGACCGTCGAGGAGAGAAGTGGGGTGCCAGAGTTTGTTATGAAAGGGTCCCAGAGGATTTTCATCGGATGTTGACGGTGACAGCAGATGTGCAAGCAGCACTTGGCGAAGCTCTTAGCAAGAAAGGCAGTTGTTTGTATCGAACGGTCCTTTCTGTCTTGCGTGGCCTTCGATGCGAAGAGGCACTGCAGGGATCCCTTCGATTCGTATTAGTATCAGTATTAGCCATTATTAGATTAGTATTCGTACTAGTATTACTATTAGACTATTAAATTAGTATATATTAGTATTAGTATTAGATTACTATTAGACTATTAGTATCAGTATTAGTACTCGATCCGACTGCACCTTTCAGGAGCAGGAGGGCGAGGCAACGAGGCTCGGAGTTTGCGGGTTTGGCCTTCCTTCTCCGGCGTGGTTTCAACGCGCAAGCCGCCCGAAGTTCCCGAAGATGCAGGCTTGCAGTAGCTTAGACTTAGACAAGTGCAGACGATTTCCACAGGGAGAGACGAAGGCGTTTCGCCAAAATTAGCTCTGTGAAGCCGCATTTAAAGAACCCGAAGACTTCTCCGCAGCAGCGTAGGAGTCTCGCCGGAAGTTCCCCTCTCGTCTGTTGGAGCCAGGCCTGCAGAGACCCCCGAAGCTTCCGGCGAAGGCCCAGACCAGGAGACCTTCACAAAGAAGCTGATAGGTCATGGGTAGTTCCTACCAATGGCGGACCGCGTGACGAGTGCTCGATGAGGTGAGCGAAAGCCTTTACAAAAGTTCCTCCTCTTCTGCTGCCATGTGCTCTCGTTTAACGTTTTCACATCGCTTCTAGCCGCAGGAGAGGGAAGCGCCAGAAGCGAAGGAGCAGTCCCAGGAGAAGCTGAAGCAGAGACACTTGTCACTTGTCGTGACACTGCGGTGTCCAAGGTGTTCGGAGACTTCTGTGTGACCAGGTGTGTGATCATGCCGCCAATCTTTGCATTCCTCGCGTGCAGGACGCCAAGGAAGAGGGCAAGGACGAGGCCAAGGAAGAAGCGAAGCAAGAGGAGAAGGCGGACAAGGACGACACCAAAGAGAAAGACAAGGAGGAGGCAGCCAAGGAGGACGAGGCTTGAGGGCTGTCTCCTCAATGTACCACACACTCGAGTGTGAAACACGAGAACGCGATTTCATGTTTCATGTGAGATCGACGCGGAAGAACCGTCTAACTCCTCGTTGCCGAGAGGAGAATTAGACTGCGTTGAGTTGCAAAAATTGCGGGCAGGGCCCAGTGAAGCGCAACTGCAGCCCGCGGGTCATGGCCGTGGCTTGGCTTCAGCTGAGCAGCTGAGCTGAAACGCTCGGCCTTCAGCTTTCCCCACGTCGGATCCGAGGTGAATCTCCCGGCACCTCTGGGCCCAAAGCTCTTTATCCTGGGCGAGCCGGTACTCCACAGCCGCTCACCTTCACTGGCCTCCAACAGTCCTTTCTTTCTTGGTCTTCTGCTTGTTTCTCTTCACAGGATACTACACCGTCTATGACTGGGAGCAGAAGAGGCCGTGGCCATGCATGTAGTGAATCTGAATGTAGTGAGGCCGAAGTCCTCAGCGCAAGGTGGTCTAAGACTGAGAGGCAGAATTGATCCCGATCGCATGCTCAGGGTCGGCTTCAGCTTGGCGAACACCCAGCGCAACACCATGGATCTTTGCAGGCATTGTTTATGACATCGTGTTCAGCACGATCCGACGGCCGTGGTCGTCGGTATGATGGTCCTGCTGGCGGTCGGGTTGTCGTCCTTCTAGTTCTTGTTGCTGTTATCTGTTATTATTATGACGATGATGATGATGACGTTGCTGCTGCTGCTGCTTGGTGGTGTGACGATGGGGAGCAGCTCGCTGTAGACTTGGCAATGCTACGACCAACTGCTCGCAGCTGGTAACACAGGAGGCAGAGTAGCAGGAGACTCTGGGAAGCTCATATTGTCCGTGCACCTGGCTCCATCATGGTAGTCTGGGCAAGTCCTCCCATGCGCTGTGTCTAAGGACCTGTCGCAGCTGGGACGGGGAGCCCTGCCCAAGGAGGTTGCACCTCGGTTAAGGGATTCAGAAACGACGTGTAGGGTTCAGGGGCTCCTCTGCCAGCCGCGCGCTATTCCAGTCATTTCAGTCTTTTATCTGGTCGAGATCCTGGACATGGCCGGGTTTGGAGAGAAGCAGTTGGGGCCATGGCATGGAGGAAGAGTTGCAGGGCATCCGGCACAGAATCTACTCAGGACATGCTGTTGATGCAGCGGCAGATCGAGGTGGGGGAGTGGGAGGGCCAGCGGAGGGTGCTGGTTTTTTCTTCGTGCCCTGATTGCTACTCTGCTACCGTATATAAATTTGACGTCGGCTTGCTTAGCGCTCACACGCTTTCCGCAAGGCTACATTCGGCACATCTCGGCACTGACAAGTGCAACTTTGCCCGTTGCAGGCTGATGTGCAGGGTGACGTCCGCTGCCACGACAGCTCTCAAGATTCTGTGGGCGCAAGCAAGTCAAGCAAAGAGCACTGAAGAGCAAGAATGACAACGGCACTTGCTTGGTAGGTAGGTCTTGCAGTCGAATTCCAGAGGAGAGTTGTTGGTTCATTGATTGCCCCGCCCAGACTCGACCCTTGTAAACTTGTATGTATAGGGTCCCTGGAATCAAGACCCGCGAGTATCAGGAGATAGGAGATAACACCAACTCGTAGAACTTGGCCCAGCATTCTGGCTGACACGGCCAACTCCAGCAACATGCTCGACCTCCATTTGAAGAATGTGAAAAGTCGGCAGCCCCTTTGCTGAATTCAGGCGATGGCTTTCCTTTTGTGTTTAACTAGAACCTCGGTTATAAGTCTATACTTACAACCGATATTAGGGGACTCATAACCTCACTTATTGCTACCCATGAACCTCCAAGTAGAACCTCGGATTCATTCTCTGCCTTTTGGAAGTTTGCCGACGGATGCTGAGGCCCCCTGTTCCCAAGCGCGATCATGAAGCTTGTTGGATCGAAAGGCGCTTGGGGCTTTCTTGCGCCCCCCGGAAGAGATTCCACCGAGTTTCGCAGGCAAGCAAAAATCGAGTCGTGGATTCCTCCCGCCCGAAACCCCAAACTGAACAAAGAGATCGAACAGTCTTGGAAATGCCTCACCCCATGCGACTACGCACCAATAGCCTGGCCAGGCCTCCGTCAATCGCCCAAATGGGCCAGATGAGAGGTGATGCATCACAGCCGCATCCTGGCGCACAGCGGTATTGGTTACAGAGTTACGGGGAATCAGAGACAAGTCTCAGCAGGGCCCTAGAATGTGGAGGGCTAGCGTCGTTGTTGCTGTTGCCTATATTAACGCCAGTAGAATACTCAGTATCTTTGCTCAATTTTTACGTCCTGACCTTTAGGCCTACAGTCCAAAGCTTGCCACGGAAGATTTCCAGGTTTGTTGCGCTCCTGGATCAGCTCCTCAACCAGCACCTCACCGAGCTGGCACAGCTAGGACCGAGGCTGCCCCGAAGCCGACGGGCTATCTCAGACTCATTATTCGTCTTAGTACTCGTTTTTTCGGCCATTGCTTCACAACGTGTTATTAGCAGTATTCTCATTTCTTACAGAGTTGCTAGGTGCAGTTCAGGGCCCTTGTGTGTTGGGATCCTGCCGAGCCGAAAACGTTTGTTCGTTTTCTGATGCTCCAAAGTGGTGAGTGAGGCCGTAACAAGTTGAGAAACGGGGACGCCACGTTGTGTTCGTGTATCATGGTATGTGTGGTGCCAGCAAACTGTGTTTTCTTTGCTGTATATCGAAGTCAACCAGTTTATGCTTCTCCATCGCAGAACATGTTGAGCCTTCTTATAGTTACTACAGTGGTCGTCATCGTCGCTGTCGTCAACCCAGTCTGCACCGTGGTAAATGACCAGCTGACCCGACTAGCCATGTCTGCATTTGCTGAGATCCTTGTCCGCTGTTGGAGTAACGGGCTGGCTGGTCAATTGCAGTTCTATCCTGGAGGAGTATCCTGCTGCGTTGTTCATCTCGCCCTCATTGATGCCACTTTGTGGTCGAGCTAGCAGTTAGCAAGCTCCCGTCAAAAGTAACTTTCAAAGCCAGGCAGGCCCGCTGTTCGAAGTCGAAACTCCGATCGAAACATCACCGATCTTGCCGTCCAGGGACCTTCCTGGCAACTCCGTTGTCGGTGCCAACAAGAAACGACCTTCGAGTAATGTTGTGTGTCTCGCCATGCATCTCGGGGTTGTGTCTCTGTTTATGCAGGACTTGACTTGCGGATGCGCGACGGGTTGGGTGTTTCTTTGTTTTCACCGCTGAAGGTTTACAGTATTTTTTGCGACGGACACGTCAATTAAGCAGCGGTTACCATTGTCTCAGGCTGCCAGGTCGAGGTTGACTGTAGCCATGGAGCTCGTGACAGCCTTTAGGCGCAACCTGTGAGAAGAGACTCAAAGACAAGCTCGGGCACAGTTCAAGCAACAAAGGACTTAGGAACTAGGGCACGAAAAAAGGAAACTCTAGCAACGACTACTCGTAACTCCAATCAAGGTATTGTTGGCTTCCTTGCTAAGTTTCCCATGACTTAGCCCATGTGTGGATCAGCATCGGGAGGGGGATGAGCCATTCTTGAGACGTTGTGAACACATCTTCGAAGGTCTAGTAGTCTTAGTATAGACAACCGTACCGTCGCTGGCACACTGGCATAAAGCTGCCTGCTCAGGAGGGTTGCTAATTGCACTGCTGAGCTGTTTGGAAGCGGGTGAATCGGCCAGCGCTGTGGTTGTGGATGTCGTCAAACCGCTGAACCCTCGCCTGACACAGTCGAGTGCACGTGCCAAAGTGCCCTGATCCTCCAAGGATCGAGGTGGCCTCAAGCCTTCAACCCTAAGCCCTCAACCCGAGTCCGAGGAGGTGGGCCAAACTTTAGACATCGCTTGAAACTGCTATAGTTGTGACAAGTTGGGGCACGTCCCTGTGCGAGCGCAGAAGCAGTAGACACCCGTGCGGAATTGCCAGGCTCATCGACGCCTCAAGCCACAAAGCGCTTTAACGCACGAGCTTGGAGTGTGAAGAGTTTGCACTAAGGAGAATTGCCAAGGAGGTCCACAGTCGCGATGTTTCTGAGAACTCCGAGGCAAGACTCGACACACCAAAAACCGTTTGGTTGCAGTCCACACCTGTTATGGCTGTTGAGCACAGTACACCGGAAAGGTTGCAGCCTGCCTGTGTAGGGCGTAGGGCCCTTGCCAAGCTACTCGTCGAGATGGTTTAGGCAGTTTATGCTGCA
Source organism: Symbiodinium sp. CCMP2592 (assembly GCA_905221615.1). Lineage (NCBI taxonomy): Eukaryota > Dinophyceae > Suessiales > Symbiodiniaceae > Symbiodinium > Symbiodinium sp. CCMP2592. The sequence goes on from CAJNDT010005984.1 coordinate 289,357, forward strand.
AGGAGCACTTATAGTAGGTCTGCCCGAACAAGATGTATGGAGGCCTGGGGATTCTGGAACAGGGGTTCGTGACACTTCGTGATTGGACAGGTGCTTGTTTTGTGACTGGTGAGTGGTAACAGATGTGATAGCGTAGACTCAGACTCCCAAACATATGGCTATTGTGAGGCCGCACTGACAGAAGAAGGATGGAATCACAGCAGCAACAATCACAATCGCCAGAATCATCAGACCCTTCACAGGCGGCGTCGGAGGGCAGTCAGGCGAGTGCGGCCTCGCAAGCTTCACAAGCTGGAGGCCACCCTTTGGAATGGACGCTGCAGAGCCGAGGGCTGAAGATTCGCTGGAGCGCGGCTCCAACGAGAGATCTCCAGTAAGTCGCTTGAAGGCAGGGTTCGCTAGTCTTAGTAGAACCGCTGAAAGGAGACAAAGGCAAGAAGACGAGGAAGAGCACCATCCCCGCCATGCTGGACCAAGGCAGGGAGCTGCCTAAGGCTTCGAACGAGCGAAAGCAGAGATCAGCAACGGAGCACTCGACACACAGCACTTTCACGTGATCTGTGAAGTAGTGATCCGATGCTGGCTCAGTCATGTGCCGGCAGTGGCAGCTCATGGAGCCCCTTAGCTTCAGCCAAAATGATTCGATAAGTTCCAAGCTTGATTTCTGTCCTGCTCTCGTGCAGGCAGCGAGTTCTTTGACAAAGAACTGCATGATCAGTTTATGAACAGCTTGAACGAGCCGGATGACGAGATGGACTGTTGGGGTTCTCCTCATGGGATCACAAGGAATCGCTATTGGGTCCATCGAATCAGCATCCGACGATTCAGGGCCTCTGTTGGGGCACCCAATTGCTTCCAATCCTCATGTCAATGTAGAGACGCTTAAAGCCCTCAACCCTACGCCCCTCCGAGTCCCACCAAGGCAACACAGAACTCAGAGAGCCCGGTGCGGAAATCCGCGCTTACGGGCTTGTGCATGAGCTTTCCACCTTGAAAGCCTTGAAAACGAGGAACCCTGCTCAAGGCCTGGAAGCCGAATGAATCCCGAAACCAAGCCTTGAAACAATGTAAACACTCCAAAACTGTTGCTGTGTCAGGAGAATCGGGGGCCGCCGGATCTTCGAAACCTTCTGAATGGAGATGAGTCAGAGGAAGCATCTCAGGGTTTTGAGTGTTGGAGTTTATGGGGTTGGGGGCGAAACCCTGGTGGTAGTGTCTCAGAACCGGGCATGTGAAGAGTCCCAGCTCAAGTTATGAGACGGTGGAAGCAGACGGTCAAGCTAGTTTGGCATCGGCTTCTCGGCAAATCGACAAGATGACCACATTCCGAAAGGACAGGATAGCAGGGTTGTGCGGCGTCGCAGTTCTTGCATTCGCTCCAAGCTCGTTTCAAGTCTGAAGATGATCTTCGTTTCTAACTGCTTCGCTCATGGCTGCGATCGCAGGAGTACACTTCGGAGGAGCAGCGAAAGTCCAAGTGGAAGCGCTTGAAGGCGAGGATTTGGAGAGCAGGTGACCTCTGAGCTCCACTCCGAGTCCTCATTCTTTGCCTCAGGCCTTCTTACAGTCGGCGCGCTACGAGACCCTTGGGAACGACTTAGGTTGGGCTTGCCAGCAAGATGTGCTTTTCGGAGAGATTGACCACACTAGATTTGTTAGCGCAGGGGTCTGACACTATGCTTCATTCCTATGAGAGCTAAGGATGTGCGTTGCAGGACTGCTGTGAGCCTTGGCGCTTTTTGTAGCTGTGTGGGTGCTGAAAGCTTGACTTCGTTTTCCGGCGTGCACTTGATGAATTACCCTTTCCAGCTTGGACTGCAGATTTCCGTAGCTACACAGTGAAACGGTTGTCAGACTGCCTTCGTGCTGAGTCACCAGTCGTGATTCCCTAGTTCAACACGGCGGCATTGAGTCACCAAGGTCTCAACGTGCTCTGGATGGCCTGGGAACTACAAGTTTCAGGGTGCCTCTGTCCCAAATGAGTCCCAGGAATTGCTTTATGTCGCGGTGCTGCCTCACTGTGCCTCCATCTGAGAAATGTGCATCGGATCTTCAACAAGATAGTACAGAGAGTGGTATGGCACATGGCATGGCGCTATGCTTAGATCTTCCACTACGCTGGGCATGAACCAGGATGTTCGGTGCCAGTTCACAGTAGCTTTCTGGAACTATGGGACCAGACTGGATATTCGAGTCACAGTGCCCGAACGACGGCCCGACGGTGGACGCTTAAACTCTTCTGCCCTGAAGTCGGAAACAGACGATGTGTTGATGGGCCCAGGAGCTGGGAGCTTGACATGTTAGGTTATGATGTTGTGTGTTCTTCCGTCAAGGCTCAATATGCGCACTGCAACAGCTTGGGCATTGGATTCAAAAGCTCGTGTCGCGGTTCCTGTCCATTTCTCGGTCATAGGTAGGGGGGAGGGTTGGTCGAGACGGAGCTCTGTGGTTGCACTGACCCGATATTCACAAACCCAAGAAGACCCTGAAGTGCAACTCCAACTCTGTCAGCCCGGCAGTTGCTGCAAAACTTCAGCCCCCCAAGCAGTAAAGTATCTGAGGAACCTCGTGGGCTTTAACCTCGGCGTTTATGCGACCGCGGAAATCCAGATATCAGATTGGCCATCATGGGAGCTCTTCTTCACGCCACTCTGAGAGGATGGTTGGGTTCTTGTTGCAGGATTTCCTTTATGAGAGTTAACTTAACTTACCAGAATAAGGACACCATACTAAATCCTTTAACAAGAGCCCAGGATGGTTTTTGAAGCCACAATCTGCATCTGCGTGCCGGTTGCAGAACACGATAGTTAGCAATACCAGACTCTGAAGTTTGGGGCTAAACTTCCCGAGTCCTCACCACTTGCCCAGTGTTGGCGATCTGGCCTTCACCGTTCTTTTCACCTTGGATGTCGTGATCCGAATAGCCGTGCTCCGGTGCAAGTTCTGGAAGGCCGGGCTGGGAGACTTCGTTCATTTCTTGCAATCGTATGTGTGTGTACAGCCGTTGTTCATGGGAGCTCAACACCGTATCTGCCAAGAGTGTTGCTGTAGCTGGAACCGACACGGGGTCTCCGCGACTTAGGGTTGAAAAGTGGCAAAGAAGGGCGCCCGTTCTTCCCGGCTGCAGCACAAAGAAACTTCAGCGACATTCGGCCCCGAATCAGCCGGAAGGTTCCTTTGAACTACATCGACGTAGCAGTCGCTCGGTCCGCACAGGACTCGCAAGGCCGTGGGGCCTTCCCGCCTTGGGAGGACGCAGGATGTCAGCATTGGGGCACCATTTATTGAAATCGAAGAGTCACCCTAGCTGCGGAAACTTTCTCCGAAGTGCGTAATCTGAATCGCACCTATCCAGTCACCATGAGATTCTGCCGCGAATTCGAAGCTCCGGTCCCGACGCCACGTCTGCGAGAGCTTTACCCACAGCCTGCTTTCCGCAGCTGGGCTTAAGGTCAGCCTGACTTCAGTCTTCGAGGTTGCTGTGTACTACGGAAATGCTTTTCCTGCAACTTGGATCGCCACAAGCTTCGCCGATCAATGCTTAGTGATATTCAGGCTTCCGTGAGTATGGAGTTTGAGGGTGTCAGGCTTCGGCCTTTGTCTTGGACAAGTTGAGACCCTGAACGTCGTTGAGGTCTTTAAGCTTGTGCAAGCCTTACTTTCGCATGTAAAGGTTGTCGTTGGGATGCATGTCCTTACTCTTCTCGTAACATTCCGACTTCAGGAGTCCCTGCCTGGAGGTCCCTGCTTGGTATCTAGTGTTGCGCGGCCCCCAATCTTCCAGGTGGAACCGAAATCGCAGCAGTCTTCAACCATGGCTTGCATGCCCTACCTGGGCCCTACAAAACCTTCCCTTTTAGGGTTTCCCATGTTGATTTCCTTTTCTAAGTCCTGAAGAAGGTAGGTTACTTGGAGTCCAGGTAAGCCCTAAACCGGGCTTGCGATGTGGGGCCGAAGCCCAAAGGTGAACCCCATCCTGTTCCGACTCCTCCGGATCGGGAAGCTTGCGCGTGCCATCCGCGCCTCCGATCACAAGAAGATCCGGCTCACTTGGGTCATTCTAAGTCTGGTGAGAAACGAGAATCTGGTTCAGAAACCTGGATTTGATCACACCGCAACAATAGGGTTCGGAGCCGCAAGAAGAGCCTCTCATTTCTTTATCGGATTCCACATCAGGGGTCCAGGTCCGGGTTATCTGGTCTTCGCATCGGTCTTGTTCCTAGCCGTTGTATGTGTCAATAGGAAGCTACCTTACACGCGCGTCTGAGTCAAATCTGGATTCAGGCATGGTGACCATGAACAGCGTGCTCGCATCCCTTCAGTCACTCGGAAGTACTTCGTTCCTGTCTAGGACCCTAGGACCTCCAGAAGCTGTATATCATCCCCTCTTGACTGCGCAAGCACAGCCTTCAGGTTGAAAGCTGTGAGATGTTTTCGAACCTCGAACCTTCCAGAGATGCCTCGAGAGGATCCCTTTTGCAGCCGAGGTTGCTCATCAAATGCATCGGCGCCAGCGCAAACATGTTTCTCGCTTGCATCCCTCAGCCCAGAGACGTTGAGAAGCTTCATTCTTCTGCGAGTGTGGTCAAGCAAGTCTCGCCATGACTTTTGCCTTGACCTTCGTCCTTCATCTGTTTCGACAACAGAAAGGCTCTTTTGGAGCTTTTGCCTCCTCACCTTCGTGCAGTGCGTGGCTGGAGCCCGGCTTGTTTTCTGCAGGTTTCCATGGGCATGGCCTAACACGCGAGACAGACCGAATTTCCCAAAATCAGTTGCGCTTCATATAGACTTTGCCAGCTCCTGCGCAGGAATGGTGGCCAGCACCCTCTGTCGAGAGTTCATCAGCGACGAGAGCCAGAACGGCGATCTTCGGGAACCTTCATGGCGATCATGATGAGTTGAAATCCATGTCCTTTTGCAGTCTCACGATCTTGTGCTTGTGATAGCAGTCTGTATTCGAAACTTGGCGCCAGGAGGAAGTCTTCCGCTTCTATGGCACATTCACACGCACGTTGCTGGGCGCCAGAAAAAGAGGGTCGTCTCTGTCCCAGGTACTTCCCCCTCCCGCCGAATCTCAGTTAATTTCCGAAATTCTGCTGTTCTCGCCTTGGCGAAAACATCAGGTGCTGGCTGCAACCACTGTGAACAAGAGTAGCTTTGACGTCAAACCTCTGACAGCCAGTCCTGTACTGCTTCAGGTTCCTTACCATGTTTGAGATACTCTTCGCCAATTGGGGTCCACCGTGCAGAGTTCTGGTGGAGAACATCAGTGTGCCCTTGGCAAGCTTGGTGCAGTGGTTGTTGTGGAATCGCTGGCGTGGAGAATAGCTCTTTCAATACTAAGCGTGGTCATGCATGCTGGCAGAGCAAGTCCTGCACCCTCGTTTCTGATTTCTTTGATTCGCATCATTCCGATGGAACAACAGGAGTGGTTTTCCATCTTCTTCTTGCTCTACCGATGTGCTGGGAGCTCAGTACTGTTGAGGGTTTTGAGGGCAGAGCTCGCTCTCTGTTTAAGCTGCTATCAAAAAAGTGAGGGTGTGCGAATATGCATCATGATCAAAAGAATGAGTTCTTATGATGGCTTTACAGGGTCTACTAATGGACTCTGAATTGCACGTGATGAGTTTTGACCTTTAAGCCTGTAAGTGGATATGTGGGGTAAGCTACATAAAGCAGCAGGTTTTGATTGGCAAGTAAACAGCCAGCCCTGTTTCCGGCCACAGCACGCCACAAAGTTTTGAATCGAGAGTGCAGCACACCGTCCCGCCTCTCACTCCTTGGACTTGTTTGCCGCTGAGGTCCTTGGGTTTGCCGTGCTCAATGCAGCTTGCCAAAATGAGTCTGACAGCAATCCCCTCTTATGGGTTGCCTGCTGATGGTTGGATTGGCCCGTCACTGAAGTCTCTCAACTACTTTTCTTTTTTCAGGCTGCATGGGGTGAGTTTGGTTTTCGGGCACCGTAATGAATCTCCACTGCTTTCACGAGTGTCATTCCCGCTTGTTTTTTGTTTTGTCTCCCGCTCTCGCCCTCTCTCGTACCTCTCTCTCTTCTCTCTTTCGCTCTCGCTCTTTCTGTCATGATCCCTCTTCACACAAGTTTTCTGGCATGTGTTTCCGCGCTATCCGAGGTTGTGAATGCCGTGTTCGTGCAGCAACTTGTCTGCAGTGTTCATTGCTGCATGTCTTCTCCGGGTGGTGAACTGTTTCTGGCCGTTCAAGATTTTACGGCACCAGCCTTTGACATCCTTTGACCCTGGCTCTGTGTTCTGCAAGCCGGGTGAGAGGTAGTTGAGCGCGAGAGACAGCAAAGCCCGCACAGGCAGACAATGAAGACGGCGAGCTCTGACGAAGAACTGGCGTTCAAGCAGAAGGAGCGGGACGTGGCGCTCTACACTCGCAAGGCCTTTGCTGGCGGGGAATGCCATTGCAGCATCTGCGGGCATTGTATGAATAGTAAGTCGAGATAGAAAGCGTCCCGGTACAAATGGGAACAATGCATATTGAAAACGATGGCGACTGTGAAGCAGATCACGCCTTCCACGATTCAGTGACGAAGATGATGATGATAACGATCTCGATGATCGTGCGGATTTCGATTCCTCGACGTTTGGTGATCATGACCGTGGTGGGAGTGGTGGTGATGGTGATCCCGGGCTGATGGCATGCATGACCATCACTTCACTAGAAATAGGAAGTGAAAGACACGACGACAATCCCCAGAGCAGGAGAGGGTGCCGATGAAGATGAGAAGAAGCAGGAACTTGAGCCTTAGGAGGTTCGAGTTCTGGTGATATTCGCGCTTCTGCAAAGTGTAGCTACAGCTTTTCTTTCACACCATCACGGTGCTTGATCACGGACCGCTGTATTCACCGTCGCCTTTGTCACCGTGTTTATGGCTACTGTGATTATACTGCTTGACCGCCGACTCAGTTAACTCATTATTTTTTCGTGGTGGTGGAGATTTAATAGTAGTAGCACCGGTCAAGTTGGCATGACTGCGACCATGCCGATGACGACTAGTCTCTTTAGCACAGAACAAGACGGCCGGCCTGACACTAATGAGGTGCTTCGCGAAGGTCCTCGCTTTTTTGTCCGGTGCATCCTGTCAGTCTGGTTGCGCAGCTGCTTTGCCGAGGGGAGACAACGCATCCTGCTTACGCAAGGAGACAGAGCAACTTCACGAGACATGATGATCATGATGCTGGTAGCTGGGTGAAGTGCAACGTCCTGGCTGGTGCTGTGTGACTCTGTATTCTGCGGCTGCATTCTGTGGCTATGGGACATGGCACGTATGGTGAGGTGCTGCCGGGCAGTCACGAATGGTCACTGCTTGGTTTTGCTAGTGGGATTCTTGTGTTTCGTTTGGTGATAGTTCTCTCGTCCACCGGGAATTTGTGGCAGTCGTCTTTGTTTTCCTAGGTCTGCTGGCTTTCATGATCGCTGTAATTACACCCTGCCAGGGCATTCCGAAATTCCCTTCTGATGACATGGCTCGGCAACCGAGCATCGGCTAAAGTGAAGGGCAGGTTTTGGTCATCAGATGAGCACTCCCAAACAGGAGAGAGATGAGACGTCGACACTGCGGAAGTGCAGACTTCCGATTTGAGTTGTCTTCGAAATCAGCGCTTCGCACAACCAATCTTGCTCGAACATGCAATTAATCGATCGTTACCTCGAGCGGTACCCATGGTCACCCGCTCATGGGCAGACGAGTGTTCAACAAGCTACGGATAGACAGACCACAGTTTGATTGCTTCGTTCGCTTTGTTCCTCAATCCCTGCGGTCCTGTGTCATGTGCCTAGCGGGTGGGAGAAATGTCATGCGCCTGCTGCTGTTGTGCTGTTTGTCCAGAGCTTGCTTTCCATGTACCGTGACAGCGGGGACACGAAACTCTTTTCGCGGAGGCAGGGTTCTTGGATGAAAAAAAGACAGAGCTTGGTTCAGGCTCATTAGTGACACCTGCCAGGTTCAGGGTATCCCGGATTTCTTATCGTGTCCTTCTTAGAAATCTCGCCATCTAGCCGCTGGATATCTGATTGATTTTCTTTTGGGGCGGGTCAACAACTTCGGGCAATCAGAAATCGAGGCGCTGGATTTCGTGTTTTCCTTTTGGGCGGTCCGGCCAAAAATCCAGCAAGTAAGAAATCCAGAGACTGAATTTCTTGGTTGACCTCTTGGCCTCTGGTTGCCGAGATCTGAAACCCGGCCAAGTGAACGGAAATGAAGTCTTCATCTCTGCTGTTTGAAGTTTAGGGTTTAGGGTTTCGCTTTCGGGCGAATAGGAAACTCTCGCCGATCTGCTGCAGAAATCCCGGATCAATTCTTAACTCTCGCCCATCTGCCTTCGGGCGAGCTCCGAAAATCTCGCTGATTTGCTGCACAACCCTCCCGAAGTCCAGAAATCCGAAACTACCGTAAGGTGTTTAGGGTCCTGCGTTTCTGGTCTTGGGGCGCAGCATGTATCTTTAAGAAACTCGATAAGAAACTGGCTTTCGGGGGCAGGGGACCCTGAATTTCCTAATCTCGTTTTGGGCGTTCTGCCAAATTCTGGCACATCTTCGGCCAAATCCAGGGGCTGGAGTTCTTACTCAATGTTTTCTTAACCCGTGCTGGCACTGTACGGCTTGTCTCATAGATTCCGTGTGACACGTCGCCACGCCCGGCATCATGTGCAATGCGGCCTCAAACGACTGATTGTGATGATGATGGCTCTGAGGGCTCTTTTCCTCTCCTCCCCTGTTTGTAGATTCTCAGATGCATGCGCATGCAAACTTGTAGCTTGCATGTGCAAGCACCCTTGTCTCCGAAGGTGAAGAAGCTGTTTCAGTCGCTCCGCAGCATGCGGGATCTGCACATAATCTTTCGTGGAGCTTCGGGGACCAAGGCAGTGTTTTCAAGGCGTGCTCCGTAGTCTTTCACTACGACGGTTCGGGTAAAGAGCATCTTTCTTGCTTGTGATTCTGAGAGAGAGATCCAGGTTGCAGCAGTAGCAACATGCATGTATGGGTCAATGTGTAAACGAGTGTGAACAGTGTCGGTGGCAGAGACTTTCCAGTATTTCAATGGGCCTTGATGTTGGCGAAGGTTTCTCCCTACGAAGTAGCACGGCGGTCGCTCTCGCCAGAAGACCGTTACCTCCACTCAGCTTTAGGAGGATCATGTAAACTTACGCAACCCAGCCATACAGCTGAAAGCCAACCTACTCTCATAGTCACAAGACCGAGGAGCATGGATTCCTCCGGCGACGGCAGTATCAACAAGGAGGCCATCGACCCGAGTCCCAAAGCATGACGTTCTCGTTTCAGTCAGTCGAGCTTTTGCCAAGTTCCGGCCATTTGCTTGCTCATGCTGTGTTTGTGCAGCTATGGCAGCTATGGCCCTGCAGACTTGAAGTGCCGAACCCCGCCCCTCTGCTTCTGCATGGGCACTCAGTCACCGATACAAACGCGCTCTTTCATTCAGCATGACGAACAGATGTGTGAGGATGGATGGTGCCTGTGGTGTTGATGACGATGATGATGATGGTGGCGGTGATGGCATTTCTATGCATAATTGCTCTGGTGATGACGTTCATGATAAAGGCCAGGGCGCTGCCGACGAGGATGACATTGTTCATGCTGACGATGGGGAAGATTGTTGTTATTCCTCTTCTGCGTCTGCTTCTTCTTGTCGTCGTAGTTGGCGTGCGGAGTGTGTGCATGTAGCTCTCAAGCTCAAGTCATCATCATCTTCTGCATCTTCGTCAGCAGCATACGGAACAATGGCTAACGTTGGGCGACTTCGGGTACTCTGCGCAAGCTCCTTGCGTTTCTCACTTGGTTGCTTCGAGTTTCGTCGCACAACTGACCTTAAGTACAGCCAGGAGTTTGCCAAGCTTGTCAACTCGCCAATGCTGAAGTTCTGGATGGGGCAGCTTGAGTTCCTTGGTGCATATGCCAGATGTTTTGATGCGACTGTCATCTAATGCTTGAATGACATGGACAGAACAAACATCGGTTGAGATGCTAGTGCATGTCTTATTAGGCTTCTGGATGACAAGATTTTGGCCAAGGTTGGAGTACCATGATTTGATGAGCCTCTTCGAATTTTTGGACAACGGAGACGGTGAAATCACCTTGCTGCTTGTCCAACATAGCCGCTGCTGCGATGTCACGTACATGTTGCACAGCCAGATGTCTTCCTTCGGGCACCGAGGGCATTCATGATTACGTTGAAGTTGTGTACTGACGGAGCTTCGCAGGAAGTAATGGATCAGCCACATTCGTAGACTCGGGTCTATGGTTTCGAGGCCACAGTTTCTCCACCATGTACAGCTCGGCAATCAAAAGCCCGATTATCAGCAAGGGGGCGACAGAAGGAATAACGAAGGTTCGGGATCAAGGACCTTCAAAGTGGCTGGCTGTAGTGCACCCATCCTCGGACTGTCCGAACTAGTACCATAAATGGTGTTTTCGAGGATGGAATTCATCGAAGGAGCGGCGCGGCTCCGGGGTGGCGCGTCGCTTGGGCAGAAGAGACTGCAACCGTGATGGGTAGTGGAACTTAATGCAGACGACAGTTATCATAGTATGTCATTGCAAATTAGGTATATCACAAGATTATAGACCAGTATAGAATGCCATAGTATATTGTAGTAGAATTAAGTGCTCAGTCTGCGGCGTGAAGATTGCATGAGAGATCCTCATGCGAGGCGGCCCTTTCACGGAGATGCGTGACATGTTCTGAGGTCTCTGTCTTATGGAAGTTCAACAGTCCCAGTGCTCAGAAGTCAGGAAAGCCTTGGACATCTGGCGCATTGAGACAAAGCTGGAGGCAGACATGTGGGTCAAGGGTCCTTCTGGTGTCCTTTGTGGGTAGTCTGATGATTATCTGCTTTTTGAAATCTTGTTCGTATTATTCTTACTGGTGCGATGAGAGAGAGAGAGAGAGAGAGAGAGAGAGAGAGAGAGAGAGAGAGAGAGAGAGAGAGAGAGAGAGAGAGTGGAATGCCCGGCTGGGTTGGAAAGACATATTCTAGTTGCCTTTCTCTGCTATTGAGGGTTGAAAGCGACTTCAGCTGCTTTGAATCGACACATTGTGTGAAACTTCCGTAGTCAGGTTCGCCCAGCTCTGCCCAAAAGCCTAGATGTGGCCAGTACTACGTGTGGTCGCAAACACCCATTGCGCAATGCCGCAATGCCACAACACAGTGCGACCATGTCTTCATCCCTTCAGTCTCCCAGCCTCACTACCTTGACAGGTCCTTTTCGCAGAGGTGTTGGGCGCCGTGAGAGGCGACAAGGACGTGCAGCATGTTTTTGAGAATTCTACGTGCCCTGGACGGCAAGTTGCTTCGGGTAGAAGGAGCCACGACAGGCAGTGATTCTTCACCGCCACTTGCTTATACGCTCCGTACATCTGACGAAGCTACAGCTTCGAATGGCGATGTACTGGCATGCTGAGAAGGGACCTCCCGACGTTTGTCGCACCGTTTTCAGCGCAGTGTCAGGAAGGGCTATTGCACCTGTGACCTTGATCCGTTCAGCTGGCTGAGTTTCAGAAAGCAATGACCCCAATTAGACCCCCCAAACAGGGTTAAACGTGGACCCGGATGCAAAGAGCGCCCAAAGGTATCAGCACATCAAGGCCACGGACGATCGGCGTCGGCAATCAATGTCCGAGTCGAACCCGCCCGATCTCGACGAGATAAGGCCCTTCCCTTCTGAGAGCTTCTGACACAACACACACCCATGCAAGAAGATGGTTGTTTGTGTCCTGGGCACTGTTCGCCAGACACACATGTTCCTCAACACCGACGAGAAGTGCAACCAGCCCTGTCCCTGTTCGCGAAGTTTAGCACCACAAGCTCCTTGGCTGGGGACCGAGGGTGGAGGGTGCAAACGGTGGAGATAGAAAAGTGACCCTCGCTGCAAGGTCAAGTCGGGGCCAAAGCGCCCTCTGAGGACCGGTCCCACCCCAAAGGCTTAAGGCTTAAAAGCGGCTTCGGGCTGCCTTCAGCGTATACTAAAGACCCTCAGAACATGCAGCTTCGGCTTGCTTACTGAACGGGACTGGCCAGGAAGGTTTCACGCAGTTGTGCCAGGATTCGTGCCTTTTCTTTGCGCAAGCAGGCAGCTGCGAGATATGCGCTGAACCGAATCCTTGCACGACTGGATCTCTTGAACATCTGCACGATGGCCCGTGGGTTCTGCTCAGAAGAATGCTGTGGCAGATGGCACCATTCGATTATGGTGTGTTTTAGAGGCCACATATTTTCCTTCCTTGTCGAGAGCCTTGTTGGGCAGCTCTGGGCTATAGTCCTGGCATGAGGAATCCGTGACTTTGGTGGGTTTTTTCCTCTACCAAGGCTCTCACCGGCAGATGTGCGGCTGCAGCCGTGCAGTTCCGTTTTTTGTGCATCGCAGCCGGCCCAACGTTGAAGATGTTGAGCTCTCCACGTAGAAAGCCGCACTTGCAGTTTTCAGGCCCGGTCAAGCGCAGCTCCAAAGTTGTTTAACCAAAGCTAAGCACAACCCTCACGCAGAAGGCAAGGCGAAAGGAGGGTGTGGAATGAGTGGAATGTAGTTCGTAAGTCCGATAATGACAACTCTGACAATAGCCGTGATAGTAAGCTGATTGAGCTGCGTCGCATTTTCAGCGAGAGCCCGTGGCCAATTTCGTGGAGTCCGATTCCGGGAGATACTACGGGATCGGGATGCAGTGGAAGACTTCGCCGAGGGCAGTGCTCGCGGGGAAAAGGTCAACCGTTAACAGCGCGCGTTGGGTATTTCGCCATGGGGTGCTTTGCCATAAGCCAGAGGCTTCTGCGAAGCTGCGTCGGGCGACGGGCAGAAAAGGGTGGGACTGAACCAGAATTTCTTCTAATGCCAGGTCACGAGGCCGCGGACACCCCTGGAAGGCTACTGAAAGGCCTCGCAGGAATTGCAGAGGCTCGGCATGAAGCCGTCCTTGCAAGTCTTGGGAAAGGCAGCTGCGGGGAGAGCCAGGTTCTCATACTTGGACTTCTTTTCATATATGCAACAGAGTCTCGAATGATCCCCAAAAGTAGGGTCAGGATGCTTCTGTAAATTGAATCTTCCAGTCCTTGTCTTGGCTTCCGATCGGCTTTTGCTTGGCGAGTTTGATCGCCACAGGAGCGCCCAGCAGGAGCCCTTCCTTTCGTCCGAGCTTCTCTGAAATCGAGACATTTCCGGATGTTGCACTGCAGGCCTTGTATGGGAGGCCGCCCATGGCCCATGCTTTTGCGTGAAGTCTGGAGTCTAGCAGAGTCTGGCTGCAGAAGGCCGGCCTCCCGAACAGGGTCGCGTAAAGCCTCGCCACCACTGGAAAAGCTGAGACAGCTGAGTGTCACCCACTTTCTCCCTTCGGCTGATTGCTCAGCTCTGGACTCTGCGATGTCTGCTTTTGTGTACCAACGGAACATCGCCAGCGTCCATTCGCCAGCGCTGCGGAACTTGCATGCCTCGAAAATGCCAGGGCAGCCTTAAAGCCCTTAGGGCCTTAGGGCCTTGTTTGCTTCCGGTTTGATTTGTCTGCGAGGGGAATCCTGTTGTCATCTGCCCGGAACTGGCCGGAACAGCAGTAGCTTGCAGGTGTTGGGGTGCTTTGCCATGCTTTGCCATGCTTTGGCTTTCAACACATGCTCGGGCACACTGTTCGCCATCGTGCTCAGCTCAGGCCACAGTGCCAGTGCCCAGTACCCCGGCCCGTGCGTACTTTGGGGCCGCAGTCCTGTATGTTTGCCCCTCCCGAAGTCGTACTGCTGCAGTGCGGTGGCTACTTTGGGCACGTTCGCACATGTGACGACAAGGGTCACCAAGCTGCTTGCAGACTTCCTGTTCCCAGAACTTGAGTTCACCAACATCCGTGGCTGCTCGGCTCAGCGCGGCGCCGACTGCATGGCATGCAGCACGACCGTCAGAGCCGAGCCTAAGGTGGCGACCTCGAAGGGCTCAGAGATTTGTTGTGGAGCTGCAATGTTGTACATGCGTTCATCTGCACAGTGCTCTAGATTTTGGGTTGCAGGTTGGTGCCTGTATTTTGTACGTTCTATTGAGGCGGCCTGATGTTTACCCTTTCGCAGGGTGGCTTTGTCTGTGTCGCGAGTGCCTTGATTTCGAATGTCATGGCCTCATAGTCTCATCCGTCACCGGAAACATTCGTTCGATCAACTGATTGGCATCTGAATTGGTTATAAACAGGAGTCGTATCAGTAGGTTGGACCGCGCCGTGTGTGCCCGGTCTCTGAAGCACACGGCACTCACATGCGAGCCGACTCTACTACAGAGACATCGGATATCCCTAGACCTATTTGTTAGTTTCCGAGCTAGGCACTGGCATTTCACACCAGTCAGCATGTAGCGTCGTACCACAGCGTTGCTCGGGTAATTGCCAGGAACAGTTCCACAGATCGATAGTTGTGAATACAAACCAAGCTTGGCAAAAGCACGTGCTCCATACCGAGGCTCTCTTCGCTTCTCTTCGCCTGGGAGGCATCGGCTGCCCAAGTCGTTCGGCTAAGGAAAACTTCTAAATCCTGGAGGCCCTGGAACCCTAAACCCTGCGAGATATGAGTATGGTTGGTAATGTGGCGTTGGCTTGTCTAGCATCGTATCTGACAGCGTTGTCCGTTGAGCAAACAGTGCTGGATGGGCTGGTGATTGTTGTGTCTGGTGATATATGCCAGGCGCATGTTAACGAAGGACCAGGATCGCTACAGACCTTGCCAGGCTTTGTCCGAGTGTGAGTGTCAAAAAGCCCTGCAAGAGTCCAAAACTGAAGGCTTTTAAGACCTGTCGCTTGTCGAGGCCATGTGGGGGCACAGCGAGGCCTTGACTGACACCGATGAATGTTGCGTAGAGTTCCTGATATTGGGGCAGCTGCGTGCGCTGGTGCCGAATGTGTTCAACCTATTCAAGGAAACTTCAAGCAGCCACGAAGCTTTTACTATGGAGAGGTAGGTGTTTCCGGACTCCTTCTACAGGGGAAATCACGGGGCATTCTGGATCTCGTGCTACAACGTCTTTTCTTTTGCGAGCAATCGTGCATGGCACGGTTTGCTTGGCACCTTGGAAAACATGAAGCGTTGGGAAAACACAACTCTCAGCACATCTCCGTGAAGGTGCAAAAGTTCGCTGAAAAGCACAGCCTCAGCGAGCCGCCAGCTCAGCCACACCTGTTAGCATGGGATGAAGTTTTCAAGGGTGCAGGATTCAGAAGTCCGATTGCCTCTGACTTGCCGAGTGATATTGAACGCCGGCTGAGTCCCATGGCCCCGCCTGGCATGTCCGAGTGTTCGCTCCGAAACCCCTAAAACCTCAACAGCGGGAGAGTAACACCCCAAAGCGAGTGATTTTTCTCGAACCTTACAGGCTGGCAAGGGCAGATCTGAAGAAGATGTTCGATGGCGTGGTCACGAAAAGTCGAAAGCCGCAGCCGTAGCTGCGTTTCTCCAGACCTCAACCTGCAAAACCTGCAGCGTTTAGTGTTCGTGGGTTTAGGGGATTGTGGCGCTTAGGGAGCCTGGGGCGCCACATCAATTGCATGCCAGTGACCATGCGAGTGTCATGGTCGCCCCCCACTCCAACAAAGCATTTGAATAAGTGTTTGTGACGCTGGACTTGACTGGCTGCTCCGTTAGCGGAATGCCGCAAGCAGTGAGTGGGTTGAACATACGGAGCTGGCCAGGCACACAAGAACCCAAATGGCACAAGCTCAGGGCCGCTGTTGCTGAGGCGAGTCACCGTGCGGGTGCCTGCGACCACCGCGTGCCTTGGCCAAGCATTGACCCTTCGGGTCCCTCCCTTCAAATCGGGAGCAGCTCGAGCATGAAAGCTTCCATTTTGGCTCCAGATTCAAATTATTAATGGTATCAATAACACATAAAAATACAATAAGAACAATATAGACATATAGGTTAATAGCTTATTAATGGTATTGCTAACCATCCCTCAGCCGCAAAATGCCTGAACCACCAGGAACATGGGACCGGGCTTCGACTGCGCTGGCATGGCACCGGTCTAAGGCATGTGGCAGCTGCTAGACCCACGTACACGATTCTTCGTGTAGCTGATGTTCCGCGGAACCCCGAGGCGCTAGATGTTTGGAACGAGGCCCGAAGTTGTGTTGGGAGTCGGACTACCGGGTGCTCTGTTCTTCTATCACTGCCGTCATCACCATCCATCGTGCTCGTCTAGAGGCACAGGGAGGGCAGAACAGAAGCGATCTGGCAGAGCTTTTCGCAATGGTGCCGGTGAGTCTCGCAGCTTCCTGAAGAGTCGATCTGCAGCCAGTATTTCCCAAAAGCGTTCCCCTTGTGCCAGCTGACGGTCGAGCGTGCCCCACACTTCGCTATGGAGCCACTCGCCAAACTCGACTCAAAGGGTTGGGTTCAGACTGTTGCACGGACTGGTGATTGGTTCCTCTTTGTTTTCCAGGCAGTTCATGAACCCCTGAACATCAGGCTTGAGGGAAGGAGTTCATACAAAAAATTGCCCAAGATGCCTGGACTTCTTCTGACACCTGCGTCTCTGAGCTCGACAACCAGTGCGGAAAATTTCACTCAAGCACTAAGCCATCGTTGTTGCTTCCGTAAACTTGAAATGCAAAGCTAGGCTGCGCAAGTTCTAAGAAGAGTAGCAGAAGTAATCACAGTCTTGGCAATCATCTACAGTAAGGCTCTAGGCTTGTCGGCAGTCGGCCAGGAGGCTTAAAGCCCTAATTCGTGCCTAACAGTGCCCTTCTGCTCGAGCATTGCACCTTTGTGCTTCCACCCTGTCTGTCTCTTGAGTTCCAGTTCCCCACTTGTTGAAGCTGTTTTTTGAGTCCTTAGCAGTTTGCGCCCAAAACCTCGAGAGCTTTGATTTCCAAAGCGCTGCGGATGCCAAGGATAGAGGGCGAAGGCCAGCTCCGACTACGAGGGGTTATCCGGGATTCTCATCCAAGTGATATGCACTGCATTAGTAACTATGATCCCGGTGTCAGTCGAGCACAGGACTAGGAGCACAGGAGCCGGAGCAGGAGTTGTTGGTGGTGGTGTTGTGGTTGTGTTGTGGTTGTGGCGGTCCCGTCGTGCATTAAAGCACAGGCAGCAGGATAAGGCTATTATCATGTTGAGCAGAAAAGTCTGTGATAAAAGGGATCGTGGCAAGAGCAGTAGACAAAACGCTGCGCGAACTGTAGAAGGATCATGTTGATGCAGGTCCGACCGCTCAAACCGCCGCACAGACAAACTTCACAACGCTGTTGAGCCGGACATTGCGACTTGGGTAGTCAGAAAACACAAGTTTGCGGTGGTGCAGGTGCGCACCTGTTGCCCCGCGACAAGTCCAACCTAGCCGCAAGCTTGGCTGGTGGGCTTTGTGTAGAGTTTTGAGGTTGAGTGTTGGTCGACACGGATACAGGCGTGCACCTTCATTAAGGGACCAGCAGGGCACGTGAAGGAAAGTCAGAGATGGTCTTCCTGTTGGTCCCGTACTTGCTCATCCCAGTTGCCACGGACTGGCCTATCCGCGCGGTGTACTCGCTAATGGCACGGGTTTCAATCATGGTTGTTTCGGGAATGTGCATCACCCACACAAGCAGGCATGCGAAGAATGAGCGGGCCAATGTCCCAGCTGCAAATGGTGCGTCGATCGTTCTAACCAAGGTGGTGAAGGGCGTGGAAGCGGCCTATAAGTTCATCGACCAAGAGGCCCACCGCAGATCAGGAAGGGTTCGGGGACGGTCCTGTAGGGTGTGCCATGCTAACATGAACAGCTCCTAGCCAAAAGATGGGGAAGCGGCAAGCGGCTTTGCAACCGGTCGAAGCTCACGCCATGACTTCCAAGGTGCCCACGCTTCGGTATTACACGCTGCACCCTGGCATGACGTGGCATGCGACGCTTCTTGTTCATGCGAGCTGAAGATTGCGTCATGTGACATCAGTTCTTCGATGCCTCAAATGCGCGTTTCAGTTGTGCCCAGCCGAATCATGTTTTGGACCTGCAATTCCCCGGTGCGAATGTTGCAGCATGGTCCATGTATCCTACCTGACGATGCTGCCCTACAAGTTCGATATGCGGGAGAGTCCAAGGAATCGCATCCCTTTTGCCAAAGGGATGGGCTCCTCATCTGCGGCCGGGCACCCACAGGGACGCCAACTCTAGGACCCTAGGCCTAGGCCGAGGATCTTTGAGCCCGGGCCATGTGATGCAGTGAAGCGGCCCATTCCCCTAGCATGCCCTTCCACATCCAGAACGTCCCACTATCCCGCGAGCCATCTGGCGACAGCGTGCCGGCTGTGTGAGCATAACACAATGGCAGGCCTATAGAGCTGAAGGGAGGGCAACAAAGAAGGTCCAGTTTTCCGACCACTAAAACATGTCTCTGAAACGTCTTCGTCGCGAGCAGTCCTAGTGATACCGGTAGCATCTCGCGAAGGCGGGCCGAAAAGAGTTCCGGTCTCGTGCCATGTTTGCCGAATGCGGCGTTTGCTCGCCCCGAGGATTCCCAAGGACCCGCATCTCATTGGGCATGTTACACACTCTTTCAGATCGGTGTCCATCGATAGGTGGCGAGGTGCGAAGAAGCCGTCAGCCCCGATTGCAGATTCCGGCGTCCGCTAAACTCCACCCGCCAGTGGGGAGAAATACGTTCTCCAACCAAACCAACGATTACAAGACCTGGAGCATCAAAATCCTGAGAGGCTGCTGCGAGCCCCAAGGTAACCCTCCTAACCTGCCTCGTTTTAGACCCTTGCTCACCGAACCCGCCAGCCCCCTTTCTTTCATGACTCAACATGAGGATCCCCAATGAGGCCTCATTGTACCCATATTTTTAAGGACGGGGGTTCTTGAACTAGGGCCGAAATTGCTTGGGTCCAGTGTTACGCTGTTGACGGATGGGACTTTGGTTGAGTCCCCAGTTGACGGGTGAGGAGCCCTTCGTTGGCTCTTTGGTGGAACGCGGCTGCCTGAAAGCCGAGGTGGCGTCTGCCGGCCGCAGAGGAGGATTTTAGGATGTTCTGGCAGGTTCAGGGTGTTAGGGTGGTAGGGTTACCTGGGTTAACTTCTGTTGACTCACGGCACGTGGCAGCTAGTAGCCAGTGCTGGTGATGGGCGGCCCATCCCTTTCGATACAACGCTCCTGTCAGAGACTTGTTCACACAATATGTCCTTACCACGGGCGGGGGGTTCCCTGTATGTGTATATATATATATATATATATGTATTCTAGTATGTTTTTAATATGACACAAAATTTCCCTGCTTCGTGTACTCAGCCATGCAGGAGGCAGGAGGCAAAATACAATATGCATAGTATAGTAATATAATCTATGAGCCTATTCGAGTGTATTCAGTCCCTTATTCAGGTACCAGCAGGACTCGCAGATCCTCTTCCTGGGAGAGGCAAACTTTAGCTTCGCATCTGCCGCAGCTTTCCAGCACTGCTTTTGGATCTTCGAGTCTCCTGTTGGGGGAAGGGGGCCCTAGTAGTCAGATGCTCGTCTCAGCACTCTCCGTAATACGAGTGCTCAAGCGTGACTGCAAGCACAAGGCATACACCGAGTGATCTCGACTGCTGAAAGCACACGAAGTATGTATTACCCTGAACCGTGGAGACCCCAAACAGCAGCTGATGAACAGTTGTCACTTACTAAGACATGTAGCTTTTGGCATTGTTCAGCGGTCCTGTGGCGCCGAACTGATCATCAGCTTCTAGTGCAGAGACCGAGACCTCGTCAGGCATGTCCGAGTTGCGAGAGCGTAAACCCTGGGCCGCCCATCCGAACCGAGCGACCTCGTCTGGCTAAGTCCGAGGTGCGAGAGAGTAAAACCCCCCCAATGCTCTCCGACCTGAATGGCCCTGTATGTGGTGTTGAGAATTTGATATTCTGCAAGGCGATGACCAGGTGCAGCTATATGCTGACTGCATGTGAATTTGCGAATTTGGAACTGCGAGCACAGATGCATGCTGACTGCATGTGAATTTACGAATTTGGCGATTGTGAGGTGGCTGCAACGAGATGGTCCTGTCATTTGCTGACATGGGTGCGTGTGCATGTTGAGGGACGTGAGAGTTGCCTGCAATCTGGACGAAGTGCAAGTGCAAGCCAGCCTGTGGTCTTTTCGATGCCGACGAAGTTGTGGAAGTAGCTTGAGAGGGATGTGTTAATGTTTGCCTTGGCTAATGTGCTGAGAGTGGGCCAATGTGCCGTCGTCGTGACTGGGATCCTCGCTGTGGTATGTCCGAGAGTGAGTGCTGGAATGGCCTACAGGGCAAGGGTTGGTGGTTTGAAAGCCTACGAATCCTTTCTTCGTCAAGTGATGAGGTTTGCAAATGCTTCGATGATTGCAGCGGGATCACGGCAACATCCTTCGAGTCCGAATCCGAGGTTCTTCAGAGGCCCCCGTTCAGATCCGTGAAACACCAGAAGTCCGTTGCACTTGCTTTCCGTTATTCTTTCACTCTTTCATCCTGTCTGGGCCATTTCAGTAAGATCCAGAGAGGGGATCTGCAGCCGCCGTATTCCTACCTGTTTTTTTGGTGTCCGGTGTGTTTGTGGAGCTTGCCGTGCACAGGTTTGGTCCAGCTGCCGCCAGAAGAATGCGTGGCTCATCAGCAAACTTGACACAGGTGGCTTTTTTCCCTGTCGGCCGAGGTAGGGGCATCAAATCACGAGCCCAAGTCTTGCCTTCTATTAATTATAGTACAAGCAGACCATCTTCTCCTGCAGGTGTGGCGGTCCATGAACCTCCCAGAGCCCCAAGGCCCAAGCTTGTACAAAGTTGGCGGCTTTGCGACATCCCTTGGAATCTAGTGCCTGGCTTCAGCGGACGACTGGACGACTTGCTGAGGCTTTCTGGAGGCGCGATGCGGCACAGCTTCCAGGCTGATTGAGATGCGGCTTTAAGGTTGAATGTTGAGCTTCTACTTCTACAGTTTATATCAGGTTTCGGTTTGTTTTCACAAGGCCTGGTCTTCGTCGCTGTCGGCGTTACTTTGCTGGTTTGGGGGTGAAGCGTGCTCGTAGCATGCAAACAGCGTCAAGCCATGTCCCCTTACGCCTTACGCGACCCATGGGACGCAGCACGGCTCAGGTTTACCATTCTGTTGCGGCTGCCGACCTGCGTCTTTGGGCAGGATTTCGTGAAAAAGCATGGCTCTAGGAAGTAATACGGAGAATTCGACCCCACAGCAGCCGGCATAAAGTGATTGTGTTGGCCAAAGCACACGGGGTTTGATCGCCTGATCAAGGTCCACTTAGGGAGGTCGTGCCGGACAGGTCGGCGCGTAATTAGGGCCTAGGGCCTAGGGTTTGCAAAACAGAGTGACCACGAGGCAGGCTTGAACAAAATGGATTACACAGCTCTATGGAGGGACCCGGCAGCCAACGGAATTGAAGTTCGCAGGGAAGTCACCGCTACAACTGCAGCCGAGCTCCTCTGGAAACTTCTGTAGTTCAGCAACCCCACAATCGGTCAAGGCGCGGAGCAGCCCCTGAGCTTGATAAGATGCCTTCTTCTAACGACCAGGTTATCGCTTCCGTGCGGCATCCTTCGATTGTGTGGCTGGGTTGCAATTTCAGCTGTACCGAGAACATGTCTAGCCCAGCTGCCTCCTGAGTTTTTCCGGATGCCGACGCCTCAAAACACCCTCACGGCTGAGGTCGTTTTCAACTTCCCCTTGGCGCCGAAATCCCGAGCTGCCGAGGGCGCCCTGGCCGGGCCCATGGCCCAAAGCCACGCTGCAGAGATGCGGCGCATCTACCAGGCGACTCCTTGCTAACTTGGATGTGTCCTGCAGTCCGAAGCTGGCAAGGAGCAGCCCACTTAACTCGATGACTCATCGCTGACTTCATGAACCATTGCCAGGGCACGGCTAGCCGCGTCATAGAGTCTTGAGTCAGGATGCCAGACCATGAAAAACGAACTTCTCACGGGGCACCGAAAGAATCAAGCATCCTCAGTGCAGCGGAAACTCACCAAGAGGGGGCAAGATACCCATCACCCCCGGCCACATTTCAAAACGATGCTGTCCTGCTATCCTCCAACGAGCAGCTAGGGACAATTGTGGCTCAAGCTGACTCATACAGCGCACATACACGCAGAGCTTACTTTGAGCAAGAAAACGCACTGCCAATTGCATTTCTGTAAGCTGCCAAGCTTGAATGCTGAGAATGGATTCTGCAGGATCTTTCAATGGTCCTGGGTGATTTCTTCAGCGGGGCATCCACCCTTCTGAAGCCAGGCTAGCGGGAGGGGGGACAGTCAACAGGCGGCGATGGCGATGCTCATGAGTTTCGTCAGTGATTTATCGTTTAAGTGCTGATCGATACTGGCCTTCAGTGAATTGCAAAAAGTTGGGATGGGATGCCCTAAAGTTGACCTTCAAAGCACAGGACCATACTGAAATGTTACAGTTGACCTTGCCTGCTGGACTTTGTCGCTCTATGCTGCACCTCTTTGCACCTTGAAGCATGCCAGTGATCCCTTGATCCATCCAGGTGGTGAGGTCCATTTGCGTTTGACAGACCAGTGCCTTGGCAAGCATTCGCTCTTTGAAGGTTCTGAAACCCCGGGGTGCTGGCAGCTTCCTGCGTGCAGTCTTTAAGTCGGAGGTGTCGTTGAGCCTGATTTGATAATTTTGTGAGCCTCGGGCTTCGGCTGCTTGACGTGAAAGAATGTCGACGGTCTTTGTGACCATCAGCCTCCTCAGCGGCAGGGGTATCTGCCTGGAAGTGGGCCTGGAGTCCACCGTGTCCGAGCTGAAGACGCGTGCCGGGCGCGAGCTGGGGATTGGACTGCGTGTGCTGATCGGCGCCTCCGGAGAGCTCCCGGCAGCCTTGAGCCTCAAGGCTTTGGGCATCCGGAATGGGGAAACTTTGACTTTGACGGCCTGCGCAAGGCCGCTGCAGTTGGCGAGTGCCGGAGGTCGTGCTTTTGCTTTCTTGCGAGCGAACGGCTCCGTATTCACCTGGGGTGATGTTCCATGCGGCGGGGACAGCAGCCACATCAAGCATCAGCTGCAGGATGTGGTCCAAATCCAGGCCACACTCTGTGCTTTCGCGGCTTTGCGTGAGGATGGCTCGGTCGTGACTTGGGGGCATCGGAACTATGGCGGCGACAGCGATCGTGTGCGCTCCAGGTTGCAGGATGTGCGCCAGATCGTTCCATCCATGAGCGCTTTCGCTGCCTTGCTGGGCTCAGGCTCGGTTGTTTGCTGGGGGGACGTTGAAGTCGTGCGCAGCAGCAAGCTTGCTGAAGAAGAACTAGTCGGCGTGCATCAGATTTTTGCTACATTGTATGCTTTCGCAGCAGTGCGAGATTGCGGGTCTGTGGTTACTTGGGGTGATGCGGATCGTGGTGGTAACAGCAAGCATGTGCGAGACAGGCTGGCGAGTGTAGAGCAGGTGGAGGCCACGGGCTTTGCTTTCGCAGCATTGACGTCAAAACAGGGCATTGTTGCTTGGGGAGATCCCGACTACGGCGGCGAGGTTATGGAGGGGCTGAGAGATGTCCAGTGTTTGAAGGCCGGGCCCTATGCATGTGCGGCCATTTTGCATGATGGCTCTGTGATAGCTTGGGGTGATCCCGAGCGTGGTGGCGACTGCAGCTCAGTGGCTTTGGCTTTGCAAGACGTCCAGGAACTCCAGAGCTCCTGCCGTGCTTTTGCCGCTTTGTGCCTGGATGGGTCGGTCGTAACCTGGGGAGACCCTGACTACGGTGGTGACAGCCGAGATGTTTCGGAACAGCTCAAAAAGGATGTCGTCGAGGTCCAGGCAGCGCACCATGGCTTTGCTGCCCTGCGAGGCGACGGCTCTGTGGTGACATGGGGTCATTGGGACCTCTACAGGAATTGCGATGCTGGCAACGGCACGAAATGCTCTCAGGTTCAGCACCTACTCGCCTGTAGCCATGGCTTCATGGCAATCTGTGATGGGTCGGTCGTGGCCTGGGGATCGCAGGAGTTCGTTTCACCAGAAGTCGACTGGGACAAGTCAGCGTGGACCGAGCCCTGAAAATCTTGAAGTGCAGAGATCTGGCCGGCATGTGCCGTCATTTAAAATCATTCAGAATCAACCTTGGGCATCGAGTTTTTGCACAATTGTAAGAAGACGTTAGCAAGCCATTAGCACACCTGACAGTGGCTTGCGGGGCAAGTTAGCTGTCACACGCCCCCCTGTCTGATGCATTGGCCCTTCGATGGGTGGAATCCAAGGCACGCGACCGTGGCAGCATTGACTGCACCAGAACCGCTGGAGCTCGTGGCGCGGCGTGACTTCGGCGAGGTCACTGCGCAGAGTCAAGAAACGACGGGGTCCTTCGCATAGTTGTAGCGTTGAGTTGCAGCGTCCTTCGAAGGCCTTCGAGGAAGTCTACCGGCCGCTGGGGTACCGCCCAGCAGCTATTGGAAAAACTAAATCCTTTGCAGTCACTCTGGCAGCAATGCGACGGCCTGCGACTCCGCACATCTTTTGGAGCCCCTTCCTTGCGATCAGAGGTCAAGGCTTCATCCACCTGGTTGTTCATGACGTGCCCCGAGATGCATCCAGAGCTGCTTCTGGCGATTCTAGCGTCGGAAACGCACCGCATCGGATCAGCTCAGCTCGTCCTGATGCTGCCTGCGCCCAGGCCCAACTGCGCTGCCAAACTGCGTCGCGAGCAAATTGATGGAAAGAGGGCACAAGCTGGTCCGCTGTGGTCCGCAAAGATTATGGGGTCGTCTTCAGCAGTGTGGCGATCTGGACAAGTCATCAGGGGTTCACCTCGCATAACGACTCTTGCAAAACTGTGCTTGGCCATCGCCACTCAGCGACTAGGTCTGACTAGGTGCTGCGACAAGCATGTAGTGCCTTGCTATAGGTATGGTCATGAACTCTTGCACGGGACGTCAAGTCGCCGGGCTTCGAACACTTGCAAAACGCTGCGGGAGGAGAGGGCCGCAGAACATGAGTTCACCCGAGCCTCGTGACGGAATGCCATAGGGCGTCCGAACGGAGAAAGGAGCTCGAAGGCCCTAAACCCATGCAGTTGAAGCCTCTTTTCATGGTCTGCTCTGTTGGCTCTGAGGCCATTGTGTCCGGGATCCTGGCTGGGTTGGCCCTTGCAGGCTTTAACCTCCAGGCATGCACCTTCAAACCCTTGCAGCGCGCACTTCTTCGGGGCTTCAGCGGCGGTGGCAATACTAGAATTGATAGTTGTAGTTCTAGCAATACCGCCAGTGCTAGTACCAATTGCAAATACTCTAGGGGCGGTGGTCATGGTAGTGTAGTCGTCGGAGGAATCGTCGTCGTCATGGTCGTCGTAGTGGTAGTCGTAGTCGTAGTCGTAGTCGTAGTCGTAGTAGTAGTATGTAGTAGTAGTAGTAGTAGTAGTAGTAGTAGTAGTAGTAGTAGTAGTTGTTGTTGTTGTTGTTGCAATTGCATTCCCATGATCATCATCATCAGCAGCAGCAGCAAAAGTCGCAGCCGTAGCCGTGAAAAGGCAGCAGTTCAGATGCAGAAGCAGCAGCAGCAGCAGCAGCGGTAGCAGTGGCACGCAGGGGCATTTGTTTGCGCGGGATCCTAGTATTACGATGTTGAAATGTTGTCCATGCTTGTTATTATATCAATGAGCTCTAATCGTAGGAACTCCCAAGTTCATGCAGGATCCGAGCCTGGGTTCGTACAGCCAAAGTAGAAGCCTGGTTTTGGGTGCTTTGCCAATGCCAGTTGCAATGTGCCCCTTCCTGGTTGACTGCTCTTGTCGGAGGTTGCCCGGCTCAAGCCCGGGCAAACCTTCGACCGAACCGGGTTTCTCCATGTGTCCAAGACTAGGACTAGGATAGGTTCCAGTCTGAAGTTGATGACTCCACGTGTCGGTCTGACCTGCATGCTCTATGTATTCCGCAAGATCTTCTGAGATGAAAAACGAATATAATATAGGTCTCGAGTCTTAAGCCAGCTCGAAAACAAAGCTGCTCTCTGCTTTTCCGAAGAATCCGGGTAGAGCTCTGAACGGAGCGTTGCCAGCCCCGCAGAGCACATACTTGCTGCATGAAGCGGCGAGCCCAATGACGCACCTCTGGCCGCTTCGGGCAGTCTGCCTGCTTGCACTTCCCGCGACTCTGGCAGGCTGGGAGATGAACTGCGACTGTGTTCTTGTTTTAATCACCGTTTGCAGCATCACATCCTGGCCTTTGAAAGGGAGTTTGAAAGACACTTGTTTTGCCTTGCTTCGGTTTTGACTGTGTTTCCAGTGGGTGGCGGTGCTTTTGTCTTCCCAGTCAGGTTTTCTTTTGCACAGTTCACATTCGAGCCTTCTATATAAGAGGCCTTGGCAATTGGCACCTCCTTTTTGTTGTTCGCACTGCCATGTCGCCATCAGTACGTTGGCTTACATAGCGCTGGGATGCGCTGGGCACGGCCACTTCTTGCGATGAAGCTTACGGCGGAAAGAGCTCTAGTGCGATGCGGGATCTCGTTGATGAAACATGTAGACATCTAGATAGACTGTAGGCCTGCATGTATTCTTCGTGCCGCAAGGTGGGCAGCTCGATCCGGACGCTGATTTGGATAGCTGCTTCCTTCAAACCGAGAGGCATTCCATGTTGCAGGCTTTCGTCACTTTCGTAGGATACGGCGAAGTGCCCAGTGCACGCTTCCGTGATCTCACAGACTGGCACAGCTTGTCTAGCCACAAGTAAACACTCCGTAGCCGTCCACAGTTCAGTCAAGGATGCTCAACGGTGGCCGCGAGGTGAACCACGTGACTCTTCTATCATTCTATCCCCCGTCCACCAAGAAAACAACATCGCCCGCACTGTTTGTAACGGCTACTGGGCAATTCAACACTATCGCGAGTGCACCACATCAGCAACAGCACGCAGCAAAGCAGCCTTCTTAACCTGTTGCTTGTTGTGTGCGGGCGCCTGTGTGCAACAGCGCTGTGTGTGGGAAGCGAGCTTTGGCCCAAGAGCGTCTATGCACAGGCTGGTCTCAGTGCGATTGGCGAACCAGACGACCGACCCGATCAGGCGTGAAAACCTTGGACGGGACGTCAGACGTCAGTTTCCGGCATTAAGTTGGGGACAGGGTATCCAGGCCAACAGTTTCAAGCGAGATGGATCGTTCAGGGAGGTAGGCATCTTCATTCGGATGTTGGGGCTAATTTCTAGGATTATGCTACTCACTACCCCGTAGGTTCTGAGGCCACCCATGGCGAATCTCAGCTCGCATGGAAAAGTCTGTTGGAAGCATATGGTTGCCTTCGTTTTCTGAAGGTCTTGCACAAGCAGAGATCGGCCAAGCAGTACCTTGAAACCCAGACCCCGAATGACCGAGAAATATATTAATGTAGGAGGCACAGAGCTGACCTCGGTCATTTGTTTCCAAAGACTACTTCATCAAACTCTTCGAACATTCAAGCAGCCAAGCACCCAGATAAAACGAGACCCTCACTGCTCCGCTGGTCAGGCCACCCGACGTTCTGAAGTATGCAGCGCCGCGAGATTCCCTTCGAGAGGCAGGTCGCTGGACAAGACCGCCACCCGTGTTGAACTGGAAGCCCTAACCCCTTCGATGCATCGCGCAGCCTCAGATAACAAGAGCCAGGCCCCAGCCAGCCAATCGCTTCAGATGTGGCTCAAACCTCAAACTGAGCCGAGCGGTGGCGAAAACGAGCTCATTTAATTTGGCCTGGCGGTTCTTGCGCTCAGGGATACCTGATTTGTGGCGGGCATCCTTAAAAGCACAAGTGCTTCCACGTCGGTTCCCGACGGGTCCTAATTGTTTCAGAGCCCTACACGTCAGGGTGCCTGCTAAGGGCGCAAGGCAAGCCCGAAGGAGGAAGTGCTATGGTTGGTGCCAGTCTCTGAATCCTCGGTGCAATTAGACCCATACTCACAGCTCTAAGGAAAACCAGCGGCTTCTGAATGGAATTCGGCACCTCGCATATTCTTCAGAAGGTGACTATAAGGGTCGGAAAAATACACATCTCCCTCTGAAATAATAGTGTATTGTACACCAACAACCGTTCTCATGATTAAGGCCCCTATACATTGAGAAAATGTCTCTCTCTCTCTCTCTCTCTCTCTCTCTCTCTCTCTCTCTCGATATATATATATATATGTATAGATGTGTGTGTGTGTCGTATATGCATATATATATATATACACACACACTATCTCTCTTTATTTCTGTCGGTAAATCTATCTACCTGTCTATCTATCCATAACACCTTTACCGAAGGGATTACCGAAGGGCTGCTTTTGGGCTGCCTTTTGCGATCAGGAGGCAGCGGCCGTCAAGGAAGTCTCCACAGGTACAATGGTCGGCATAGGCCCGGCGTTAGCAAGGGTTCTGTAAGGTTGCTACAGCGCTTAAGCAGGGTTTGGTGGGTTTTACAGGGTTTGGCAAGGGTTTTGAAGTTGATATGGCTTCACATGAGCATACTGGGTGTTTACAAGGGCTTACATACATAGCAGAAGCCGTCAAGCTTTCAACACTATGCCGAACCCATCCGAACCCGGTCTGTCATTCGGGGCTGCTTGATACTGGATTCTTTTCCAGGAACCAATCCTAAGACAGCACACGCGACAGGGATGTAGAGTAAAGCATAAGCTTTCCTTATCATGATCACGGTGGCTGAGAGTAAGTGCATTGAGCCAGCATGAAGTCCACGAGCTCCGATCCCTGCTTTTTCCGTCAATGAGTCCGGTAGCATATCAATTCTTGTTCGGAGCTTTCAGGCGCAGCACTGCTCATCGTCATGATAGTGCTGAACTACCTGATTGGCCGGTCTGATGCTCCTGCCGCGCTATTCATGTTTGAGAGAGTTAAAGGTCAGAGGCCGGCCTGATGGCAGACAGGTCATCTCGGACTGCACTGTTGTTGCTGCTGCTGCGCGTGTGGTTGCTAGTCCCCTTTGCCAGGTGGTTTCCGACATTGCAACAGACGAAAGAGCACCGCAAACATGGCGCATGCGACTGGGACCTTGCCCGTGCGGACTTCTCTACAGGGCTGGTTTGTCATGCCAAGCTATCCCACACTGGAGTAGTGGAGGCGCAAGATGACATGTCGGGGCTAATTAGGCCTGGAGATGAATTTACACGATGACCCAGCTGGCTGCCTCTGCCAACAAGTATCTTCTGCCTACGGCCTGGAAATTGTCGACGGTTGAGTTTGCCAGCTGAGGTTTATGACCGTCATGATGCTGTCAATGTATCTGCTGCTTGCCCTTACTGGCTTCGAGCCCGAGTCAAACCCCTTTCAAACTGCACGGCGGAGTGGTTTGCTCTGTGAGAGCTTCAGGTTGAATTACGCGGACAGATACAACATCTCGGCTCGGGCCCTGAGAGCGTTCCGGTGTTACGAGAAGGATTCACCTTTGCCTACAGCCCTGCTGCTGTAATTTGCTGTACACTACTGTAGACTGAGGGCGAGAAATGTGTGAGCCAAAGGAAGTACATGCGAGCACACGAGCACAGGCATAGCTGACCTCCATGATCATTCCCGAAGCACGAGCGTAATCAGAACTATGGATCGGGATGCGTGCTTCAACCCTTATGTGCTGAAGCACCGGGCAACTATTGATTCATTCGATCGCAGCAAACTTCACGGGACTGTTGTGTCGCGTGTCACGTCTGAAGCGATGTTGGCCAAGAGCCCAGAGAAGTTGCAGGCAGAGTAGGTCTGAGAAAGGCGGGCTCGAAAGGAGTATAGAGTCAAAGTAGTGAAGGAGAAGGAGAAGGAGAATGAGAGATAAGATGACCACACAAAAAACATAGAATCAGACAGGCGAGAACTCAGCATCCCAATTCAACCTTCGTGCTTCGGCCGAGTCCCGAAAAAGGTTGCCATCTTGGAGCTTGCCGAGGAGAGGTCATATTCCAAATCGATGTGGCTCAGTCTCTGATTGTCTGGGTTTTTATTGGCTGTGGGCGGTACGGAGAAAGAGCGCCGTTAGTTACCTTATGACATCTTGGTGTGTGTGTGTGCGTGCTCGAGTAGGATCCAATCAAGGGTGCCAAGGGTGCTATGACATATGATGCACACGATTTGTGTGTCTGTGTGTGGGGATCCGCCAATATGGTTGTGAACACGCCCGATAAGCCGTGAAGCCCAAGCCCACCACTGTCAGTTCGTCGCCCTCAAACGTTCTCCACCCGTCACTGGCTGTGCCCAGCCGCGAGTTGTGAGAATCGTACATGTCGCCCTTGGAATTTCAAGGCAAGGCTTCATCCAAAGCGCAGCGACCCGGCATCAGTAGTAGTAGTAGTAGTAGTAGTAGTAGTAGTAGTAGTAGTAGTAGTAGTAGTAATAGTAGTACTAGCAGCAGCAGCAGTAGTAGTAGTAGCAGCAGTAGCACTGGCAGTGGCAGCAGTAGCAGTGGCAGTGGCAATAGCAGTAGCAAGACCGCCAGCACCAGCAGCACACGGGTAGTACGAATTGTCATCGTTAATTGTAGCAATGGCAAAAACAGGGGCGGTAGTAGGAGAGTATGTATCAAGGCAAGGACTTCGCGACATCAAGGCTAGTCCGAGAATCTGGCAGATGTGGGACATGTTGCTTGCATGTGCCCCTGGAACAGCAGTCTAGATCGGGGATCTCTGATGTCCAGGACACCGCTGGGAACAACGTTCTTGAATTATTTCGCCGATCTCGAAATTTTCTGATCCATCCCACCTAAGGTGTATGTGGGGATTCTTCCATCATCGGTCTCTGGTCAGCACGAATTCTTTGATTCCGTGTTACAGTACCCCGCTTCACTGATAGCTGTGCAATGCGCCAGTGTAAGAGCGGTCCTCGTCGCCAAGAGAGGAAGAAAGTGGCAGGCACCCAGCAGCCACACGATGTGCTAAGATGACGCCCTAGGGAGCATCGTCCAAGAGTTCCCCTTTTAAGGGTTGAGTTTTTTGGAGCTGCAGCAGGGAGAGGGCTGAGTGGTGGGGAAATTGAGCATGCAATCGGAGAGCGTGAAGCCCTTAGAGCAAGCAGATGTGATAACTCTTCGTCTGCACAACAGCACGCATTGCATCAGACCAAGAGCCTCCTAGCACTCAGCCTTTGTGTAATGCGGGTCGCAAGTCGAAAGCCCTCTCGCTGAGCTCTTCGTTGGCTACCTGGCATCTCCCGGCGTCTTCGGTGCTTACTGGACGCTGCCGGGCTGCTTTGAAAGTGCTAAAGTTGGATGTCTGGACATGTAAATCGACTTTCAGGAATAGTGTTCCGGCGAGTTTCTGACGTGGTCAAACCCACCCCGGCAGGTTGCACAAGTGGGCATAGAGAGGTATTGCACAAGCGGTTAAGGAGTCCGCCGGAGAAGCCTTTCGCCTCTTGTGACCTGTGGCTGAGGTTGCTCTTGGGATGCATCTTCTGGTCACTATGTACCCTTCTTACCCCGCCACTTCTCAGCACTTACTGTAAGCCATTTTGCACAGAGCCTTTAATCCGTGGGCCCAAGGATCTGTGGAGACACCTCTTTGGAAGCTCGGCTCTATGACAAAATTTCTTCAGTCCAGGTCCGCTCAGAGCTGCGGGCGTCCGATTCCCATTCCTCTCATCGCTCCCGCTTCTTCTTGGACCTTTGAAGTCCATTGAAACTGCACAGAGGGTGGTTTAGGCTAGGAAGGGGCTCCTGGTGAAAGGAGGTTCTAGCATGGACCACATAAGAAGCCACATGTCTTTGTGGTTTGGAAGATTCCCCTCTGCTCCCAGGCCCTGCTCATTCTTGTCCGTGTGGGTCTTGGTGCCGGCGAAGCGGTCGCCGCGCCATGCCCCTTCGGCCGAAAGCATGTGCAAGGACTGAAGAGGACATGGAAGGAGGCGAATCAGACAGAGAGTCGCAGCAAGGGTCACAGAAACGAATGGGCCAGGCATCACACAAAAAGACTGCTTGCTCCCATCACCGCCGAGGCCTTTATCAGATAACTTCCGGCTGGTTCCCCAAGCATCAGCAAGCCCGGTCTGTCAGTATTGGTGTTGCTCCTCGGCAGAGCGATCTCGGGCCGGGGAAGGTACCCAGGGTTCAGATTTCAGGATGGTTCCAATGTGTAGGACCGTAGGAGCTGGGACTTTGCTGAGCTGCCTTCTGGAGCTAAATCTAGCCTTCCGGCGTTCTGTGATAGCTCCTGCCGCTTCAAAACTGCCCCTCGAGTCACAGCCAAGTGTGTAACAGTGTAACAACAGCGCGCTTACGGGCTTACCGAAACGTCCCCGAAGCGCGTCCCGCCAAGGCGGGCCAGTGTATAGGGGCCGCCATGTCAATGAGCTTCTCCCGCATCACGGCCTTTTGGTTTGCAAGTCAGCCGCCTGCAGGAGGCTAATCGAGTTCGTCCGCATCCGTGCAAAACCGCACAGATCTATGGATCTATACGCGTTTCCAAACGTGCTTTAGGTGACATGCACCCCCCCGACCCTGACAGCTGCAGCAACTGAGGAGAAGGCTACCTGGTCTCGATTGGTCAGATTCTGTGTTTGGCTGTTGTTGCATCCATTGATATGCAGTCGAGCTTTGTCACCTGACGACATGGCCTGCTCAGAGCATTGGCGTAGCTTTGACTTCATCCAAGACTGGCAGTTGTGCATGTAGGTAAGTCGCAAGGGAGCCCTGGCATGTTCTGCAGGAACATAGGCCAATTGAATGGCTTAGCTGGCTTAGCCAGACGAGTGTTCTAGCTGCTACTGCTGATATGCCAGCTCCGTCAGCTCCCGCTGCAAGTTGCAAGGACTGGCGCATCATGTTCTACGTCTTCGGGTCGGCGGGCATGCAGCTCTGCCACAATGATCAATGGCCACAGTTGTTGTAAGAAGACAGGTGCCCAGGCGCCAAGGGGCGCCCTGGGCCCTTTGCATTATCATCTCAGAGAGCAACAGCACCAAAAAAGCAGTGTGCCGCGATGGAAGCTGAGGCTTTGGAGCTTGGTGTTTGCGTTCTATGGTGCAGACAGCCCCAAAGCCCACCGTCGCTGGGCAGTCGATTCTCACAGTTTCGGGTGTGCGGCTGGATACGGCTAGCTACTCCGGTTGAGATGCTATGAAGTGTTCAGGATAATTATACTCTAGGGGACGACTCCATGACTCGGGGATGCCGTAGGGTTTGGGGATCAGGATACATCAGCGACGCGGAGCGCCGCAGCGTGGAGATGCTCAAGCGCCACGCGGCGTCGAAGGTCTAGCTTGGAGCCCCTAAACCGCCATATCCCTAGCGGCTAACGAGAAACCGGACTGTTGCCTTGAGGCCCGGGCCCCGGGGCCCCCCCCCAGTGAGGCACGGGCCAACACAAACGAGGCATTAGGCAAAGCTCTTGCCAAGAGTGAAGCCTCGAATCTATTGCAAGACTGAGGGCTTGAGCCGCCAAGCCCGGCTCCTTTGCCATATGCCCAATTGTTGAGGCGAGCCCGGCAGATGTTAGGGTCTGGCACCGCAGAGTTCGATTCGATTTTGGAGCTTGGGGATCCCTTGGATGAGTTTATCACATGAATCACAGGGTCTAGGCCTCGACTGCCACAGACGCAGCTTCACTTTGGGAAAGACCGCGCAATGAGAAACCCTATAAGAGCAGCCCTGGCCCGGCTAAAAGTTCCGGCTAAAACCCGGACCTAACCTCTCAGGGCCTCAGAGCCTCAGAGCACGGGAGCTCCTCCGACCCTTGCGGCCCTTGCGGGCCATGCCTGGAGGCATCCATCGGTTCAAGGGCTCATCGTGGCCGAGTTCTGCCTTTCCTTCATTTGGTGCCTCGGAGCCAGGGGCGTTGGGAATTGTGGCTTCTAGGGGCATTCGGGAAGCAGCACCGTTTCGCTCATGCTATTCGGTGGCGAAGCCCGGCCAGTCCAGGTACTTGTGGCTGTCATGGATGCCGTCATTCTTCCACGACAACTTCGGCATGTCAGCACCTGAGGGGGGTTTCACGGAAAGGAAGGACCGCTCCACTAATTGCCGGTCCCTGCATCGTAGGTCGTAGGTTCGTCCTAGCCAGGCGGGAGGCATGAAAATTGCCGGTCTCGTTTCCCGACATGCACTCCAGAAGAGCGGCAGAAGACGCGTAAGCCAAACTGCTTGACTCCCTGCTGAAGCCTTTGCAACCTGCCAACAAAGAACATGCGTTCAAAATTCCAAGCCCAAGCCCTCATTCAAGCGGCCCTGAGCCGCTGAAAGCCAGGGTCAAAAGATCCCGAGGTCCACTGGGGAGGCCGGAACGATGGGACTGATCGCCTATTGGCTCGCAGCACCCGCCACATGGAATGCAGACTTCCAGTGCACGCAACGTCTGCTTTCAGGGTTTAGAGAAGAAGCCTCCCTAAACCTTAAACCCAGCAGACCTCGAGCCACATACCTCGCCTGGATTGTCCGAGTGTGCCGAAACCCTTCAACGGGCGGTACTTTAGGGCCCTAAATGAATTACTATACTATTTTGTATAACGGGCCCCAAACCTTATTCTAATTAACTACAAAGGCCTCTGTAGTACCCGGTGATCTCAAACAAGGCTGCTCTATCCTGGGCGGAGCTCTCTGGGCAATGCCTGGTGCCCGGAAGGCTTCGTGAGGACCCGGCACACCCTGAGACTTCCTAGGCTTCCTTGAGAATATGTGAAGATAAGGGCGCCGTATATTCTTTAGGGTACTATGATAGGGTCCCCTGTTTTCGGAAACTCGCATGTGGTGAATGTAGCAGTTTAGTAGTACAATTCTACTCTGCTCTACTCTAAGTCTCTAGGTTTACATTTAAGTAGAAGTCCATTCTGGTCAAGTCTAGTCTACTACGTTCTGTTCTGTTCCATTCTGTTCTGTTAAGACCATATCATATCATGCCATGCCATGCCATATCACACCCTACCATACCATATCAGGTCCAATCACATCACGCCATAACATGTCACAACTCACAACACATCATACTTGTGTAGTACATGATACTATTTTTTATGAATACAGATAGGTAGATAGATATGTGCGCTTGGGTTTAGTCGTGTCACTGAGCTGACATGTTTAGCCAACTCAGATCCTGTTCCATGTCACTTAAGGCTAAGGTGAACTAGTGCTAGTGCACCAAACACCGTTGTCAAAGTCTGTGTCCCATGCACATGAAGATTTCAACCAGGCCGCAGGTCCTGTGAACTGGCATTTCCGGCAAACCTGAGGCTTGAAAAGCGGCCGCTGGACGCCTGGTGCTTAGAGCTGCAGGGCGTTTGTCAGTGTTTAGCAGGTGTTGCACGACAAGGAGGCGGAGTGTTTACCGGAGGTTGGTCACTCTCTAACGGCATGGCTCAGCATGTCAAGGACAGGGCAATGTTATGAAGGATTGCCTGGCGGCCTAGAGGAAGTCTTGGTGTTGTGAAGCCCTGCAAAATGTTTAACCAGCTGAACACCCACACCAACCATTGAGCAAAGCTTACACGATCGAGATGATGCCTCTTGCGGCGTCGCCCGACCTATCATGCCCAGGTTGCGCCAATGCCGCCTCTACATGGGGGCCGTGACGCGGCTGCACTAGCGATGTGATCTTTTGCAGCGGTTTTGATCCCGTTCTGTTCTGTTGAAAGTAGTTGCGTGCCCCGACTTTGTGGAGCCAATATCACATGAGCGAGTAGCAAGACTGCCAGACCAAGCTTTGGAAGCTCCTCAACAGTTCGTTGACCGATAACCCGTTTGAACGATTGTACGCCTATGCTGGCCTCCTTGGTGTTTAAGTAGGAGAACATCGATCTGCAGCAAGGCATTTAGCGTGTTGCAGTGGTGATGGTTCTTGAGGTGGCTTCCTTGATGTCTGGCGCGCCTGCAGTGCTACTTCTCTGGCTGCTGGTCTGCAACGACGTCACAGACGCCGAGTTGCGCAAATATCAAGGGAGTGAGCTCTGTTCCGTCCTGCAGCGGTGCTGAGTAGACGAAGGATCTTTGAGATGCTTTTCACTCAGAGCAGGACAATTGCGTGGTGCCGGAGTGTGCTGCGATTGCCACCATGGATCGCTTGCTCTGTCATGAAGCCTGGCCCAACAAGCACAGCAGAGAATCCTTGCCATCGACAGAAATTAAGAAGGCGTGGTCTTCAAGATCGTGAGAGGGTGCAACTGCCATTCTGCTGCTTCAACATGGCCTCATGCCAAGCAGCTCCTCTCGCCGAGCTGCGGGTGACCCACAGGAGACCACAGCTCCAACACGTTGCATCGTTTCATCGCCCTCATTTCCAAGCCCAATCTTCTCCCGCCTATGGGCAACTGACTGTGCCTCAGGGCTGGCACCTGGAAGTTCAGCTTTCGCAGCTTTCTCATTGACAGAGCGAGCCACGCGGCTGGAAGGCACTCAGCTCTGCATTCACCTTGGAGTTCTTTCCAAGATCCCGCTTCAAGCCGGCATCTGGGTTCCCTGGTCCGCGTTCTCCCCGGCGTGC
The DNA here is from genome assembly GCA_905221615.1 of Symbiodinium sp. CCMP2592. NCBI lineage: Eukaryota > Dinophyceae > Suessiales > Symbiodiniaceae > Symbiodinium > Symbiodinium sp. CCMP2592. Next base: position 325,708 of record CAJNDT010005984.1, read on the forward strand.
TGTCTGGGTTTTAGAGTGTTCCTGCGGAACTTCATTCACCAGAGATGCGGGCCCTGTGTGTTGCCCAAAGCGGAAGTCATCGCCTTGCTTCTCCTGCAACCCTCTGTCTTTCTGGACTTGAATGCCTGTTTAGGCGACTGTCGAACACCTTGCACACTGCACATTGGATGCTTGCACAAGACCGTCACACAAACTGGCTCTCCGAGTGTTGCTAGGCACCCTGAGCCTTGAGGGAAGAGGCTGTCTTTTGGCTTCGGGGCTGTCGGCAGGAAGAAGCAGGTTCAGGTTTCTGCGTACTGCTGCTGCAGCTGTTATTTAGGATTGTATGACTGTTTCCCTCCCACAACCGCCATAACTACCAGCACCGCCTCCGCCGGTGCTGTTGCTGCCGAGCTTCTGCTTTTGGTGTTTATCGTCCTACTGCTGCTAGTGACGCGCGACGAGGACTGCCGCTGCTGCCGCTAGTCCTACCACTGCTGGTTAAGTAGTCGCTGCCTTAAGCCTTAGGCACAACGAGTACTGCCAACACTGCGAAACTCAAACGCGAGTGCCTGCTGTGTGCAAGAGTGAGAGAAGGAACGCGAGAACCGCTGAACCGCTAGAAAGTTTCACTCGAGCGGTACAAATTTTGCGAAAGGAGAATCCGGAGAGCTGTGTCAGCTGCACAGGCTGTACCTGCGCTCGCCCACCGAGCTGTCTGTCGCTCTGGTTGTTCTCACGGTGGTCCTCGTCGCAGCAAAAGGATCAGGCGACGGACTTCTGGCTTCGGGACATTTGTAGTAGTTAGTAGTCTACTTCAGTGGAATTTCTATTCAAGTTCAGGAAGCTTAGCATAAATGAGTCTCCAGTCAAGCAACCCACAAATCAAGAGGAAAGCTTGCTTTTGACAGTACGGTCCTTGCTGGGGTTGGTGGTCTTTGGGCATCTTAGGGGTATTCAGTTACGAAGCTAGTACTGCTACGTGTAGCATCAGTAATTGCGGCTCGCATTGGCGAGCGGTTAAAGAGTGAGAGCGTAAGAGTGCAAGCATCATTTACTCGGCTTCCGGTATAAGCGATGCCTTGACATGAGGACTTTGGAAGTAGCCTGCTCGATCTGACATTGATGTTAATAGTGCTGATGCTGCCATGACTCTGACTAGTGACCAGTGTTCGCAGCGCTGCCAGAGAAGACGCAGTTCCGTTGTTGAGTCGCAAGCCCGGACGATGAATCTCCGAAGGCCATAGCTCCAACATCGTGGATGTTGGGGGACTGTCAAACACCGCGAGGGTGGCCGCTCGGACTATGATACACATCCGCAGCAACAGAATCACACCAGAACGGTCTCCCTTATGTTTCGAAATCCCCAATATGACGTCATCTGCTGAAGCCGAATGCCAAACGCCGAGATCGCAGAGAGCGAGCGGTTCACCTTGAATGTATGTTGTCCGACCATGCTGGATCCTGTGCTGTCTCTTCTCATCGCCTTTGCCGTGTAGTTTTGGACTCCGGTTTGGGTGTTCCGGGTCTTGGAGTTCTTGTCTTGTACACCTGTGATGCGTTCAGTTTGGTCCTTCAGGCCGTTCGGCTGCTTCACAGTGTTAGGCACCAGGAAGCTGTAAACCGAGACCTTCCAAAGGCTGGCTGCGTTACTCTCTCCGCCTCCTTATCAGGGGCTGTTGGAAACATGCAGCTTGGCCGCAGACGCACATCCCCAAGCGAAAGTATTGCTTGTTCTACTGGTGTTGGATTGGTGGCGGTGGCGGTTGTGATGAACCCGGAGTCAACATGCCTTGGCATTGCTGTGGCATGGCGATGGTGGTGATGTGAGAAATGAGTGAGTTTTGATCTGGGAGAAACCACACCGAGGATAGTGGGCGCACTGCTCGACTCCAAGTTCGGCTGGCCAAGCGTAGCTTGGATTGCCATACGTATCTTCAGCTCCACATCTTCGGTCCAAGAAACCGTGAGGGTCGCAAGCCTTTGAACTTGTCTTTCTCAGATGCCGCAGTGTGAGCATGGAATTCCATCACCAAGTGTCGAACTCGGAGGTCAAGGGCAACCTGGCATTGCGGCCCCTGAACACAAGAACAGCCCCTGCTTGACTCTGTTCGACCCTTACAGTAATATATTCTCGAGAAAAGCGGGCTGCCAGTCTGGGTGCGAATTCGAAGCCAGACTCACAAACGCCAAGATCTCGGCATGCCAGCGTCACAGTGTCCACCTTGCGCTTAAGCTTTTCCCATACGATACAGCCCCCCTGAACCCTCAAATGTCGATCGTAGACCTCGCAAACTTCTCCGTTTCGGAGCCTTTGCGTTTGCCGCCCCTTGACAGCTGCCTTGCTGCATGTAGAGAATCAAGCCAATTCGCAGCATGCAATCTAGCGCCTTCGCAATTCACATGAAATTCCATGGAGTCTCTGAGCCATCACACTATCAGACAGACCACCTGCGAATCATCCTCACCATAACGACCATCATGATGGTGATCCTCTTCATCGCCATCATCACCAGCAGCATCATCATCATCATCCATCCATCCTCAGCCGTAGGTTCAGCACCAGCAGCATGATCATCAGGGCTACGGGCTGCTAATACTATTACGTAGGAATGATGTTAGGTTTAAGCAACCCGTGCCGCAGGTGCTTTCGGCGGCTGCAGGGGCCGGCGTGGTTAGCTTCGCTGCTTTCGCCTCTTGGGGCATGTGAGGTTGATTTCCGTGCCGTACGCCGTACCACATGTGTCGGACTGAAGGTCTGGGATGCTGTGGTAGGTCAAAGCGATTACGTTTGTTGGCTTTTGCTTCGCTGGGATGTTTCAGCGTTTTGGACTAGCATCGCAGAAGCACGTGACAGAATGCCGTGCCGTGGCTCCTCGCAGCCTGGCTGCGGCCTCTCAGGCCTCAACCATTCAGACGGAGCCGATCTCTGATGAGCCTTGATCCGAACTTTTGTGGGCTGGAGTCCCCAATTTCGAGAGGGTGGCCCGGACATCCGCCCGGCCTTTGAATGGCGGCATGTGAGCAAAGAAAGTCGTGTGCTTATACCTGGAACGGAACGACCAGCTTGGACATGTCCGAAGCTATCCACTCTGCCGCTGCGGCACGTTGAGCAAATGCATACTGTACCATGGGCAAAGGCACAGCTGCAAGCTCTTCGCTTCGAAAACAGCCAGAGGTCTTGCTTTCCCACAGGTGCTTAGACCACTCAGCCAGGAGACTAAGTCTAGCATCATCAAGGCAATCGGCGAAAGCTTGTGCCTTGTGAGCTGCTTCAATCTTTGATGCAGTACTGTAGCCACGCAGGTGAAAAACGAGGAGGAGCTCTTGCAGATCGCCTGGTACCAAGTAAGTAGAAGTCGTCACTGCGAATCTCTTTTGCTCTTGATGATGCGATGGTGATTTGCACGTTCTGCTTCCTCTTCCATCTGCAGCCCGATTCAGGCGACCAACATAGAAGGCCATCCAGACAACGCTGCAGCCTCGGAGAGAGACCGGAGTTGTGTTCTCAGTGTCTGCAGGTTCCAAGGTTGGGTTCAAAAATGGGCATGGTTATTCATCCTGACGCCAGGTTGCTCCCTGCATCTATGGAGGCTTTCAGCTTGGGATCCACAACGGCAAGCGCTGGCACTGGCCTTAGACGAGGAGTGCCACTTGAGGCTCGCAAGGAGAGGTTCAAGATGAGTCAGGAAGAGATTAGTCAGACTCAATTGGGATTGCCTACATTGCCGAAGATTTGGTGCCACCAGCTGCTTCGCCCTGGACATAACTGACTACTGCCAGTGCAACTAGCACGGCAGATTGCATTGATCTGCAAGGTGGACGGACCGAGTGACAATGCCACATGGGCTGATGTGCGTGGTTTTCTGCCCAGATCACGCGCTCGGTGGCCCAGTCTCGGGCAATTGCCTGCGTCGACGACGTGTGCTTGCGTGCGTTTGAGTCTGTGTCTGCACAAATCTGTGTTTCTGGGTGTATGTATCGTCTCACTGTTTGTCTGTCTGTTTGTTTGTGCCCGGAGTGGGGGAAGGCACGGCAGTTTTGGCATGCCTGCCCAAGAATGCTTGAAGGACCGAGACCAGCGAGGCCCGGTTGCTTCTGAAGGAGCAGATCGCCCTGAAGGTCCGACGCTGAGTTGCCACAGGTCGAGAAAACCCTGAGTTCCTAGCCAGACCTGAAACGGTTGATGCTCCCTGCAAGGATGCGATCTTCAACTGCGGACGCGTGGCGGTGCTGGCCAGCATCTTAATCTCAATGCATTTCTGGACTTGCGCCTCACGGGCAGAGCTAAGGTGGCAGCTTTTGCGACCGGCAACATGGATTGGCTTCGACATGGTACAGAGGCATGGACCACCGTGCGCAGAACGGCCTCTGATGTGGCAACTTTCAACCTGAAAACATGGTGACAAGAGAGACGCGCTTTCATTGTTGTGCCTGATCCCTGTGCATGCTGCAGCTTGTCAAGAGTTATCGGAAAGTCGCAAGATCACCGACGCTTGGAAACACCGTTGATCGTGAACAATGCGCTGACTCCTCCTTTATCCAGGTAAATGCGCTGCTGCTTTAGGCTCTCCAAAGAAACCGGAAAGTCCTCAGCCCCGCCCAAGAAGTCGAGCAACAGGATGCCCTGCACCAAGAGCAGCGTGCGCAAGCGCCCCAGACAGTACCTGCAGAGGGGCATGCGGAACGGAATGGAAGGTTGATCCATGAGTCATCCTGTGTCTGGCTCGCCGGAGTGGATGGGCGATGTTGAGGCAGCACTTGTTCACATCATGGGCTTTGAGGATCGGTAACTCCAGGCTAGTGGCACTGCGGCTGCAACAACTACTGCCTGGAGTCTTCGGCCACTGCCTAGGCCGATCCATCCTCATCTCAAGCCGTTGATTCGGGCTGCCTTGGATGCTGGTGCTCAAGGAGCGTGCTGGGCTCATCCGCATCGATGCACGTGACTTATCCATGCCCCAGGCTCTGAATCACACCCTGTTCGGGGGACCGGGGAAGAGGACTCAGGGTATGTATGAGCTCGGTATCTATGTTCTCGCGGCTTTTTCTGCCCAAGTCCAGAGCAGCCGCACAAAACGTGCCGTTAACGCCTTTTAGGTCATGAAACATGTGGGCTTCATGCTTGCCACATCGCAGAAACGATTTGGGGAAGTACTCGTCCCCTAGTCTCCTGCGCCAGCAAAAGCAGAATGCGGCATTTTTTCAAGCCCAAAGAGCTTGTTGAGACAGCCCGCAAATGAGTTGTATCTTCAAGTAAGGCGCCCAGCATTGACCGATTGACCCTGGCTCCCTTCGCGAGCCCAATGCCCACCCAGCCGAAGCCGCCTAGGGCTTTAGGGCATGAGTCGTGCTCTTAGTCTTACTCTTGGGCCACGGAAAAACCTCAAAGAAGTGCTGGAAAGTACGTATTGGAGATACTTGTAGCATTCGGATAAAGAGTCAAAGCGAAGTGGTGTCAGCAACAGCTACAGCCACGTCCCACGTCGCTCGCCGCATGGCCGAAGCTCGACATCGGGACGGTGGGCCAGCCATGATTGAAGAGAAGTGCGAGCTCTGCTGGGGAGCCTCGGAGTTTCTGCTTTCTTGAACCGTCGTATTGCGTGTCCGCAAACACAAGCAGCATCTTTGCAACACAAATTCCGAGGGTGGTGGGTGAGTAGAGTCAGTGATGTGATGTAGAGTATACGAGCATAAAAGGCATACCTTCCTGTTTGGCCCGGCGGAAGCTTTGGCTGAAACACGGAAGGCCCTCTCGTGCTAAGCCCAACATCACTATAAAACATTTCAGCTTGAAGCCATGCCGTTTACAGCATTCGGAAAAGGGACAGCACTTGGAATCTCACGTCGCCACGCGGAGCCAGGTGAGCGCCGCCGGCACAAGCGACGGCGGAACCGCAGTGGGGGTCTTTGGGGACCTGGAAATCAGAACAGGTTGCGTTGTGGTTCGAGGAAGCAGTGTGTCAACTCCGCCATGTTGTCTGAATTCCCAGAGCCGACATGGGAGCTGAGAGCCGCTCCAACTGCGGGCAGTTAATCCGACATTGTCTCTTCGAGCAACTCAATTCCAAACTAACAAAATTGCGAGCGGCTGAGGCCATGACAGTGGGAGCCAAGAGCAACTGGGCACATCGGGAGAAGGGAGGTGGCTGCGTGGAATTGGAAGCGAAGCGTTTCGGGATGCGTTTGCGTTCGCAGCGAGAGGTTCCGTGAAGCATTGACTGATACTGCAATTGTTATTTATGATTACTCGACTCTACTCGTCTACTGGACCTGTTGCGTCAGTCCACTTTGAATCATCAGATGAGGTGTACAGCGCGGCCTAATAATTAGCATTCCCCCGCATGGCATCTTCTGCGGACTTAGAAATTCCTGTTTTGGAAGCGCAAGGGCCCATGTTGCCGTTGTTAGCTGTGCATCCTTGCGAATCTAAGCCCAGGCCTGTCGATCGTCCCGAGCGCCGCCTGGCACAGAATTCGATCGGAATTGTCTTTTCACTAAATGCAGATTTGTTGGTGCTTGCTTGGCTCTTGTCACGGCTTTCCGTGTTTGCCTTTTCACTTGAGTTTGCTTGCCTTCTTTGCTGACCAGGAAGCGATGACAGTCCTGAGCAGTTTTCGTCTGTAATGGTGAAGCGTACCTACTTGGGGAAGACTCCGAGCCCCGCCCCTGGATGATGACGACGCTGGCAACTGTTTTTCGGCTCCCAAAGAAACAGCACCGAAGTCATGAAGGTAGCGATGGCACTTGGCAGGAGTCTGAGTTTCGCGCGATTGGTCGTAAGGACGATTTCACTCGTTCCACGCTCAAATCTGTTCGTCAAGTTGACAGCTGCCCCATCAAGCTTCAATTTCCGGTTTTGCAAAACCCTGCAACAAGGGGACATGAGGGTGCCGCGTACTTCTCGCCCAAAAACTTGCTCACCTCTGTGCTTGTTTGATCATTTGTTTCTGTCTGTGTGTGTGTGTGTGTGTCTCCCCTTTATTTCTGTGCCCATTGGTGTTTCCTTTGTATATCGACTTTCAAGCATGCGCGTCCTCGAACATCCTGATATTGTACTACCCGACCGTCTCAATCGGACCCACGTCCCAGGCTCCAATGGTCGACGGGAGAGGCTGCATCAGCAAAGTGCAGTATAGGAAAGCGATGGCACATGGCGATCTTAAGCATGCTTGACAGGGCGGATTGCAAACTGGAATAAGTGCCGTCCTCGTCAGTTGAGCTAACATTTCATTTTCAACAGGCGGCGGCGACGGCGGCGCAGCAGCGAGAGCAGCGAGGGTCAAAGGCAACCCGTGCCGCCGGGGCTGGGCGGTGTCCCATCATCACCTCATTACCCGGCAGGGGGCGTCCTTTGCCGTAAATGATCTTCCAGATTCCAATCCATGTGCTGCTCTCGCCTTTGGCTGCTTCGCACTTGACAGGAGGCGGCGCTCGCCCAGATGCAGGGATGGAGGACCTTCGCGGTGGTGACTGAGTGATCGCGGTCTTGGCAATGCTCCTCTCATCGTGCAGCCAGCATCGTTGTGTAATTTCGAGGGTTGACAGCTCCGCCAATAACACATGTCAACACACAACCACCGTTCCAGATGCAGGACCGCCACACATCTCGCCTGAGCCTGGACAGCGGCTGGGTGATGAAGGCACGAGCAGCATGAAACCGTCCCCAGTCCACTGCGGCTGAGAACGAGCAGAACTGCGTCGCAACGCCATGTCACAAGCTTCTGTCAGCCAAGCAACCAGATGTGACCACGACTGGGCCCCGCTCTAACATCCCTACGGCCGTAGCGAGATGAACACATGCTTCGTCACAGGTCATGTGGACCCATGAAGACAACCCGAAAAGTTGCAACGCCCGAAACCCTATCCTCGCTATCAGGCCGCTACATCGTCCAGCATGCCCTTGGGGATGGTGCCTCGGGGCGCGTCCTGCGCACGGTACTTAAGCAGAGTGTACACGACAGGTAACTGTGTCCCACTTCGCATCTTCAGGCGTTGCGTATAACTGCATGGTTCACTCTCGCGATCTCTGCTTAATTTCCTGTTTTTCTTGACTTCAGGACTTCACTTCCGCTATTCGGTTCATTTCTGGGTTGCAACTGGCTTGTGGCACAAGCGCCCTTTTCATGGCGCCTTGGGCCGTTTGACATAATTATGAGTGCTGTGCGATAGGAGGTTGCTATCAGTTGGGTTAACATCATCAAACTCCAGGCCGAAAGTCTCCTACAGTATTCCGGGCTGCGGCAGCGACGCAGATCACTTCTCAGTCAATGAGGCTGCCGCGACGATGTCGAAGGCACCGTGGTAGCAGTGACGCCAAGCTGCAATTGGAGTGTCCCGAGACCTTGCGTGCTCAGTCTGGACACAAGGTGCGGGTAGTATCCAGGCACCCTCCCCATTCCCCATTCCCTAGTGCAAGCGGCATTTCAGGAAGGTGTCCCGACCTTCGAGGCGGACCAGGAGGACGGGGGATCTCCCTTGGATCAGCCCTTGAAGAAACTTCAGAGACTGCGCTGCTGCTCTGGCAGCCCATACTCAACATATCTCAAAATGCTTCGTTCGTGTGTGTGTGTGTGTGTGTGTGTTTGTGTGTGTGTGTGTGTGTGTTTGTGTGTGTGTGCGTTTGTGTGTGCGTGTTTGTGTGTGTGTGTGTGTGTGTTTGTGTGTGTGTGTGTTTGTGTGTGTGTGTGTGTGTTTGTGTGTGTGTGTTTGTGTGTGTGTGTGTGTGTGTCTCTGTGTGTGTCTGTGTGTGTGTGTGTCTGTGTGTGTGTGTGTGTCTGTGTGTGTGTGTGTGTGTCTGTGTGTGTGTGTGTCTGTGTGTGTGTGTCTGTGTGTGTGTGTGTGTCTGTGCCTGTGCCTGTGTGCCTGTGTGCCTGTGTGCCTGTGTGCCTGTGTGCCTGTGTGCCTGTGTGTCTGTGTGTCTGTGTGTCTGTGTGTCTGTGTGTCTGTGAGTCTGTGTGTCTGTGTGTCTGTGTGTCTGTGTGTCTGTGTGTCTGTGTGTCTGTGTGGGTGTGGGTGTGGGTGTGGCGGTGGGTGTGTGCGGGTGTGGGTGGGTGTGGGTGTGTGTGTGTGTGTGTGTGGCTGGGTGTGTCTGTGTCTGTGTCTGTGTGTGTGTGTGGGTGTCTGTGGCTGTGTGTGTGGGTGTGTGGGTGTGTGGGTGTGTGTGTGTGTGTTTGCTTTTCGATTCGTATGCACCTAGGCACCTAGTGCGAAGTGCAGTGCCAATCAGTCGCCAGTGGCCCTGCCCGCCCCGCTGACAAACCCCTCTCTGACCCAAACATATTTTGGGGCACATCAGTCAGAAATCATGACTATCCAGATGCAACAGCCCTTCGCTGCATGGATGGTGGCGTCGTTCATAATACCAGACTAATCATCCGATGAAGGAAGTGGGAGTCGCAGTCCAGGGGTACAAATCATCTTGCCATGCCTGACCTGCACAGGCACGCAGAAACAGAGGTCACCATGCTCCGAAAGCTGCAGCCGCTGAGAAGTCATTAGTGGTGTCGACAGTCTTGATGCACCGAAGCTGAGAAGACTATATTATACTATACTAGACTATATACTATACATTATACTATACTATATTATGAGATTCGGGGAGAGAGGCCGCCACCACAGCTCCATGCGGCCCTTTAACACAGCCCTACGGCTCGGGCAGTGTCCAGTTACCACCTTGAGCCTGGCGACAGCTTTGATCTGATCACAAAGGGACCCTTTGATGTCTTTCACTGTTCGGGAGCTGTGCCCATCGATCGGAACCGGAGAGTCACAAAAATCCGCTAAGCTTCGCAGCGGCTGCAATGCGTCAGCAGAGGAAGCATGACCCCGAGCTCGCACGGAGACACGTTGTACGGCTGCTGGACACCTTCGTGCATGTGCCTCGCTGAAACATGGACCCTTGTAGGGCTAAGCGGTTGCAAGATTCTGCAACTGTTGGCTCGCGTGGCATTCGTTGCATCTTCGAAGCGATACACGTTCCGGCCTGCTGATGTGCAACCGAGGAAGAAAGTTTCTATTGCATTGTCATGGAGCCGCTGGCCATGAGCCTTCGAAACCTTCTCCAGGACGCGTCTACAGGGAGCTCCTCAACATTCCTACTGCCAAGACAAAGCCGAGTCTGAGAAGCCTTGCGTCCCACCTCCCCGCATGGTCCCGACCTCCCGACTCTCCAGGAGGGCAGCTCTGGCGGGCTCTTCATGGCCACTTGGGCTAGAAGAAGTGAGCACTGCATGCGACGCCGACGTTTGGCACCGAAACCGCAGCCCAAAGCACTACGGAAGTTGTGCTTCAGCTGTAGACTGTAGACTCGCAGATGCCTGCTCAGGCCGACATCCGCCTTGCAGCTTTTCAGCTCACCAGCTGCCTTGCTTTCTTCCAGAGCCTGAACATGGCACACGGCGATCTGAAGTCGCTTTGGCTGAAGTTGGAGCATTCGAGGCAGCTCGAGGACTGAACCATCCATTTGCTGCTATGGGCCTATGGGCCGCCCAGTGTAGCAGCAGCAAGCAGCGATAGTCGTAGTAGTCGTCGTCGTAGTCGTAGTAGTCGTCGTCGTAGTCGTAGTCGCGTAGTCGTAGTCGTAGTCGTCGTCGTAGTCGTCGTAGTAGTAGTAGTAGTAGTAGTAATTGTAGTAGTAGTAGAAGTGCAGTCGCCGCAGTCGTCGTCGTGGTGGTGATTCTGGTAGTGGCAGAAAGAAGCCCCGTCCTTGGCGACCGCTTGTAAACATTACGCATCATATGTCAGCTGGAGGTGGTGTTACGAGTCAGAGGTCTGCATCACTGACAAGCTGACAACGTACATAGCAAACCGGCTGGCAGATGTAACAAGCGCAATGGTCGCGTCAATACTTGTTGCACTGCAGTCTCAGGTGCACGAACGTGATGCTTCGAAGGTCAGAGTTTAGTCTTCAGCCGCACCCCAGATTGGGGGATCCGGACGAGGTGCTCTTGTCGAGAGAAGCCAACTGTGTGCGCGCAAAAGACAAGATTTCCAGCGAGCTCCAGAAACCGACCATCGCATCATCGTCATTATCAATTAGTGGTGCGCCGCTTTGGAAATGGCAAAATTAAATCCTTGCTGCAGGTTGCCGCTCGGCCGCTTTGGCCTTTCGAGGCCCGAAATGGTTTTGTTCTGGTTGCCCCAGAGTCTCGGTAGGAGGAGATCGCCCGCTGACGTTTGCCTTGTCCAGCGAGCTGCGTAGAACCTTGATCATAGGGGGCTTTCCGTGCCTCATGGACCAATGGACCATGACTCTTCACGACTCTTGTCAGCTACACTGATCAGAAATGTGCTTGTTGAGCAAGTTGAGCACGTGACGTTGGACCAACTCCTGCATTCGGTTAAGATGTCTCACTGCAGTCTGTGGCTTGCAAACCTCTTTAAGCCGAGGAAGGTCATCACCCTCAGCTCTATCCCATGTGGGTCGTGGCCATGGAAGACCTCTTGCAGATGCACGGTGTCCCTCCGAGCCACCAAGAGCTCAAGGACGCAGGCCGATGCGGAAGACCCCTCTCCCTTCATGTAATGGGGATATTGAAGATGCCCGTGAGTCTGAAGATGACGTCGTTTTGTAATGCTGACGGTGCTGGTGAGTTGGTACGCATGACCTGTCGACATTCTGCAGCGTTTAGCTTGTTCTGCCAGTGGATGTAGGGCGCAGCAGAGGCTTGCTGGTCGAGTGCAAGCCTTCCTTCCACTCTGTCTTCGTGTCGCACCAGTGGTTGGGAAAGAACCATCCTGACGAGAAAGGAAGCCACTCTTCTGCACTTAGCATGTCTGCGTTCCCTTCTTCCACCTGGCATGCGAGCTGCGGCTAACATCCACTACACCTACGGAAGCTGAGAAGAAGTTGACGACGGAGGGGATGGTGACGACGACGATGATGATGATGATGATTGCGAAAACAACCACTTATGGTACTGTTCACGGTTTGAAGAGCGGGGCAAAGAGGAGGATGTGGACAACACAGATCATCAGCTTATTGGTCCATCTTGCCACAGTCCTTGGCATCAGATGCACTGTCGTCAGCATCATCGTCTTGTTTTCTCTCTCTCACGGCCTTGATGACAACCTCGTTGTGCCTGGTTGTCATCGAGTCATGCCAATCCCACACAACGACTGGGATGCGGCTGCTCCCGGGTGGTAGTTGGAGCAGCACCAGTAGACTATGCAGCTGTCAGTAGGCATAGTCGTAGACGTACTTGCCGTCGTAATCGAAGCCGTTGTCGCAGTAGTAGGCATAGTCGCAGTGGCAGTCGTAGTCGTAGCCGTCGCCGCAGGAGTAGCAGTAGTAGGAGCAGCAGCAGGAGCAGGAGCCGTAGCAGTAGCAGAGCCGTAGCAGGAGTAAGAGCAGCAGCAGCAGCAGCACCAGCAGCAGCAGTAGTAGCAGTAGCAGTAGCAGCAGTAACAGTAGCAGTAGCAGTAGCACTGGGAGTGGGAGTGGGAGTGGGAGTGGGAGTAGTAGTAGTAGTAGTAGTAGTAGTAGTAGTAGTAGTCGTCGTAGTAGTCGTAGTAGTCGTAGTAGTCGTAGTAGTAGTCGTAGTAGTAGAGGTAGAGTAGTTGTCGTCGTTGTAGTGGTAGTACTCGCAGTCGTAGTAGAAGCTTGGCACCCTGTCTGGAAGGCCAATTTGCTGTTTTGCAGAAAGCTTTGGAGAACATCATCGACGGGCACATCGAAGTAGAGTTGGACAGTTTTGTCAGACTGCATTGCTGGGTGCATTCGCGCTTGAAGAAAATTTACGAAGATTGACAATAAGTGACTTTTCTTGTTTCTCTGCTTGTTTCGCAGGACATCCCCTTACAGTGGAGTGGCTACACCCGGTCAATTTCAAAAGAAAGGAAGGAGCTCAGAGGCGGCTACGTTTGGCTGGATTGGTTCTCCATTCCACAGATCGAAGTCAAGGAGCCTCGACGACAAATCTTGCAGCAGACGGGCACATGGACACCAGCACACGCAAGGAGAGCAAGCGGCCAATCCCGTTACCCAGGGCACTGTTCGTCGAGGCGGACAATATGACAGAGGCAACTACTGAGTGGATTGCTGGATGCGAAACAAGAAACGATGCACACAGCGACGAACGCTTCATTTTGTCAGAAACAGTCCCAGGAACGTAGCCACATCCTAGCGAAGTCATGCTCTGAGGGAAACGACATGCGCTGATCAAGTCCTTGGTCGCAAGAGGAGAGACCTCTCAGACAAACAGATCCTGTGCACAAGGTCAATGTGCAGGTGGACGTAAACAGTTGGGCAGGCAGCTGTAGTTCCTCAGGCCAAATGCTTGAAGCAGCGGCGCAGGCCGGTGGCCGGTATCGAGAACAGGCATGCTTCCGTCCTGTCTTGGTAACACGGCCTCTGCTCCCCCAACACACGCACACTCGTTTGATGTCTAAAATAAGACAGCCTCTCTTCCGGGATCGAAGGAGCAGGGCGTGGATGAGCAGATGAGGGGCGATGTGCTGCTTGCAGTCCAGTCTATCCCCTTTTACGTCGAGACCTGCAAGCTCTTCGTCGCCTTGGTCCCGCAGCTCCAGCACAACGACCTCCACACTGAATGCAACTACTGCACATGGCTGAATAGGTGCATCGTCGAATTCTCGGTTTTCGGAATCTTAAGATACATCTGAGTCCTGTTGGAAGCAGATGCTGACAGGGGATGGTGTCGTCTGGAGATTTGGTGCAATCTCCTTTCCCACCACAACGAAGCACCTTTCATCGTGATCCAGGACTGCGACCATGCTGAGCTCCTAGGTCCTAGGAGCAAACCGGAGTTTGTGCTTTTCTTGCCTTCCGTTCCAAATGTCTATGTAAAGAGCCGTTGTTTCGTCCTGGCAAGGTTTTCCATGCCCGTGCACTGGGTGCGTGAGAGCCCGCATGATGGCTATTTCACCGTGGAGTCCGATCGAAGCAGAGTTGCGCAGGTGATGCAGACTGCCTTCGAGGCAAAAATTGCGAGCCTGCGCAGCGAGGAGCAAACGAAGCAGCGAACGCAGCTCTTTCGGTATCTCCTCGCAGGCAAGAGCCGTCTTCTCGGGCTGCCCACACCGAGCCTGACACCAGAGTCCTTCCCCGAATACTTCGGCTTTGACTCCATGGAGTCTGCAATCACACAGAAGACTGGGATGGTAGCCACGGCCTGTGCTGTTCTGGCTGAAGACACTGCAACTCTCCGCTGGCTGGCGCAAGCCGGCGCCGAGCTGAATCCGCAGCTGCCGGGCATCATGGAAGTGGGTCTTACGCGGGGCTGGACGCCGCTACATTTGGCAGTCAGCCACTGCAGTAACTCCGGCATTGTTCGGGAACTCCTGAATCTCAGCGCCAACCCGAACTCTTGCAATCGTGGCGGCATGCCAGCCCTCGGCTGCTGCACCAGCGTGGCAGCCGTGGATTTGATGTTAGAGCACCGGGCAGATGTGAATTTTTGCCAGCAGCCTGGAGGCCTCACACCATTGGCATTGTCGACAACCTTGTGCTCTCCGCCATCAGTAGTGCGGCGCTTATTGCAGGCACTGGCCGATCCGAATGGCCGTGGCTGTGGCATCGGCCATGCAGCTTTGTCGATGTTGGCGATCTCTGCGAATGGCAATCCGAATCTAGCGGAGCACGTGGAAATACTTTTGGCAGCGGGGGCAGATGTAAATCAAGGAGGCCAAGCCCAAGGCCCGGTAAGGGTCTACGAGCTGCTCTGTCGCTTCTTCTCTACTTTCCCATGGTTCCGTGGGGGGGGCAAGCTTCCTTTGGTGGAAGTCTTCGCGGCAGAGGCGAGCTCGACGGCTCTAGGAGTTGCCTCACTCCTCGGTCGCGAGCGGTTGGTTCAGCTGCTCCTAGAGGCAAATGGTGACCCGATGCTTCGAAACAACCGAGGCAACACTGCCGGTGACTTGACGAGAAAGCGGTCTCCCCGGAATTTTAATCCAAAATATGTTTGTTTCGGCCCTTGAAAAGTTCTCCCCTCCCAGAGTCCCACCCCCACTCGCTTTTCAACATTTGCAGCCGGCGGGTCTGCATTCTTGTACAGGTGCTGGTTTAAGTTTCGCTCCACAGCTTAAATCTCCAGAGAAACGGTCTGGATACTGCGGCCCCGAAAGATGCAAAACAGGGTGGGTCCAGCTCCAGCGGCCTTTGACAGCTACGCATGTCCAAGTGCACCCTCGAGGGTGTTGTGTCACGGAAGGCTGCTAAGCAGATCCTTCGCTTGCAGCATGTGTGGACCAGGACAGCACATGCTTCCTTGTCAGAAGCTCTGGCGCAGGTCGTCGTGATCGATTTCGGCCTTACCAACATTTTCCAAAGTCCAGGCCGATGCTTAAGGGCATCTACTGGCTCAGAGTGGCGTTTTGACGGGGCTTGCCTTCGCAGGGGAGTACAGTGTTTGTTAGATGCCGGTTCAAGCCAAACAAGTGGAACAATTTTTATCCCGCGGTAGTTTCCAAACGCCTTAGGCCTTAAGCCCGCAAGTGCTGCAGTTTCGGTGGTTGTTTATGTCAACTGCCAGGTTTCATATCCGACTTAGACTTAGCCACAGGACTTCGTCCAATTGCTCCCAGTCCAGTGCCAAAGCGTTGGCGCTCCTCAGCCCTCGAGTTCAAAGGCTCGGCGGAAGCTTTCCTCTTCGGACACGAAGAAGGCAAGCAGGGGTCGGAGGTTCAGAGCTCTCTTATCATGGCACCGCGAGCATCTTGCGAAGAGGCATGTGTAAAGAGTGACGAGGAATTGCGCCGCACGGTGCTGCCACGTGATTAAACGCCGTCACAATCTCTCTGCGGATCTTCCGGCGCAGGTGAGCGCAGTCGGCTGCGTGTTGGTGCACGACACATCCGGGCCCCTGAGGCTCCCGGCTCCCCCCGGTGATCACAAAGAACCTCAGCTGCGAAATCCAGCATGCCACAGGTGATCTTGGGCCTGGACCGAGGCCCCCTGCATCTTTAACAAAGGGTGAGCAATCTGAGCAGTGGGATGATTTTGCTTCTTGTTGCAAAAAGTGCCTCCGGACAGTACCTTTCTCCGGTATGAGAGCAACCGCGGAACTGCTGCTGCCCAACAATGTCATGTTCTAGCGGGCTGACTTTGCTTTGCAGGTCATGGGGGTGTTCGCGTGCTTCAGCTTCTTGTGTGATGAGTGTCTCCGAAGAACGGTCGATGCATTTGTCGGTCAGAGGTGTCTGTGCATCCCTTGCGACCATAAGACTTTGCTTGTGGGAAACTTGTGCGGGACATGCGACAGAACTCGAAGGTCGAATCTCTGTGAAACTGAAAAGCGCGGTGCTGGGAGGTCTCCCTCCTGCAGCAAATGAGCTAAGCACGTATCTTCATGCCGGGACATGTTGTGCCATTCCAGTGGGCCTTCCACAGCTCCGCTCCGAAATGAGCAGTTCCGGAAACCATCAAGGTGTAGACTGTCGCAAGCTTCCCGCTGCTGCCCTTTGCTTTCGGATGCAGTGGAGCAGGAAGCCCGGGTAAAGTGGGCATTCGTCAGTACTTGCCAGGCTGCGTAGCAGACCTTTGGAGCTTGGGCTGCTTACTGTACACGTTCCGCACCCAGTTCAGTGTTGGTCTTGATCGAAGCTACAGTACTTGTCTTGGTCAGCTGCTCCGTAAGGCTCTACACCGGGGAACGCCTTTTCCCAGCAGCTCGGCACAGGGACCTGACACGTGTGTGCTTCCAATCGGAGTCGTTGCGGCATGCATCTGACTGAGGTGCATGACGAGATGGCACACTTGGCGGCCATTGAGCCGCGAAGCCTGCAATGGTTCGGGAAGGAGTGATAATGGATTCACCCGCGACGGCGTGTGATGCCAGCGAAGATCGGGAAGGTGTGAGGGACTCTACGAGTTCAGTGCTACGAAGAGGCATATTTGAGACGGCCAGTGCACAGATGTGATCGGACTGCGGCACTGTCTCCTTTTGAGCGGTGACGCAAACACAGACAGCGCCCGAGAGCGGCACCTTCGGATAAGATGATCTAGGGCTGTAGCAGCATGACCACCTCAGGTGCTTCAAGTTTCATCTGCGCGTGGAAATTTCCACGCGCAGATGCACAGGTTGCAGGTAGGTAGGGAGGGAGATCGGTCGATATGCGGGTAAGGCACGAAGACTTAAGCCTAAGTAATGTTTCTCTGAACCCCTGCAGAGCGATCGTGGCTTCGGTTCGATGGGAGTTTTGACGCGAAGAAGGCGGAGATTCAGGGCAAGAGCAAGAAGGACAAAGGTTGAGCCTGACGGTTGGTTCAGTTTGCAGCCTCCCGCAGCGTGTTTTGCCTGCAGATCCTCCCTGATTATACCCACACACACACACACGAATACACTGGCTTGCTTCTGTCCTCCGTCGTTCCTTCCTGCCTTCCTTGCCTCCCGATTTCCTCTTTCCCCTTTGAGTTATCCTCTTCCAACAAACCTCGACGGAACACCCAGAACAAAGAAACAAAGCAAAAAAAAGAACCTGAAACTGCAAACGAGAGCGGAAAAGCCCACCTGCCGAGATGTTTGCTCCCAGGCACATCACTGAGCTGCACGTACCACGAGCCATGACCCGAAATGTTCCTGAGCGTGCCTCGGCTAACGTACCTTCGTTTCCGAGTCGGCTTTAGTCTTTGCTCAGTCATTGTTGTTTATTGTTGTTGCCAAGAGCTTTGCGAAGGTCTTTTCCGAGGAGGTGGTTTCTACCGGATGGGAAGATGCGAGATTTCATTTTCGTGGTAATCAAGATCAATATGTGTTTTAACGCACGGGGCCAGGCTAGCGGGAGTCGCCGCACCCCGACACTTTCGTGCCGCATGTGGTGCGGTGACGATTCGTGCTCAGAATTGACAGCTCTCTGCTGCCCACCGCGTTCGGTCGAGCGACATTGCGCCGTTCATGTGGTGCCAACACGGTTCGTGCTCGGAACTGAGAACCCCGGACTCGGGTACTGTAGGATCCACTGTGAAAGCCACATGTACCATCTCGAGAATTCACGGGACCATTTGAGCCTTCAAAGCTTGAAAACCGCCAGTACACGGCGCAAGCACTTTGGTCATCTCGCGGAATCCCGCAAGTACATTGGGGGAACCACGTCGGCCGCGGTCCTGAATCGCGCCGGTACATTGGGGAAGGATGTTGGCAAATCGTTTGTCGAAGTCTGTACGTAGAAGGGTTTTTGGAAGGGTTTACTGCGTGCCCTTCTTCTATACGACCGACCTGAACCGAAAAAGGGTAATATGTGGCCATGTTGAGAGTCCTGTAGACTCATCGGGTACATTGCTGATTGCTGAACGGCTGAAGTCTCGCCCTACAAGCAGCGTCAAGATCTTTTGGTGAGATGATGTTTGATGTCACGGTGCTGCCTGCCTTGCTGCTCCGAGTGTCTTCGGGCCGGACACTTCTCGTCCCTGTCTGGGCTTAGCAGCTCCGCGGCTTAGCCTCAAAACGAGGGCGTGCACAGTACGGGCATTGGCAAGCCGAGGCATCATCGAGAAAGGCGTGGCGTTCGACCGGGCCTCGAGGTGTTGCTTGCGCTTGGACGTTTGAGGCTTATAATTAGCAAGTTTCGAGCTCCTGTGCCCACTGAGCTATACTGAACATACAGATGCTCTACCCCGAAAACTCCCTGTTCTGATGATGGATCCCCCTGTACTGAGGAGTCAGACGGTCGGCTTGCTTGGCCAGAGTGTGCAGCAGACGAGGAGCAGGCGAAGTGCACAGAGCCCGTGAGTTTTCTTGAGTCTCATAATAATAGGAGAGAATCATTTAGTTTTAAATATAACAATAGTCGCGTAATCCTAATACTATTCTGATGGTAATAGTCTCCTCAGGTGATCGTGGAATTCTCAGCTCAAGAAGTGTTACTTTTCTGGATTCGGGCTTTGGTCCGGATGGAGCATTCAGTCAAGTGGCAGTTGCAGTCTTGAATCGGGCATGGCAGCCGTAAAGAAGCTGCTATCCGGTCGTCTTCCGGCGTGGTTGATGCAGAGGTGCAAGAGATTGAGGACATGCCCACTTTGCACGAGCGCCTTGGCAGTTCATACCGAACAAAGCCCGAATATGAGTCCCCCACAATCCAGCACCACATCTGAGAATCTCGGGTGGCAGCGTCGAGGAAGAGCTAGACTCAGATGCTCAGCAGTGTTGCATAAGGAGTTGAATATGAGGTCAGTGCTCAGCCGGCACGACATCTTCCTCTCCTTCCTGCAAGGCGAGCTGCGATTGCCGTTTCGCGGCAGGGAAATAGCCTCCCATGACAACCTCGCCAGAAGATAACGGGGGTGGGGGCCTTGCACGAAGATCAAAAGAAAAGGCAAGACTGCTGCTTCCAGCTTTTGACAGGCCTTCTTGAGATCGATCCTTGCCGCCGGATGACGGCTACAACTGCGCTGCAACATCCTTTCCTGCACAAGGCCGTGTGGTTTTGTAATGAAGAAGGCCGTGGTTGGACATGCGTCAGGAGTGCATGCCCCATCGCAGGTTTGACGACGTGTCGGCGGCGACAGTAACTAGATCGATAGCACCGATAGCAGACAGGGATCCCGTCGTTTGCAGAAAGCTTTGTTTGTGACAGTCTGGCGGTACTTCACCTCTTTCCTTCGCTAGCCCATGCAGCCTGCACCTCGGAGGATGGTCTCACACAGTTCGACCGCGGCGCTCTTAGATTTCGTTCAGACGAACCTGGCCGTTTTCTCGGTCCTGACATCCTAGACGAACTCAGGCGATGAGTGAGCCAGACGTGCAGCGGGAAGCGGAAAAAATAGGGGTGCGAGAGCAGCCCCGCCAGACTCCTTGTACAGTCTGCGTTAACCCATGTATGTTCAAGGTTTGTTGAGGCCACTTCTGCGTGCCTGCAGCTCACTTGCGTGGCCCATTTAGCTTCATGACCCAATTCAACAGCCAGACTTTGCTTCGTTGAGCTTGTGTGACAGCTTGGTTTAAGCTGCCCCAGTAAGCATCAGAGGAGTCTTGAACAGTCATGCAATCATACTTGTACCAACAGGTTCCGCAGCCCTGTATCTGCTGGCCGAAAAGGCCAGACCTCCGGAATTCCCTTGGCCATGCCTGGCGATGCACAGGACTCTGGTCGTGATAGTTCTCCAGGGCCTGCACACTGGCTTGGCAGCTTCCTACTTCGCACAGTTTGCAAAATTTCGCACTGTGCAGACGAGAGATGCTGCTTATGATTCCGTCCAACTCATGGAAATTTATCTTATCGATCCGGATCAGAATCAGGTGGATCTCTCCTCTGCCACAGCCACCAACCCTGGGGGCGATAATTTTGGCGGTCTGCACCCTCCGTCCCTTGCCACCGACAAATCCATGTCGACGAAATGGGTGGACTTCAACAAAGGGGATTTGATCGTCAGCCTCCCGACTCCTTTCACTGCCATCGGCTATTTTGGAATGCAACTAGCGGAGGATCTTCCACAGAGAGATCCAGTGGTGTTCGAGCTGCTGCTCTCTCAAGACAACGTGAACTGGGTTCTTGTACACTACAATTCCGACCCAACCGTTGTGCCCACCCTTCGGAACCATGACATACTCAATCTCGAGCTGGCTGCGCAGTGGCGGGATTTCCTGTTCGAACCAACAGCCACGCGAGACATGACAGTCGAGGGCCCGGCCATGCAAGTCGCAGAGTTTCAATTCTGGGACATCGCCTCACCACCCGCAGAGATAGACTTGCCAGCCCAAGGTGCCACGGCAACTGACTGGCAGAACCTGGGGAATAGCCTCTCTGGCGAGGGGCCAGACAAAGCAGTAGATGGCGATGTCGCCACGAAGTGGCTTGAGCTCAACATGCTGCAGTCGGCAGGAATACACATCCAACTGCCAAACCCGGTGTCCCTGGCAAGCTGGAGTTGGGTGACAGGGAACGACTGGGTCAACAGGGACCCATTCCAGTGGAACTTCTATGGACTTTACATTGAGTCGGGGAACAACAACATGGCTCTTCTCAACGAGCAGTCGACCGATTTTCCCGTGCCCTTAGACCGACAGGTATCTGTCGGGCCGCTGAACATTGCTCCCGTGCTCACCACCACCACAACCACTTCATCAGTATCAAGTTCAAGCACAACAGGAACCACCACTTCGACATACAGCAGCACCACGTCGTCATCAATGTCGAGAACGACATCTCCATCCGTCAGCACCTCGGTAACATCAACTTCATCCACTAGCACCACATCAACATCAACTTCAGTCACCAGCAGCACGTCAAAATCAACTTCTCCCACCAGCAGCACATCAATTTCAACCTCATCTACCAGCATCACATCAATGTCAACCTCAAGTACCAGCAGCACGTCAACATCAACCTCAAGTACCACAACGACAGACAGCAGCCAGACAGAATCGACGAGCTCGTCGGTCACGAAGACATCCACGACGAGTCTGTCGAGCTCCACCACGTCTTCAATATCATCTACGTCCATTAGCTTGACTCGGACCACCGTCACCGTCACCTCTGGAGATGCTGCTGTCCTGTCGGCTATGTCAGCCCAGTTGATTGGAGACCTTGAGAGCAGCCAGGACAGCGCGGCACAGCTATTTCGAGTCTTGGATTCGAGCTCAGACACCACGAACTCGTCCGCTCCTGAAGTGTACGGCACGCTGGTAAGCCTGCCCAACATCCATGCCGGGACCCCTTTCTACACCCGTTTGCTCCGAGCTGGCCCAAACGAGACCACGGCAGGCTCAATGCAAGTGCTTGCGGGAGAATCTATTGTAGATGTCCCCACGGCGCTTTTCACATCCGAGGCGCGCCCCGGGTACGCTGTGATCAGCATAACGGATTCACAGCCTGGGGACGAGATTAGTGCAATCCTCAATGCTTATACACAGGCTTCTGGAGATGTCCTGGCGACGCAGCCTATCAGTATCAAAGCTAGCCTTTGGGAGCACGGAGTCAATGGCACGCTGCCAGCGCCTCTGAACTTCACGATCCCGATCACAGATGCCAATGCCACTGGTGACTTGACATGTGTGTACTGGGATGAACAACAAGATGCCTGGTCGAGTCAGGGCGTTATAACTGTGTCCGCTGCTGGGGGCAGTGTGCGATGCTCCACTACTCACCTCTCACTGTTTGCTGCGATTATAAGGGCCGTCGTGACAACAGTGGTGTGTAGCAATGCAGCTGCCATCTTCTCGCTTGAAGGCCTGCAGTCCTTGCTGAAGTGGCAGTGGGCAATGCAGGCTCCCGCGGTCATCCAGTGGGTTACCCTCCTGGTCGGGCTTTGCATGGTCTTTGTAGCGAAACGAATGGACCAGCGATACATGGAGCACGTGGATGCACTGGAGGGGTTTCAGGAGATCAGAATCTTGCGACCGGTTGAGCTCTCCCGCAAGGACTTCGTCACTGACCTGCGTGAGTATTTCCTCGGAGTATTTCATCCATCTAGGCGGGTGGCCAGCCAGTTAGTAAAGAGGAGGATCGGGTTGGGCGTCGGCGAGTTGTATCGTCTTCAACGCGTGAGTGGAGTTACAGCCTGGCATCAGCAAGCACGATCCATTCTGTCACATTTCTCAGAGCAAAGACTCTGGTTGAAGCTGACGATGCTGTACCAAGTGCATTGTCGTTGGTTCAGCTTTGCTACCCCTTCACTGAAGGCTAGCTGTGCTCAGCGTTGCAGTGTGCTTCTGGCTAAGTTGTACAGTGGCTGGGCAATCATGGCGGTCTTCTACGGATCCACAGCACTGGCCCCCGATCAACCCGAATGTGCTCCCCCTGAGGCCTTGCTCGATAAGTTGGTCCGCAGCGCTGTGATAGCGTGGATTTCTGCAATCTTCGGCTCCGTGCCATTTGTGGTGCTGCTGACTTTGGTGCACTTCGGCGGAAACGGCTCCAGCACTGCACGGACAAATCTCTTCTGGGGATACATGGCGATCCATATTATGCTTTGCTCTCTGGTGGTCAGCATTTTCCTTGCCAGCGTTAGTCCGGCGGACGGTGAGAAGTTTCTACTATCCACACTCACCAACCTGGTGACCTCATTGCTTGTGACCCCCGTGCTCCTGACGGCGCTGTTTGGAGCATGCATGCTTGCCAGAGCTGATGATCTAGATCGGCTGCTAGAGTGGCAGCAGGAGGACCAATTCGAAGTCTCTGTTTCCAAGGTTGTGGTTCCAGTGGAGCAGCTGCAGGCAGCTCTGAAGCTGGACTCCCGCGTAAACGTGACTCTTCTCGCAGAGGTCTTCGGCGATCAATCCAGTTCCATCACCCTTGACAGGAACAAGCAGTCTGGGAGCTTCAGCTCCCCAGATACAATCCTCGTCACGAAGCCACAGGTTCTGATGTTCACGATTATTGTCGTGGAGCTGCAACGGAGGCGCGCGTTCACGCTCCATGCCGTGGCCCTAGGCAGCGACGCGCTTGCCGGCTACAGCGGGGCACTGCCCCTCTTCGTGCCCGGTAAGACGTCGCCCTGTGCAGAAGTCTTGGTGGAGGTCGGGCCCCCTGCACGCGGCAATGAGGAGAAGGTAGACGGCAAGAAGCCAGACGACGAAGTTCTGATCGTCCAGGTTGCGCCCAACGACGAGGGAACGGCACCGGAGGAGAAGGTAGATAACAAGAGACCAGATGAGGAAGGGGTGACTGTTCCGGTGGTAGTGCTGGAGCCAGAACCCCCATGCGAGGCACCCGCACCCGCGACAAGGACACCTAAAGCAAGGGAGGCCTTGTCAGGAAGCGAGGAGCTGCACATGCCGCAGGCAAGCGCTCTCGCTCCAGTTTCACGGCCTCGCATGGGCCCCTGCTTGCGCCCGCAGTCACGGACATTGGGTACTCCACGCCGTGCACGGGATCCTCCAGGTGCGAGTGCGGTCTCCGAAGACAGAGCATGATAATTTTACGACGGGATCCTGGACCTGTGAGACCAGCCTTTTTAAGGGCAGGGAATACCTGCCATGTAGACCTTCGGTTGGACTACCATGCGGGAGCCAAACAGGGTGCCCGCTGCTGTAGGAGCTCAGGTGTACCTTCGCAGCCGGGCCATTTCAGTCCAGTTTCGTAGCTTGTCCCCGGTGATGCCATACGCAGACCGTTTGCAATGCGAGGTGCTTGTCCGGAGCAGGCCCGGCCGTGATCGCTTTTACCAGCGGCCTGGACCCCTGAAATTCCGAATTCAACGAGTGTTCGGAGTTTGGGAGTTCGGGTTTGGTTTCACGATGCAGTCAATATCTGACTCATGACTGTAATTGGCCAAAATTCTGCAGGGCAAGTCGGCTAAGCCTGTGTTGGTTCGGAGTACTGTGGGGCCTTTCCGAAAAGAAAGGGCTGTCCTCCAGCGTCGGTCGAAACTTGCTACAAGGCGGCCAGGCTCCTCGCCTCATGTCTTGCTCTTGTGGAACACAGCGCCCACCAGCCAACAGTGAATCGCTCCTGATCAAATCAACCACACGAAGATTTGATACATTTTTCTCCAGGTCGCTGTGGAGATGTGATTGCGCAGAACGCCTCGGAGCGCGAGGTGCTGTCAGGGGTTGTTGACTTCAGAGAAGATGTCCCGCCTTCGGATTTCGGCATTGCGGCAGAGCTGAATGAACAAGTACGGATCATCTTTGTAAAGCCGTCCCGTCTTGAGCAGAGGAGTTCAACGTAGCAGAAGCCTTGCTGTCAGCGGCCGACGCCATCGGCTGCCAGGGGCTGAGAGTCCGCTCTGTTGAAGCACTCAGTCTCACATGCCTGCACAGGTTCGACAGCAATCCCTGGCATGTCCTCGCTTTGCTTCCGGCCCCTCAAACCACACAAGATCCGGCCAAGGTCCTGGGCACGTGCTCATCACAAAGCCGGTCGAGTCAGACTACCCAGAGGGAAGCCGTTGGACCCAACTTCTCAGGATAGGTCGTTCACAGGCTCGCCAGCAGTAAACAGGACTTCTCTGTCAGGGATCTTCCCGTACCGGTGCGCGTTTGGCTTCCTCTATCTCCTAGGAGTTTGGCAGATTTAAAGCCCTTCACAGAGAAGATGAGCAGACTGGTAGGACGGCAGACGGAAAGGGACTAGGAGCGGACAGACTTGACTTGTGGTTTTGGGTTGCAGCATAGTGCTGCAAAGTGCCAGCATGACTAATGCACTATCGTGGCACGCAGAGGCACGGCGGATACATCGTGTCGGAAACCAAAGCAGGGACCCTGGCAAAGACCTTCTACGGTTCGTTACGCTTGAAGGATGCAGCCGGCAAGGTCAGAGTGTTGTGACGGGTGGTTTGGAATTGTATCACGCCTGCACCCAACTAGAAGCGAAAGCTTTTCCACACGCACTTTTCAAATAAACAGCGTTCAGGTCTGTTGCATATTCAGAGCGATAGCTGCGGGCATGCACTTTAGCTAGCATGATGAATACATGGCAGGGTTTGCCGGCCATCATGTATGCCATGTGCACAGGGGGGCTCTCGGCGACATTTTCTAGCCACTCTGCACGCTAGCCCAAGAAGCGACAAGATCTGTGCCATCATCGCCGGGTTTCGAATACATGCGACAAGGAACAAGGGTGGAGTTGAAGATCCGATGAACGAATATTGTTGCACTTGCTCACGCTCGTGCCCTTCATGTCCTTCATATTCATGGGTCCTTTCGAGACCTTGTGGGTTGCAACTTGACACAGTCTGATACCGAACACCAAAATGAAGCACTGATTGGCAGCTGACCACCATGTTTTGCTGATCTGGCCTGCGCACGCGGTCAGACGCCGCCAGAGCAGAGACTGGTTTCGACTCGAGTTGTTTGGTGGCTCGAGTTTCACTATCTATAGGCCAAGATGCTTTGAGGTTGTTATGAACTTGCACTTGACTGTGGCTGTGTATGCCTGTGTGCGCTTGCGAGTACATGGTTACGAGTCTACATCAAACGTACAGTACCTGTGCATGCATGTGTATATCTATATATATATATATACTCTACATATGCACATATACATATGTGTATATTATATATATATATACACACATATAATCACATATTGTTCAGTTTTCATGTATTCATTCAGGTGTCCGTGCATCGTGCGCTTATCCACTTACTTGCCTACTTATGAACCTGTTTAATTCATGACTCATGTAGCCGGCTACACACCTGCAATTTTCTTTGCTCCGCATTCTCGTGTTTATTCGTGTATATGCATGTGTGGGTATACACGCATGTGCACATACATACGTCCCCTACATGCATACATCTATACCTACATACGTGTGTACGTACATACATACACATCTGTAAGCATATCTATACCCCAAATTTCGCCTGATGCGTCGAGTGCGAGTGCCAAAAAGCATATCTATATCTATATCTACATTTTATATATATATATATATATAGATATACACATTCATTCATCTATCTACCTGGTTTAGCTCTCCTGAAAGCCAAGGTTTCGGACCCGGACAGCAGGGAAAGTCGTATCCATTACGCTGGGGCCTGATGTTTGCATAAACCATGCACTGAGGGCCATGTCGCCGTTGAGCTTGCCCTTCCAATTTCCCCACCAGTCTGTCTCTGACCGCATTACGTACAGTACATGTTGGCAGCGTTGAGGGACATGCATTGGAAGGAAGGCTGGCGGCAGTGATTTCAAACGGAAAGCTTCAAGGCGTAGACATGCAAGCCATCTTCATTGCTGTGTTTCACCCAAGAAGCTCTGCAAAGTGCATCGCGATGCTCTGGACGCCGAGGTTCAAGATTGAGCGCGATTCCGTCCCCTGCGGATGCTGGGCCAGGCTGAGTTCTGCAGGATTTGTTAAGAACTGCAGCTTGTGCAGGACCCTCATGCTGATCCCAGCCTAGTGCCATGATCGCCACAAGAGCTCGTCAGGTGGAGAAGCGCTTCGATGTGAGTCTTCGAAATTTACGGTGGCTTATGGCGACAAGGGTAGCTGCTCCTACATGGGTGACAGGTCAAAGTTGCCAGCACCGCTCAAGTCAATCGGTGGCATGCACCTGTGGCAGAAAAGCCCCGGTCAGACATCACCAGGAAGGTTGCTTGATGGTTGTTTGCATGTCTTTGGCTAAAAATGCAGGTATGCGGGGGGTTGGAGGGGGGGTGGTGTTGCAGCTTGGGGGCATATGCGCGAGCGGCAAGCGGCATTCCAGAAAACATGCATGTATGAAGACAGCGAGAAGAAGGAGGGAGCGACGTAAGCAGGGTTCCGGAAACCCACCGATAAGCACCCACAGACAAGAGCGCATGCACATTTTGGGGGACTTGAACATGGAGGCTCCAAAGCCGATGTTGTTTTAGATCGCAGCACGCAGCACACAAGAACTCATTTTCTCAGCAGAAGAGGCTGTCTCGACAAATCAAGCATGTACCAGCAGGCGTAAGGCTTTTCCAACTGGCCTATGTGGCCGGATTCGCCAGTCCGCGGCGATGCATGGAGCTCTGGCGTTCTTGGTTCTGGTTCTCCAGGATCTGCGCATTGGCTGGCCAGCTACGTGCTTCGCGCAGTACGCAAAATTTCGCACTGTGCAGACACGAGTTGCTTCTGCAGATGCCATTTCACTTTGGGAAGTTTATTTGATCGACCCGGATCAGAATCAGGTGGATCTCTCCTCTGCCACAGCCACCAACCCTGGGGGCGATAACGCCGGTGGAGTGCACCCTCCGTCTCTTTCCATCGACAAAGCAGTGTCGAAATGGGTGGACTTCAACAAAGGGGATTTGATCATCAGCCTCCCCACTCCTTTCACGGCCATCGGCTATTGTGGAATGCAATTATCAGAGGATGCTCCTGAAAGAGATCCAGTGATTTTCGAGTTGCTGTTGTCTCAAGACAACGTGAACTGGGTTCTCCCTGGAGACATTGTTCTACATTGTAAAACAATGTCTCCAGGGAGAACTGTGGGAAGATTCTACATGTTCTACAGTATGCCCAGGGACATTCAACAAGTTCCATTCCCAGTCCTTGTTGTTCGTCTTGCTTGTTCGGGCCAGAGAGGCTTGAAGAAGCGAGATCGTTGGTGCGTGCCAAGGATCTGGCGGCATGGCAGTTGTGCGCCGTTTTTGCAGTATCGCTTTGTCTCCACTTGCCATCCAAGTGTCTGAGTTTCAGATCTGGGACAGCGCCTCACTCGAGGTCGACTTGCCAGCTCAAGGGGCAACGGCCGTGGCCTGGCTGAATAGCGGGAGTAGCCCGTCGGGTGCAGAGCCAGGCAAAGCAGTAGATGGAGATGTCACCACGAAGTGGGTTGAGCAGGACATACAGACATCGTCTGGAATACACGTCCAACTGTCAAACCCGGTCATCCTATCAAGTTGGAGTTGGGTGACTGGAAACGATCTGACCTCCAGGGACCCTGTCCAGTGGAACTTCTATGGCCTTTACATTGAGCCGGGGAACAACAGTATGGTTCTTCTCAACGAGCAGTTGGCCGATTTTATTGTGCCCACAGACCGAGAGGTATCTGTTGGAATGCTGAGCATGGCTCCCGTGCTCACCACCACTAGCACCACTACCATCACTTCATCATTAACAAGTTCAAGTACTACAACAACTGCCTCAACAGCCAGTTCCTCGGTAACAAGTTCAAGCACAACAGGGAGTACCACCTGGACAGCCAGCACGGTCTCTTCGACACCAAGCGCAAGCAGTACGACATCCGACAGCGGCACATCAACATCAACTGCGAGTGCGACGTCCTCAGCCACCAGCAGTACATCAATTTCCACTTCGAGTGCCACGTCAACGTACACCAGCAACACATCACTTTCCACTTCGAGTGCCACGTCAACGTACACCAGCAGCACATCAATTTCCACTTCGTGTGCCACTTCAACGTACACCAGCAACACATCACTTTCCACTTCGAGTGCCACGTCAACGTACACCAGCAGCACATCAATTTCCACTTCGTGTGCCACTTCAACGTACACCAGCAACACATCACTTTCCACTTCGAGTGCCACGTCAACGTACACCAGCAGCACATCAATTTCCACTTCGTGTGCCACTTCAACGTACACTAGTAGCGCATCAACATCGACCTCAAGTGGCACATCGACGCTCAGCAGCAGCTACACAGCAATGTCGACTTCGTCGATCACATCGACTTCCACGACGAGTTCGTCGATTGTATCGACTTCCACGATGAGTTCGTCGATTACACTGACTACGACGAGTTCCTGGAGCTCCACCATGGCTCCAACATCAACATCATCGTCGACGGGCACACGCACGCACACCGGAGAAACAACGACGACCCAAGGCTTGTCGTCAACATCGTCCCTGACATCGGTTAGCTCAACACAGGCCACTGTCACTGTTACCTCTGGAGATGCTGCTGTTCTGGCGGCTCTGTCGACGCAGTTGGTAACCTTGAAAGGAACCAGATTGAGGACACAATGCAGCTTTTCCGATTTTTGGGCTCGAGCTCGAACACCACGAACTCGTCCGAGCCGGAAGTGTACGGCTCACTGCAAACCATTACCAGAAACACGGGAACTCCTGTCTATACCACCGTGCTGCAGGTTGGGCCGAGCGAGATTGCAACAGGCTCAGTCCAACTGTCCGCAGGAGATTCTCTCGTGGGTGTGCCAACGGCGCTGTTCACATCGCAGGCTCACCCGGGGTTTGCAGTTGTCAGCGTAAGCGATTCAAAGCCAGGCAACGAGATTACTGAAGTTCTCATCGCTTCTACACAGGCTTCTGGAGATGTTTTGGCGACGCAACCCATCAGTATCAAGATAAGCCTGTGGGAGGGCGGAGTCAATGGCACGCTGCCAGCACCTCTCAACTTCACCATCCCGATCACGGATGCCAATGCCGCTGGTGACTTGACATGTGTGTACTGGGATGAGCAACAGGATGCCTGGTCCAGTCAGGGCGTCATGACTATGTCCACTGCTGGGGGCAGTGTGCGATGCTCCACTACTCACCTCTCACTGTTTGCTGCGATTATAAGGGCCGTCGTGACAACATTGGTGTGTAGCAATGCAGCTGCCATCTTCTCGCTTGAAGGCCTGCAGTCCTTGCTGAAGTGGCAGTGGGCAATGCAGGCTCCCGCGGTCATCCAGTGGGTTACCCTCCTGGTCGGGCTTTGCATGGTCTTTGTAGCGAAACGAATGGACCAGCGATACATGGAGCACGTGGATGCACTGGAGGGGTTTCAGGAGATCAAGATCTTGCGACACGTGGGATTATCCCGAAACGACTTCGTGGATGATTTGCGCGAGTATTTCCTGGGAGTAATTTACCCAGCTAGGCGTGTGGCTGGCCAGATAGTAAAGAGGAGGATCGGACTGAGCGTCGCTGAGTTGCATCGACTGCAGCGCGTGAGTGGAGTTACAGCCTGGCATCAGCAAGCACGGTCCGTCCTGTCACGATTCTCAGAGCAAAGACTCTGGTTGAAGCTGACGATGCTGTACCAAGTGCATTGTCGTTGGTTCAGCTTTGCTACCCCTTCACTGAAGGCTAGCTGTGCTCAGCGTTGCAGTGTGCTTCTGGCGAAATTGTACAGTGGCTGGGCAATCATGGCGGTCTTCTACGGATCCACAGCACTGGCCCCCGATCAACCCGAATGTGCTCCCCCTGAGGCCTTGCTCGATAAGTTGGTCCGCAGCGCTGTGATAGCGTGGATTTCTGCAATCTTCGGCTCACTGCCATTTGTGATGCTGCTCGCTGTGATTCACCTCGGCGGAAACGACGCCCACCCTCTGAGGACAAGAGTTTTCTGGTGCTACATGACGATCCACCTTATGCCTTATGCTTTGCACCCTGGTGGTCAGCATTTTCCTTGCCAGCGTTAGTCCGGCGGACGGTGAGAAGTTTCTACTATCCACACTCACCAACCTGGTGACATCATTGCTTGTCACCCCTGTGCTCATGACAGTTCTGTTTGGAGCTTGCATGCTCGTCAGAGGTGATGATCTGGGCCAGGTGCTAGAATGGCAGCAAGAGGACCAATTCGAAGTCAGTGTCTCGAATGTGGCAGTTCCAGTGGAGCAGCTGCAGACAGCTCTTAAGCTGGATTCACGCTTGACCGTGACTGTTCTCGCAGAGGTTTTCGGCGATCATTCCAGTTCCGTCACCCTCGAAAGGAACAAGCAGTCTGGGAGCTTTAGCTGCCCCGATACATTCCTCGCAACGAAAAGTCAGGTTCTGATGTTCACCGTTGTCATCGTTGAATTGCAACGGAGGCGTATGCGCACGCTGCATGCCGTGATCTCAGGCAGCGATGTAATTGCTGGCTATATCGGTGCACTGCCCCTTTGCGTAACCGGTAAGAGTTCGGCCCGTGCAGAAGTCTTGGTGGAGGTCGGGCTGCTTGCACGGGGCAATCAGAAGGTAGACGGCAAGAAGCCAGACGAAGAAGTTCTAATTGTCCAGGTTGCGCCAAGCGACAAGAATTTGGACAACAAGAAGCAAGCCGAGAAAGCAGTGACTGCTCGGGTCGCGCCCAACCCTGACGGAATGGTGCTGGAGTTCAAGCAAGAGTTTGAACCGCGATGCGAGGCCGCTCTTGAGGCAGTGGCAAAGCCAAGCCCGCAGGAGGCACCCGAACCCGCCAGAACACCTGAAACAGAGCAGCCCTTGTCAGGAAGCAATCAAGTTTTACAATTGCAGCAGGCAAGAGCTCCGGCTCCTTCACCGCCTCGCATGGGCCCATGCCTGCGCCCACAGGAGCGCACCTCCGGTGCCCCACGCCGTGGTAAGGAGCGTCAAACAATGACAAGTATGTGACATATCCATGCATGTGGGTGAAGATGTCTCCGAAGGAGACCGAGCTTTAGTCTGAAGTCTGGACGGTAGCGCACAGGCAAAAATAGGAGCTCAGGTACAGTCTCAGCAGGGCCATCTATGTATGTTTCAGTCCTTCAGTCCATGCGACACCAGAAGTAACAGGAGAGACATGTGTCTGGGATTGCAAGTTTGGTTTGCTGGCACGGCTGACCCACGACAGCAAGAGTCGATGCGAAGTGTGCAGCGCGGTCGTCATCCAAACACTGATTCGTGTTCTGACTACGCAGCCTTCTGATGCCGCGTCGTGAGCCGAATCAAGAAGCACGTGGAATGCTGTTCGTGCCAGTTCGTGCCATTTGCACTTGCTACTGCTTACTTGGGGATGCCACTCTACTTTTGCACGGCGATGTTGGACCTTGATTTTGCTTCTCCATGGTTGAAACCGGTGATCTCTTTGGAATTAGAGCGCATGTCAACGGAAGTGCCGGCTTGCACAAGGCCTTTATCCAAGAAGCGGCTGATGATGCTCTCTTTTTTGGCATAGGGACGCTTGGAAAAGCTTGTGTCAACAGGTGTGTCAAAAATGTCTGGCCAGAAATCGCCACAATCGCTGCTGCTGCTTGCTCCCGTGCGATACCATCACTGCCAGAAGAGTCATCTGCCACAAAAGGACCCAGCAGCTTGCTGGTGCTGATTCCTTTACTCAAAGTTCCGGCGGAGATGCAAGTTTCTTTTCTGTTTTATCGCGACTCTCTTCCTATGTGAGCAGTGCCGGAGGCACAACTCAGGGGGGGTGCGAACGGACCTCGATGCCTTGTCCAATTCGTAGGCGTCGCGATATGAGCTATGAGCACGATGTCACGGTCAACCATGTACATAGGATGAGGGACCACTTGGTGGCTCTCACCATCCTTTTCGCAGGACCGCTTCGCGGGCCGCGTATCTTTCAGAGCTCCGCCTCAAACACAATTTTGCGGTTCAAGAAACTGGCCAAGATAGCCAAAAGCTACTTACCTGTCTACGACCTTAGGACCTGAGCCATTCCCCTCTGCACAGACCATTCGCTGAGTGCTTGCGAGCAAAACACTGAATGCTGCAAGGGGTACGAAGTGTGTAAGGGATACGTCGTCGCCGAGTATCACTAGCAGTCACTAGCAATGTTTGCAAGGCAAGCCGCATCTACAACATAGGGCTCGGTGAGGTGAGCCTTTATACCGTATCATCGCTACCAACCCCTCCCGAAATAGATATACACCTGTATATATGTTTTATATATCTTTCTTTTCAGTATGAATGTTTCTTGTTGTTTGAATCGCCCACCCCCAAACCCAACCGGCTTGAACAGGCTTGCTTGTTTTGCGGGCCGATGGAAGCAGCACGACCTAGCAGCGATGTAGATCATTTGTCCTCGAAGAATCAAAGTGGGCGGTTTGGGAAGATGGTCATTGTTTGCAAGCAATAGACAAAAGATGATGACAGAAATCCAGTCCAAATCGATGCAACCAGAACTACCAACACCAGAAGTGCAAAAACCCAAAAGCCCAACACCGAAGAATACCAAAACACCAGAAGAAGAAAGCAAAAGCGCACCAACACCAAACTCAATAAAACAACACCAATAGCACAAACACACGGTTCTGCACGTCTTCGGGACATTTTGTAATCCACTGGGCCAAGACTTTCCGGACATAAGTATTCGTAGATTTTTTGCACACACACACACATATATATATATATATATATATATACATATATTATACACATGTAGTTCCCGCGGCAGACATCTGAAGGATTAGATAAGAAGATCTTCATTCTTTCGACCAAATATTAAGCAAGGATGAGTTGACTTTCACTAGATATGTGTTGATGCTGGTATGTCAGTATCTGCTTGTGAGTGAAGTTTTTGTGGTGAAGTGAAATAGAGATATAGATCTGCACGCACATACGCTAACACTTGGGGAACATGTGTGGAATAATGCGAGCACCGGGCTGCGCATCTGTTTGGGCAGCTCGCAGCCTCTGCGGATCGAGTCTTGCGACATCATGGCGCATGTTGCGATCATCGGAAATTGTTGACCGCCTGCTTAACAAGTACATATGCTGCAGGAAGCTGTTCCGGAGAGAGATGTTGACAAAGGCGTGACACATGTTTGAGGCGAGTGAGGTGTTTAACTTCTCTTCAGCTCGGTGCCCTGGCGCTGTTTGGCTTTGGGAGCTGCCCAAAGCCGGCAGTAGCGCAAGCTTCTGAGATGTATACTCGCGCCGTCGAAGTAGAGACCGGAGACAGTCGGAGCGTCCAGCCAGGCGATGCCCTGTTAGAACGGGCCCGCACAATCAGTGGATCACGAAGTCAGAGTACATTTGCTGCCATGCCGAGCCGAGCCTGCGCGAAGCAAGAGGCCACGGCCGCCAGGGCCAGGGCTCCATGATTTTTGTTTGAAGGATTTTCGGGCCTCCGAGTTCATTGGAATTCCTTGGACTGTGTGTTGGATCCGATTGTTTCAGGAGGGCTTTCGTCTGGCTCGGCACATTTCATGCACAAGCTCGTGCACGGAATGAATTGTGGGAGCCGACGTATCTGCCCGACGCCGTGCGTTTGCAGCGAAAGCCTTGCACGAGGCACAGAAAGAACGGGCTTTGCCAGGACCTCGGTGCACAGATGTTCTCATGAAGACAAGGCGCCCCAGCTAACTTACTGATCCGGGCATATGAGGGAGACTTGAGCACGCCGGCAGAAGCAACAGCAGGAGCAGCAGCAGCAGCACCAGCAACAACAGCACCAACGACAACAGCAGCAACAACGGCAGCAACCACAACAACACCAACAGCAGCGGCACCAGCAAGAAAAACAACATCAGCAACAATAACAACAACAAAACAACGGCAAGGACGTCGGTCGCGACAACAAGGACGACAAGGTAGTCTTTCGTAAATGCCGCAGCAGTAGATCACAGCAACAGCAGCGTCAGCAATGGCATAGATTGATGCTCATGTGATCAGTGCCCCGTCCAGTATCAATACTGAATCGCAGCAACCAGTCTCATGTGCGCCTGCTGTGGCAACGGCAACCAGTAGCAACGGCAACAGGCAAGCAACAGCGGCAAAAGGCATCGAACAGACTGATGATAGCGGCGTTGGCAACGCAGCGGTAGTAACAACTGTGCTTTCAACTGTCCAGGTCGGACTTTGGGTCCGTTGTATGTAGTGAAAGCTTCGTGTTCGCATTTTTTGGCACAGCCGATTCGCCAGTGGTTGCAAGAACTTTGTCCTTGAGTTAGTTGCTAGCAGGGTGTCCGGAGCAGAACATTAAGGGAATGAGTGAGAGTATTTTGCTACGTTTTGCTCAGTGACACAGATGTTGCTGGAAACGGACTGTTTCTGTTTCACACGACACGACGGTGGGAATTGAGGCCCAACCTGCAGAAGTCGTCGTCTACGCCTGCAGTCCAAAAGTGCTGCTGGCTGATTGCGAAGGGCCGGCCCTTGAAGAGTAGCAGCAGCAAGTCGTGGATTCTGTGCAAAAGCTGCGCAAGTCAGATGCATTACTCGGCATTACCCTTGCGTCCTGTTGGAGGTTCATGGGTAGTGATAAGTAAGTGGAGCTATACGTAGGCTTATAACATACCATAACCCAAATTCGGGGACTTAGATCTCCACATATAACTAATTACCCAACCCAACCTTCAAGCCTTCCGTGTCACAAGGAGCATGCATGTCGGAGTTCTGTAAAATGATCTTGCTCACTCCCCGGGCACCACGCATGAGACACACTGTCACTGCGCCGTGTCTGCAGGAACGCCCAGGCCGTCCAAAGAGAGTTGGAGGCCCAGACCTTGCCAGAGGTGCCAGCATCGGCCGGCAAGCTTAAAACCTTTCGTCATCGTCTCATTCTGCACAGAACGGCAACATGTGCTACTAGTGAAAGTTAGTGTTGCCGTCACCGCATTCAAGAGTGTTAAACAGCACTCTCCGCGAAGACTGTTCAAGCAAGCCACGATGCTGCAGGTCACCCTGGCCAAAAACAACGACATCAACAACGACAGCAGCAGCACCCCCACCACCACCGCCACAACCACACAACTCCTCCTCCTCCTACTACTGCTACAACTGCTATTGCGACTACCACTGCCTGTGACTCGTGAGATGTACTTTGATTCACCCCCGAGGGGCCAGCATCTGCCACGACTCCTGGGCAGCTCATCTCAGCCAGCCGCCTCTTGGCGGCGCTCTGTATGTATGTGTGTATGTATACATGTGAATATGTTGCATATATGCACATAGATAAGCAGATAGATGTATGTGCTGATTTGTTTGTGTATGTGTACTTACACATCCTCATGTATATGTACATGTCATGAAAAAGTATATATACATGTGTATATATATATATATGTATACATGCATACATACATATACACATACATATGTGTATACGTATATGTATACATACATAGCGAGAGAGAGAGAGAGAGAGAGAGAGAGAGAGAGAGAGAGATCTGGTTGTCTCGTCCCTTTGAATCCAGTTGCCGAGGGAAGCTGCGTAACTTCCACTTTTAGTGCCGATGGCACCTCTTGCAACACAGGCGTCCCGCAACAGTCGGGGGCGCGAACGCGCGCGGTGTAGGGGGTAAAGCCCCTACACCACAGCCCTGGCGAAAGAAAGAGAGAGAGAGAGAGAGAGAGAGTTTTCAATTTTGTTGTCCGGAAAGAGCCAAGCAAGCAACCATCACCTTCCAGCCATGTCGGCAAACAACGGTGTCGCAGTTGGTTTGTAGATATAATAGCATGCCATGTTGTGCGAAATAGGGGGAACACGAGACACCAGCGATGTAGAAGCACCTTGCGACCGTGGAGCGGTCACAGTCTCCCTTGTACACCGTTTTCTTTTGCTAGTTCACATCATGGCTCTGTCATGTTTCTCATGTTTGTCATGCGATAGAACAAGGGGGACCAATACTGCAATTCATGCATGTGTCCAACAAAACAGTTGAGGAACCCTGACCTTCTAGAGTCCAATATACTTCACTTGCCTGTCAGGGGGACTCGCTGTCTTGTCACGTCCCTCCACAAAGCCCCATGACATATGGGGGGCCCATGCAGCCGAGGGGCCTAACCAGCCCTTCAAGCCCAGTGGAAGAAGAGAGAGAGAGAGAGAGAGAGAGAATTTCTCTTCTAACATGAGGTTCGTGAGAAGTGCTACGTGGCCCCAGGAGCACGAAGAATTCTTGATGTTCGAGCGTGGCCTGTCCAGGTGGGGAAGGAGGGCGATCGGAAGGACAAGGCGGAAAAAGCGCCAAGGAGAGAGCAGAGGTGGGGATTTTGGAGATCTTTATTGCTTGGGAAACGCTCTTTTGTGTTTTCATGCTTCCATAATCATCCCATGCAGACTAGGTTTTGAGTCACGTCTTCACCTGTAGAGGGACTTTGGGCTAATGCGGTCCAACTCACCATGACCTGACAGCCTTGACAGCCGCGCCGCAGGCCACAAAAGAAACCAGATGCGAAAAAATCGGATCCGCCGAAGTGGCTTGGAAGCAAGAAGTCTCTAGATGACCACGAGGCAGTGCACGATGCAAGTTGCAACTTATTCATACCGACCGCCAGTTTGTAGCCAGGTTTCCCCACCGTCAGGACAGACAGTCCTTCAAGCAGAGTTTCCTGCGCGGCAAGGTCGCAAGCTGCGGTCAAGCCTGAGGATAAAGGCGAGGGAGCCGCAGACTGAGCTCCTCATGAATTCGGTCCCCTGTACGGCTCAAAGTTGCGTCAAAATTGCTGCGAATATCCAAAAGAGTTGGGAGAGGAAACGGCAAATGCATCCTTAGCCTGGGCATCACCAGAGCTCGAGAGGGCAGTTGAACTCAGAGCTCCGGGAGTTTCGTTTGCTAAGGATCACCCGCTTCCGATGCTTTCAGGTGCCATGATGTGATTTGCGCCCTTAGGCGAAGGCCGCTTCGAGGGAAG
Source organism: Symbiodinium sp. CCMP2592 (assembly GCA_905221615.1). NCBI lineage: Eukaryota > Dinophyceae > Suessiales > Symbiodiniaceae > Symbiodinium > Symbiodinium sp. CCMP2592. The sequence goes on from CAJNDT010005984.1 coordinate 363,284, forward strand.
ACGGCCAAAGCAAGGCCAAGGAAGACGTCGAGGCGAGCACTGTGCGATAAATCGAGTGCAGGAACCACCCTGCGATCCATGCTAAGACCCTATCAAAAACAAGGTCACGTGCTGATAGCAACAACCCGGTGTTTCAGGCTTCCATGCAAGCTTGCAGCGGCCAAATCTACTGTAAATTACGCTATGTTTGATCTTATGTTGCACTGTCCGTCTACATGGGTGCACACGTCAAATCTCAATTTACAGCCTCAACTTGTCCAGCTCCTTCTTGAAGTCTACTTCCACAGGGAGATGATATCCCCGAACGAAGGAATGCATGTACCGGATCAATTTCTCAAACCATGCACGTATAGAGCTGGACTTACCTATGTCGCTGGACCCCTACTTCAACAGCAGTACACGGATGAGCCCATGCCACAGCGTATATATATATATATGTAGGTAGATACATAGTAGGGACATGAAACTCACCAGGCTTTTAATGAACATGCCTCCCGGGGCGTGGCTTTCTGCATCTCTCCTGAAGTCTGAAGATGAAATATCCTTCTCCGCTCTGCAGATCGTGGCTACGCGCGAAATGCGCCGCGAGCTGCTCGAGGTGCCGAACAGGGAGTCGGTAGGTGACAATGAAGCAGAATACCATATAATAGTAACAGAAACAATGCTACTGGTAATAGTACTAATCGCAACAATAATCAGAAGAGTAGTGATATCAATAATGATATGGATTGATAACACTAAGAATAGGAATAGTGGTGGAATCTCAGAGCCCCGGCTTCGCAGGTCTTGTCAAATCCGCAGATCCGTGACATCGCCAGAAAGCCAGGGCCTCAAAGCCTCGGCACAGAGGGGGAGGCTCCTTCTTATCCCCAACTCCTGATCTTGAAATAAGATATAAAGTAATGCTTGAAAGAAAACTGTTATAAAATTTACAATGTGGTTCGTGGCTCGGAGGTATTACGACGCGGAGCTCCGCGGTCGTCGCGGAACCGGACGCCTTGGCTTCCGAGAGCTGCGGCACGTGCTGCGGGTCCTTTGCCCTGAGTTTGCTTGATGCAGCAGCCCGCCCTCCCTCCATGCATGTCTTTACTTAATTTTTCTCTCCATCGCTGCATTGTGGCACGGGTCTGGACTAGCTTTGGAGGTCGACCCGGGTGCAACTTTTGGGTGGCGACAGGTGGATAAGTACAACTCCGAAGCTGCTTGTCCGTGTGGTCTGATGTGGCTTTATTCACCAACACATCGAGCAAACACATTGTCAAGCCATCCTATGCGTCTTCACCGGGCAAACCGTCTCATGAACAATTGGAAGCACGATCTTGTCGAGGAACCTCGTCCTTTAAGGCTTATTCGTAACTTGACAGAATTTTGGCGATTACCACATGTTCCCACCAGCCACCAAGCCATCGAAAGTGCATAGAAGAAGCCTGAAGTGCTTCAAGTCGTGCTCGCAAGGAATTGAACCAGCATTTGGGCCTACCTATGCCGGCTGCACCATTAGCACAGCGCTCAGACTCGTCAGCTTGCCTGTGCTTCAGATAAGAGGTTACATCGGAGCCAGGGGTCTCAGATGGGCTGCGCACATTTCCGTTCGAAAGGCCGAGCAGCTCTTCAAACGCCTCTCGGAAGCATGGATGCAGGGTCTGGGTCCTGAGTATCCGGGTCAGACCCTCTGTAAAGCTGTCGGAAGGCATCCCCAGGAGCCACATTTCAAGTTGCACTGGAAGCAGAGAGCCGTGTCCTTGATATGTAGTCAGCAGGGTCCAGAATCAGCAATTCACACTTTAAAGCGCCCGCCGCAAGCAGAGCAGAAGCATGGATGTCATCAGCAACGTTGAGTTGCGGCACGTTGCAACAGCTGCTGGTGTGCCGTGGGGCGAAATCGTAATGATAGCCACTGGGCTAACGTACATACAGTCTTGCATCACGTGGATGATGGTCCTCGTTCTTACCATGGCTCTTGCAAGCTGCATTTAACTCTGCTGAGATTCCGACCCTTAGTCCTGCTCACAGCATACCTGTTCTAGGAATAGTCTGGGTAGGAGTGTGGGAAGCAAGCGCGCTGAATTGAACCTCGGAGAGGCTACGACTTCAACGGCGATGGCGACCTGAGCTTTGAGGAGTTCTTTGAGCTCTTCGTGGGGATCTCGGGACTGCAGAGACGCGGAAGTTCCAAGTTGGGATTGAAGACTGCGGAAAACACGAAGACGGGCCGTAGAACTTCTTGGCGCGCACATAACACAGAGGGCCCCTTGTCTGCAGCTAGGCATCGCGGGCGTCAGCAAGGCAAGGGTGACAGACAAAAGCTCAGGTGAAAACACTTCGGCGCGTCGCTTTCGACCGGTGTGGCCGCCTAGTTTGGAGCCACCTTACCCAGGCAAGCGATTGGCCGCACCACCTGCAATGTGTTGACCGGGCTTTGAGCACGAACCACCTCACGCAGATGCAGCCACTACTGTGGATTCTAGATGGTTTCTGGAGACCACCTGACAAAAAGCTGTGACCTACCGCCAATGCTGCTGCCCGTCTCAAGAGTCTCGTCCTACCGCATGAAACCCTCAGATGAGACTGAGCAGCCGGGTCTTCGCCAGGTCGGTGCTCCTCGGTCGCGAGATTTTCGTGACCCAAGAGCCCGGGAAGGTGTCACGTGTTGGTTGCAGCAAAGCATGAAGAAGACTACAGAAGCCTCCATGCTTCATGCCTCCACACACTGATGCTGCTAGGACCTTTTCGAAACACGTTCCTAAGAAGCTGTGACAGCCACCGAATTTCTCAAGCATCTTTGTTTTGCGATTCCCTCATCATTACGAGGGTTCATTACCAGCATTACAGCGCTCATGATGCTCGGTTGTTGCTGAAAGATTCTCGCGTGGCTTCAACCCAACAGAGTGGACCTGCGAAGACCTTCATTTTCGCGCACGTCAACGTTCCTCATACCAGTCCCCATTTCTCACCTCACCAACTGTGTGCTAAGATGTGGGCAATCTTGGCACAGCATTGGCGCAAGGGCATGGACAGCATCGCATGAAGTATGTCCACATGCGTAAGTCGCGCAAGCGCTTCGCAGTCAAGCACCTGTACCGTCGCGAGTACGAGCACCGCCGGTGTCAACTGTGCACTGGAAGGCTTTCCGGTATTGATATGAAGAAGGGACGAAGCGGATGGTTCGACTTATGCAGGTCTGGGATGTCTACCATCGAGCCGTGGGCTTACAGCGCAGTGGAACTTGGGAGTGACAGCTTTTGACCGTCTCACACAGGGAGCCGAGTTCCTGGGGACCGCTGCTTTGCAAGGTCATGTGTCTGCACGTAGTGTTTGCAGTCCCCGCTAAGACACGAACTACAGTGGAGGGCAAAATCCGTTAAGCTCTCTACCCTCGGCCGCCTCGGCCCTTTGGTTTCTGAGGTTAAAACACTGGGAGAGGGCTCGTTTGGCACGGACCTGAGCTGGGCGGGCTGTGCTGTTCGAGCTACTGCTGACGAAGGCTCTCATGTCTTAAGTTCAGGCCTGCGAAGCCCTGAAGGGGCATGCAGCGTTCTGAGGCTCTGCTCATCTGGGAAAGCATAAGAGGACCAAGGAGGCGAGCGCGGGCTTCGGGATGTAGATGTGACCTTCCCGGTGGACTTGTAGCCGACGCACGCTGCTCAGGAGCGCGTCATCAAGGTCGTCGAGAAATCGCAGGCTGCGAACGAGCTGTGGGGGGGGGGGGGGGAATGCCGATAAGAAGACGAATCATGTGAGTTTGTAGTAGCGGTCATTGATGGCAGACACCAATCTCATTCCGACGTTTCTTTCGCGATCCTTACGTCGAGAGGCAAAGCTTCCGGTAGAAGACATCGAGAAGGAAATCATGGTCCTTCGACAGCCCGAATCCCAGCTCAAGGGGTGAGCTGAAACCGCCGCCGAGATACTCGTATCTGCCACCTGAGTGCGCAATTTGTCTGTTCCTGGGTTCTTGGACTTTCTGTGCTACCGCCGCAGCTTTTTTGGCAGCTCTCTGTGAAGCAAAGCCTACGCCTCCGCCGCAGCGTCATGGCAGACCGGAAGGCCCGGCCCAAGATCATCTTTGAAGGGATCCCCGAGCTCGTCCAGAAGCCTGGGAACTACTGTAGCATAAGTAACTAAGTTCTCTTGGAACCCTTACTGTGGTTAAAGCATGATATGCCACAAGATCCTGTTCTAATTCTTCAGGCCCCTGTATTCCGCGGCTCATGCTTTGAGCATGCCTGAGCTTTGGCAGTAGTCTTTCGGTAGAGGGGCTAGGATGCCAGTGGGCAGACAGCTTCAGAAATTCGGGGCCGGGAGTGAACGCGCAGCACCTTGTAACACAAGTGTGTGGACTTGAATTGCGCATGTGTCTCGTCGAACTCCTCGAACACTTCAGATATGCAGTGTGGACTGTGCGGGACGAGTGATTGAACATGACGGGAGAATCTTGGAAACAGGCGTGCCGTGCGTTGAACGTGTCGAGCTTCCGGAGAGAGCCTGTCAACCTCGTCCAAACGAGTAGAAAGATTTAGTGTTTGCTCAACTCTGGCGCAGCCGACAGGCCGAGGTGTCTTGTTTGTTGTACCGAAGAGTGCGGTCGCTGCTCCTGTTCATCCTGGGCATTCGGCACGTCAGGCTGTGATCAAGAATGCGGACATGGCAGAGGACAGGTCTCCAGTAATGCTGAGTGGTACAAGGCAAGCAAGGGGCCTGTGGCCTTGCCAAAAACGGGGTTTGGAGATCAGGAGACAGTAGCAAGACAGGTGATCTAGGTGATCTGAATGATTACGGCGCCACATCACCCCTGGCATCGGTGCAGGACATGCAGCAGGATGCCATTGATTGTGCAACGCAGGCATTGGAGAAGTCACCTGGCATGCAAGAAAATAGTGCAGGTGGCCGAAAGCATTGAAATCCCGGCAGCTGGACTGGCTGGTTGTTTGGTTGTTCATATCTGCCCGCGGTGTCTAAGTAGTGCCCGCAGCTGAACTTGCAGGTACAACATCGAGAAGGACATTGCCGCGTTCATCAAGAAGGAGTTTGACAAGAGACTTGTCCCGGAATTGATGCGGTACACTGTACACTTCCCACGGTCTGGTTTAAAGAGTGCGATGGTTTCAACCGTGTGGAAAGGTCCTGACTTCTGCGAGGCTGCTACTGATGGTAGTGTACGTTTGCAAGACGCATGCTGCAAATAAGGAAGTATAATCCCACCTGGCATTGCGTGGTGGGCCGAAACTTCGGTTCCTATGTGACCCACGAGACGAAGCATTTCATCTACTTCTACCTGGGCCAGGACGGGGAGTGAGTAGGAAGCACAACCGGTCACAGTTACTTCTGGCTTGTCCTAGTTGCAAGAGCGTACTGCTGTGTTTGTTTGAACTCTCGGCTGCGAGTGTGGGCCCGCCCCCGGTGGTATCTGGTCGTTGGAAGGGTGCAGCCTGGGAGCCAAGCCGAGTTCCTGATGCCTCATCCGGCTAGTACTGGCTCTGGTCCATGTCATAGCATAGCAACCAAACATCGTCGCCCCTGGGCAGGTTGCAATTCTGTGTTTCAAGCCCCTTACTCAGTTTGCTGGAACGACTCGTAGCTTGGCCTACGCGTACTTCAAGCTGTTGCCTTCTGCGGTTTGTGATCGACTTAGGTCTGGCTGAGGGGCTGAGGCAAGGGATGACTCGATCTGGCTTTCTGGAGTGGCAACCTGCAGGGAGAAGCAAAGTGACAAAGGGGTAGTACGTGCATTCAATGTTCGACTGGTTCAGGCCTCTTGTGCAACAAACTCAAGAGTATCCTCTCTGCAGTGCTGCCACATGTACTGCAAGTTGCCAAGGCTCTGCGCGTGGGGCGAAAAACCCTGATTCACAAATGTAGGTAACATGCGATCTGCAAACTTTGTACACCTCCGTCCTGCCCATGTTTCACGCGACAGAGCAAGCGGCTGAGGGTCAAGAGCGCAAGGCCAAGCAATGACCCGATGTGGACTGACGAATTCGCTTCGCAGGCTCAAGCAGAGTCCTGTTCGCTGTTCGACCCGACCCTCCGGAAAGAGAACTTTGCTGTCCGTCAAAGGGGAGCACAGAGCATAATGCATGTTTGCAGCTTTCAGGGTGGATCATCCACACATCATTCGGCTGCACGAGTGGTATGAAGGGCAGGGAACCTGGCATTTTCTGTGTGCGATATGATGTTTGCCCTGCGCCTCGGTTGCCATGGGGTGCTCGACTAGGTCACCTGTCGTGCTTGAGAGCCTGAGCCTAGGTCATCGAAGATCTATCTGGTGATGGATGCGATTAAGGCCACTTACGACTTGCCCCTGCCTTGAGCACTTTCTCGAACAGACGGGTCGTGCCATCCATCCCGATCGTGTCGCAGCGGCTTCAGCGTGTCAAGATGCGTCCTACACTGGGCCTTTTGAGCAGATTGCCTGATGCAGGGCGGCACCCTGCGCGAAGTCTTGCTGCGCTTCCAAGCGGAAGGGTCAGGGGCACAGTTTGAAGGGCATCTCCAGACGTGACGAGCGGACAGCCCAAGCAGCCACCTTCTGTGTCGTGTGATCGGAAATGACTGCAAAGCTTTGTAAACCTCCACAAACTGTGTGGACACAAGTTAGTAACTGGACGGTCCGAGCGTGAGCGCTGAAGCCATAAATCGCAAAACACCCAAACCCTCCAACACTAAACATCCAAAAGAGCCCACCTAAACCCGAAGCCCCTTGACCTGGTCTCCACTTGGACTTCGAGAGTCATGAAAACAGAGCCTAAGCAATCAATCAATACATATATATATATATATATATATATGCGCACATATATATATATATATATATATATTTATATTTATATATTTCTTGTATTGTATTATCTTATACTATATTTTAAATCAGGTATTATATATACTGTATATGTATGAGAAAGAAGTCTGAAGGATCTCAGTTCCCAGTTCCCAGGGCCGCCGTGGAGGAGACCTGGAGCCGGTCCGTGATGAAGCAGACCCTGCAGGCAGCCTTTAGAGAAAGACGAAGGACATACAGACATCCATAATTAGATATGTATATATATATATATATATATACATATACATGCACACACATTGAGTTCAATATATATTCATTACCTGTCTGTGTATATATATATATATACTATGTATGCACATATGTGTACACATAGAAGATGTTCTAAGTCATAACAACACATGAGTGTAAGTTGTTTTGAAGCACCAATAAGACTAGTATATCCAGAAGACAAGCATCATACTGTCTTATTACTTCGGGCTACTTGTTTCGAAAGAAGACTCGTCGTAGACATGATTTTCTTTCAACGGGTCCTGATAGAATCATGGTCTGTGAAAAGGTCGCCCTTATGTGCCCTACAGCGGGCCTGTATCAGGGACCACATCGCTCCGCATAAATGTTGCAACTACAAGAGAGGTCCTATTCTTATGGATTCTATCGTAAATGGTCAGCCTTGTTTAGGATCAAACATGATCAAATCCTAGTCTTTGCGCTGGTTTGCTGTCCCGTATGTTCTGAAACCTCCCAACGCAGCAGGGATATTCATTCACATGTAGAATTCATAGTGTTTTTGTTACCATGCTGACCTGGGGGGTCTTGTATCGCAGTGTCCAGGCCATGGCCTATTGCCATGGAATGCGAATCATCCACAAGGACCCTCCGTCACCAGCTGACCGATCTTGGCATTCGGTAACAGCGAGACGCCAAAAGCCTACGAACGCAGTCTGCAGTCTTGAACGGCTAGGATTTGAAAGACGAGAATGTGATGCTTCTCAAAGGGGCCCGGTACCTGAGCTTCCTGTGTGGCTGAACTGGAGATCTAGTGCATCGAGCACCGAACACCGAAAACCCGTGCGCTGAGTCTGAGACCTCGGAGCCCTTCGTTGTCATCATCGACTTGGGAGCCACGTGGACTGGGATATACACGTACTACCGTCGTACTACCTAGAGTCTTCCAGAGGTTACAATGTTCCTTTGAGTTCAGGGCACCGGTGAAGCCTTTGGGTGCTGTGGAGGACCATGCTTGCAGTGAATTCTAGAGTCTAGACATTACACCGGGGTTGATTTGTTACGTGGACTGCCCTGTGACAGGGTGTAGCTTTGCAGCTCTGCGAACCGTTGCTGGAAGCATCTCAACTTTGACCACGCTTCACTGGCCTTTCACCATCTCGCACCAAGGTTTCTGAGATGTTCTCGTCTTCTGATCCGCATGGCAAGTCCGGACACCCGGTTAGTCTGCACTGCTACCCTGCCATTGCCGCGTCTTGCAGCTTGAGTTGGGTGATTCAGTGGTTCAGAGGTCCAGGCTGAGGACACCCGAGGCCGGGTTCGCGAAGTCCTTTTTAAATTTTACATTCTTCTCCTGAATCTCGTCAAAAGAACGTCGTATAGTTGGTTGACATGAGGATAAGTTGAGAGAATCTCACTGGGCGCAGAGAGGCACACGATAGATGGCTCAGTTGGCGTGATCAAACTCATAGATGTCATAGATCTTGACTACAATGGCCACTCGGGTTGACGGAAGCCATGGAGATGAACTGATCACCTGGTGGCATGAAGACAACATCACGGAGAAGAGGGAGCTTCAGCCAGAGGAAGATCGGAGAGTTGTGCGCTCGCCCTTCTTTGAAGTTTCTGTGTGGACCGCGGCGGAGCCCGAAAAGGCTGACCGGAGGCAGAAGCCATTTCCTTACTTCTCATGGCCTCGTATGGGACGCCAGAAGTGGGGCTACTCCAAGGACGACGGGGCCGAGGATTTCGACAGGAATCACTGCACCTGCACATGGGCACACTTCCTCTATTCGACTGATGTCTGGGTAGAGGTCACTCTCTTGGGTGATGCAGACCGCCCCAATATTGCAGAAGAGATCCTCGTTCGTCCTCGCAAGATTTCGGAACAAACTGAGGGCGGATACTGGCGGCCAGAGAAATCGGGAAAGAATGCCGTGAAGATCAAGATACCTTACAGCGCAGAGGGCTTGCGTTTTTCCCTGGAGTTCAGCTGGGAGACTCTTAAGCTTTCTCAGGGCAGATTTTGTCCATTACAGTGTTTGCGAGGCTTCATGGGCAAGAGCGTACGGTTTTTGGACCGCTCTTCGCTGGACTACGGGGAGTTTCGGGGCACATACTTTTATTGCCAAATCTGTCTAGTTTGTTATGTACGACATACCGCAAGACTCCGTGAATTCATAGCTTGCCCTGCGCAGCCCATCGTTGGATGTGCGATCCCAGGATCTTTACATTCCAGCACGAAGGTCGCGACATCGCGGAGATACCTCACAATGCTCTTATCCTGTTTGCGGAGCCCATTGAGAAGCAGATCAGGTGCCGAGAACCAGAACCAATGTGCATCTGGACAGGTTGCGACATCGCTGGCCAGCGGTTAAGGTGAAGGGGGCATTGGCCCAGAAGTCCTTCCTGTCGGGTTTCAACCATGTCATGTGTGTTGGCACATACACGCATGCACAAATCGAATCCAATGAAATCCAAGTGTCATCTGCGGCAGAGTTTGCTTTGCCATCTCAGCTCTAGCGCACCCGCAGGCCAGAGGATGTTTTCTCCGCAGAGGAGCTTGAATCGAAAGTCCACTACATCGATGCTGAGAAGGACATCTGACTCCTTGAGATTTGCCTTGGCTGTCTCACAGAGCTGTACCCGATCATCAGGACTTCCCGTTGAACTTAGATGCCGTCCACAAGCCCGTCATCTACTTTCCGGCCGGCGTCTATGCCATGGCAACGAGGTTGAAAGTTTCAGTTTCGCTTAGTCCACCAGATCCTATTCTGGCCCAAGCATAGGCCGACAAATCTAGGGGCAGCGGGTAGAGAGGAGCATGAAGTTTCCTTGCATCCGTCCTGTTCGGTTCGGCTTTCATGTAAGGCATGGAACTATCATGCGTACCTCAACAGTGAGATCGAGTGGATCTATCTGGCACCGGGGTCATACATCAAAGGTGCGATACAGTCGCTGGCTTCGTGTTTTCTGCACTGCATGAAACAGGGTAGGCTTCACCTGTTGTCGCAGAAAAATGCAGCCTGCCCAAGCAAAGGTTCCGTGGCGAAAGTGGGAAAACGCCTGAGAAGCTGCGAATCACAGGACCGAAAACGCGCAGCTTCAGCAGCTACTTGTAGTCATGTTGCATTTTCTTGTTGGCAGGAGCCGGCACTATTTCCGGCGAGAAGTATGTCTATGAGTGCGACAAGGCAGGTAGAAATCGCCCCACGAGGGCTCCAGGACTGGACAGGGCCTTTCTGCCCAGGAAAACGGCTACGCGACTCGGCCAGCGCATGAAGCAGGAGCTCGTTGCGGGCACGGGCACAGCCTCTAAGAAGCTGAACCACCAAAAAGGAAGCTTTCTGAGCTCCTGGAGGAGGCTACGAAGGGCGCTGCCTGAAGATGATGGACCTTGCTCTTGAAGCTTTTTCTTGTGCAAATTGCAGTGACCGACACTGTAGAACCTAGAGTTTGTACACATATACTTGTATACGCAAATGAGGGAGGGGGCTGTTTGCCTGGGGGCTTCCTTAATGCTCCCGGACACGATACCCGCCCCAGCACAAGGAGAGCAAGAGAGCGAGAGTGCTTGCATGCTAGTCATCGAGTCATCATGTCCTGAAGCTAAAGGAAGAAGACGAAGTGGTTTGTCATAATCAGCTTCAGTTTGTTTGAGCCAGCTGGCCAAAATCTGGTCATCAACAGCTGCCCCTTTGACAGGAGTTCTATTCGCCTGGGGACATGAACCAGGAGCCTTCTCGACTGTGTCACATGCATTGCAAATCGTTACATTGGATTTTGGGAACTTACCCTGACAAGTTTCGCCAGCGTCGACAGGAGCTGGAGGTTCACGGCATCACGCTCACGAATCCACCCTTCCATTCCTTTACCGTCTACGGAAGCCTGGACCAGGTTGGCCTTCGAGTCTCCTTTCGGAGCTCTTGTCTGTTGCATGGCGCTTTGACAGGTATGCAGCGGGTAACAAGCGGAGGTGAGTAGGCGTCTTCGATTCGCAGGCATGCTCCAAATTCGCCACCAGCGTGGAGAACTACCACATGGTAGGAGTTTGGTACTACCAAACCGATGGCCCCGAGGCGCGGAACACCTCTGACCCCAACCCTAAGCCCTGAGCTTGGCGACAACACAACCTCGGTAAATCTCGGCACCCATAGGGTCTTAGACACCCGAATGTGATTGCCGTGCAGACACACTGTAAAGTTGTGACCTAGACCTTGTATAGCTGTGATTGTAGTGCCATGAGTGTACCCTGCATCGTAGGTTCGTCCTAGCCAGGCGGGAGGCAACAAAAATAGGGTCTTAGATTCTGGCCACGGGCTCGAGTCTCGAGGTTCCCAGCTGGTCCATGGTCCAGAACTCCTTCTTCCAGACTGGGGATGATTGCATCAAGCTCTACTGGAGCCATGCCGCTTTGCTCTCATGGTGCTCAGTTTGGGGCGGCTCTGAACGGTTCTATCACTACAACTTTCGAACCTGTCACTGGGCTTCGAAGCCACAACCGTCAGGTGACGGTGCGGAGGATTACGGCCTGGTTTCAAGGAAACGGTGGCTTTATCCAGTTCGGTTGGAAGCCTCGCAACCTTACCCAGATCACGTGTGAGGAGCGGTGCGTTTAATGCTCCGAACACATGCACGCGCAGCATTGCTTATGGCTGGCCATCCGTTTCTGTCAGATGCGACGACGGTCGGTCGTGACGTTTTGCTTGTCAACGAGAGTGTTACTTTAGCTTGTTGTCTGTCCTGCAAAGTTTGCGATCAGGAGGTGGACGTGATCCATGACCTTTCTCGCTACAGGCAGGCCGACAACTGTGCCATCGTTTGCGCAGCCGACCTGATCACGGACAGCGACAAGGCGGCTGCACACGAGTTCTGTATTGAAAGCCTGGTGCTGAGGGATATCCGCGTGGAGGGGAAGTGCATGTGTCCTATCCGTATTGCGGTTCAGTCCCAGATCCAGAATATCAAAATTGAGCGCTTATGGATTGACGAGTGGGATCGATCAGAGGACCGGTGTGGCCTCAAGGACTTCAAGAAGAATTCTCATGTGACAAAGTACTTCAGTGATTTGAAGGAGGCTTTCCTTGAAATCTCTGACTTTCGGATCGGCGGCGACGTGGTCACTGAAGCGAACGCAGAATCCTTGGGCAGGATGACAGTCGACCCTCTTTTCCACAGCAAGTGGTGCCTCCTAGCCTCCCCTGAACATAGCCGACAAGAGCATCAAGAGCATCGTCCGCATCCTCGGCCCGCCAACAAGTGTGTTACGATGTGAGCTTTGCCGCCTGGCGCTCCAAGACAAGACAGGCTCGTCAGGAAAACTGCACGACGACAAGGTGAACGCGTGAGAGTGGAAGCTGGACACCGCGACTGAGAGCCGTCCTTGGTGGAGAACAGCTTGGAGTCCTTGGAGGTTGATCGGGTTCTAGAACAGGTGAGCGGTCGGGGTCGAGCTGCGCACAACGCCCATCACCGCGACGAGGGGCTCAAAAGCTAGAGATTCCGTTGCTGTGTGCTTGGTTGCCTGTTGGGCTCCACCAAAACACCTCCATGTCTAAGGCTGATGGGGGGCACGCCCATGACCATGGCTCCAGAGGCCACGGCCCTGTGACACCCGGTAACCGCTTGGAGGTTCTTCGTGTCGTGCAGATGAGTTCTTGGCTGCACCAGGTCTCGAGGCCACTGAGTAGGATGAGGTAAAAGGGGTAGTGATACAAGTACGACTCAAGGAACTTTCGAAAGCTTGCACCGGTGGCACGGCCACGTTCTGGAAATTTTTGCGTCGACAGGAATGTCCTAGCCATGATCGTTGCTACTCGATGACCTCTGTGGCAGGTCGAATCCGTGTTCGGAGTAAAATCCATCCCGGGCTCAGGTCTGGGAAAACAACTTCGGCCCCAAGTGCGACGTTTGGTCTGCAGGCCATCGCCGGAAAAAAGAACGCCACTTGCATCATCACCTAAGTGTTCATTTGATGTCGACGTGGAGACCGGGAGTGCTGCCTAGAGCCAAAGCGGTTCAACAAAGATCCGAGAAAAGGGGCAGACTGCGTACAGGTTGCATTCTGTACGAGATGCTTGCGGGAAGCCTCCCGTTTGCTGTGAGGACATACCCTGGGCAACGATTTCAAGCGGTTTGAGCATCACTGTAGTACGTCTTCGGGGCTTCAGTTGCTTGCATGGCAATTCCCTCCCTTCTCGCTGTCCTCAGGAGCATGAATCCGAAAGATTGGCAAGCCTTACACCGGTATGGTCCGGATTGGCGAAAGGCGGGTCACGTCACTCACAACACTTGAAAGATCCTTGTTGTTATTCGCGGGAATCTGCGTGCGAACCGTTGAAGGGAGGAGCTGGTGGGATAAAGCATCAAGCCGCCCGCTGCATGGTTTAATTACAAACAGCTAAGAATCTGATAGTTTGTGTGTGTTGGCCCGCATGTAGGCGCTTGGCTTTGATGCAGCAGGTGAAAACGTCAAGCCTCAGCCGCAGGCTTTGCCACCACCTCAGCAGCCACTGCCGGAGGGGTCAGAGCTAGGCATGAGCTACATGGCATGACCTAGCGCAGCCCAAAAAACACACACCCTCGCCAGAAGTAGGCTTCTCATTGGGAGCAGATAATCCTAGCTTTCAGCTCGGTAGCTTTTGACTCACTCGTCTTCCAGTGGGCCATCGAGGTCAAGAGATGCTGACCTACTCGGACACACACAGGCCCTCAACGCCAGGAATTTCTGAAACCACCGGTGCCATTCAGCTTATTCGGGGCATGTAGTTGGACCGCGGGAAACCCTTGCTGAACCTTGGGACTCTTGTGAAGTGAGGAAGGCAAGGAGGCACTTGAAGGTTTAAGGTGCCCAGAAAACGGAAGCGATGCAGCTAGCAGCCAGATGCCAGGACTTGTTACGAGGAAAGCGGCGGAACTGTACTGACAGGTTGCTCTGAAGCTAGCTAGTGCTGAGAGTTCTCACTGTTTTCGTGATGGCCAGACCAACGATGCTCCAGTGCCTGCAGCACAAGTGGTCGTCGTGCTCAGCCAGGGGGTGTTGTTCGTCGCAGCTGTTGACAAGTTGAGAGAGTGATGGTGGTGCAAGAGGTCGCGACTCAGTCGACTCAATCCGGCTTAGCATTGCCGAGACGTAGATGTTCGGATCCACATTCGAATCTGTTCTAGATTCTAGCGGACCACGAAAGGCAAGAAGAGCTCCATTGGAAGTGCGACGGCGACGAGTGTAAGTGTAAGTTTGGCTCGCGGAGTCGATGTCCCTGCCGCCCATTGCCTTGATCCGGGAAGACAAAGCCACACGCTTTTTCCGTTGTGCTCAGGTTCGGTGCGAAGGACGAGAGCCTTGGAGTTCGGAGCCTCGGCGGGCGGAAGGTGAAATCCTGGAAGGGTGTCTCCTGTGGGGTGCTCTCAGTCAGTGCCTGGCGCTTTCGTTGACTCAGGCTCTTGATGTCGACCAGCTGAAGCAGCTACAGGAGCTTTTGGAGCACGGAGACTAAAGTGGTGGATTACTGCAGCCACTGTAAGTCTGAGCCTCTTTGAAAGACCTCCATTCCAAGAAGAGGCTGCGAAAGGAGTTTCTGGCTGCAGGAGTTTTCAAACGAGTCTGCGCTGAAGCGAGCATTGCCCTCAGCTGAAGCCCAGTCCAAGAGTCCTCTCATGGACATGTGATGGACGTTGCAGTCGGCTGTGGCTCGTCTCAGCGCCTGAGCGTTGCAAAGCTTGCACTATCGCCCCGTCTGGCGCCTATGGTCAGACGTCCGGCTCGCAGAGGATGAGGTTTCACACAAGCCGGCACAGACAACTTTCATATGACAAAGCTCCGGTAGCCAGGCAGAGCCAAAACAAGTTGTGAGTTTGTGCCTGTATAGCCAAGTCCTACAGCCAGCCTTCTCTCGGACACGGAAGCCGCCCTTGAGCGACCTCTTGGCCAAAGTGCCAAGCCATGACTCCAGACAGCGGGTGAATTCGACGGCATGCGGAGCCACGTTTACTGGCGCAACTTGGAAGCAACTTGAATCATTGAAAGTCGTGTTTCTTGATGCTCTTTTTGGGGATTTGCGGCGCGTTTCTATGCCCGCAAGGCGACCTGTCCGTGGTCGGCAGTGGCCGGGCGCTTCTGCAGAGCTCTACAGGGCACTTCAGTCTGCACTGGGGCCGGGGAGGTTTTGGTGTGCTGAATTCGGCACAGGTCCATCGCTTTGTATCATCCTGCTCTAGATTTTGAAGTCCAATATGAGTAAAGCCGTTCAGGCTCAGGGCGCCCACGGAAGGATCCGAAAGCAATTGGATGCAATGTCGTTGCTTCTCCTGGCATGTGTGCCGGTGATGGTCCTGAGCCACTCCTACCTAGCACTGCCTCCTTCCCGGAACTTGCTTGCAAACTTGCAGGGCCGGGAGGACTGCCCGCATTGCCTACAGTCTGGTGGTCCTGACAATGTCAAGGCGCGCGGACAGGGCGTGTGGCCGACCCGCTTGGCTCCAGGCTCCCATGGCCTCTGTGGAGATCCGGTGCAGGGGCAAAGCAACCCTGTGAGACTTGAAGATGAGACTTACCTCAAAGCTGGAGCTGTGACGGCAACGTATGAGCCAGGCGAAGTGGTGGAGTTCCAGGTGGCAGTTAGTACACATCATGAAGGACACTACGAATTCCGCATTTGTGACAAGCCTTTGGATGCAGGGTCCCTGACCTCAGTGGCCGAGGGCCAGGCGTGCTTGGACCAATGGTTGTTGCAGCGCGCTCCGCCGTTGGCTGACTGCGTGGTCAACGATCCTCGGGGAGACTGCCAGCCTTTGGACTCGAAGCATCCGGAAAGATGGTACTTGCCACCTGCTGGTTCACACACACCAGTTGCTGGGCGAGGCTTTAATGACTCCATGGCTCCAAAATATCCATCCGCAGCAGAGGTGCACCGCATGAGGTTCAAGATTCCAGATGGCTTGCTGTGCTCCAGGTGCACGTTGCAGTGGTATTGGTCCTCAGGGAACAGCTGCTACTACGATGGTGACTACTTCGACTACTATCGAGGAATTGCTGCTCTCGGATGGGATGCCGCGGCATGGCAGCCACAGGTACTGGAACCCTGGGCAAACTGCGCAAACAGCTGCTGCCAAACTGGCGGGTCGTTCGGCGAGGAGTTCTGGAATTGTGCAGACATCTCAGTCGGTCCGGGCGATGGCACTTCGCCAACATCAACACCCGGGATGTCAACCACAAGAACTGCCACATCAGCTACCAGCCCGGCTACCACAACACCCGTCCTGTCCACAACGTTGCCAAAAGCTTGCTCCGGGGCTTGGGCAGCGTGCGGCGGTCAGGACTGGGATGGGCCAACCTGTTGTGAGGATGGCTATGCTTGCATTGAAGAAAGCATTTGGTACTCACAGTGTCGACCTGTGGCAACTCTGGCTGAGATGCCTGACCTCGCCACTCAACATAAGAAGCACCGCCATTTTCGTGGAAGCACATTTCTGCAAGATGGAATGCTGTTGGACCAGATGCCTGCAGATGAGGAGTTGTGAGACCCGTCTCATGACACACATGACGTGGATGTCGTGCATGCCCATGGCTTCGCAGCAGTGCGCAGCGGTTCTACTCAGCTTCTAGAGGGACAGGCTTCAAGTTGAAAGTAGCACTCTGCGAAGTCTTTGCTATACAGTACAGATTTGCTGGCTGCTGGCTCTTGGCAGGTGGCAAAGCAAGCCTGCAGGAGCCTGCGGAATGCCAGTAGCCGAATTCGAACTTTCTGGTGCTGCCTCCGGTGCTGCTGCACTGTTGCCAAGACACCGCCAGTTGCCGCACTGGTTAGAGCTTGGTTCACGCACAGCTCTTTGCAGCGTTTCGTGATTCATACTGATTTCTGCTCCTTCCTGTTCCTGGCGTCTTCAAAGGGTCGCGCGTTGATCCATCATCCCTTTGGGGCCACTTGGCCACTTTTGAGCATAGACTGTTTTGTCCAGACTCCCAGATTCCAATATGCACCACATTGAAAACGGCTGCTTCAAGTCCAGGTTGTTGATGCTGAACCCGCAAAAGGTACTAAGCAGGCATGCTGAGTAGTCGTGTCGTCAATGCATGGTTTAAGCGGGACTCTTAGGGTCATTTCGGACCAACGAACCGTGAAAGACTGCAAAGCCGCAAAGCCAAGCCAAGCCAAGGGTGGCGAAAGCTGGACGCTTGCTCGGAGTGCTCGGGCCTTCTGGCGCAGGCCCGGCTCGGCTCGCAGTTGGAGTCTCCGAATGCTAAGGCCGGTAAGGTAAACAAGAATACGTGTGTGATGCTGTCAGGCCTACAAAATGCTCACCCGTCTATGTTCTCGTATGTTCAAGAAGATCAGAATGGCATGCACTGCCCCCGGCATTTGCTTTGCACTCCTGCTTTGAACCAGAGCCCTCATGCTCGCGCAGCCTACAAACGTCGAATGAAGCAAAGCCAAAGCATCCTGCTCCGGTGCAGGCCTTCAAACCCCAGAAAACCCACCGGGATGGAAGGCAAGTCCACCTTCCTTTCCGCCCTGGCCGATGTCCTGGATGAGCCTCTCCAGCGGACAGGCCACATGGCGAGAAGCCGTCAACTAGAGGAGCTTTTTGTAGTCAGGCGCGAAATCCATACTTGGCGCGCGAGGGTGATGAGCATGATTCTGCTGGCAATGGATGTTTGTACTAAGAAGAGCTGCAAAGAATGGCTTGCTCTCCCTCCCCACTCGCTGTCACACGAGTGCAGACAGCCAACAACAACTACTCCGAATTCCACTGGTGACTGCTGAATGAAGCTGCAGCTGCTGCTGCTCCCACCGCCACCACCAGCAGTCCCCCATCACTAAAATTCCTGCTGTCGCTACCGCTGCTGCTGCTGCTGCTGTTGCTCTTCGCATGAGAGGCCTGGCTTGTCCAGTGGAGGCTTTGCTGGATGAAGATGAACTGGACTGCTGGTGGTGGTGTTGTAGTGGTGGGCTGCTGCTGCTGCAGCTGCAATATACTCGCCGTGACGCTGCTGTCGACCATTGCCGTGCCGACGAGCATGCGTCTGAAATGCCAGATTTCTCTGCAAACCCGTGATTGCCGAGGGCATGTTTGGAGCCCTACTGGAACAATCAGCGTGGCCAAAGGACTCGGCGGCTGCGAGGATGTCCATGGGGTTTTGGGGGCCGACTCTTTGTGATGTGCCCGCAAACAACCCGAAGCACCGGAAGTGTCCTCCAGCACCTTGCATCTTCCTTAGATGCCTCTTGGCAGGAACTGCTGCGCTGCTTGCTCAGGACAGGGGCTCACCCACAGTTGCCCGCAAGAGTGCTTTGACGACAACATGGCTGTTGATGTTGACTATTGTATTGGTGATTAAGATGGGTGAGGTTAAAGTACGGGTATGACCAGTCAACGACGACGATGTGTTAACTGCGGATGGTGAGGATGACGATGATGATGGTGGTAGTGGTGATGCCCGCTGTAGAATGTGCTACTGTTTATTGCCCAGAGATGACCAGAATGTCTATTTCTCAGAACGAATAGGCACACCCCACCGGTGCACGCCTTCGGGGCACAACATGGATCTTCTCGTCAAGCCTCATCACCTATGCCGTGCCACAAGCAACAGCCAACAGTGGCAGGACGATCCTTTTTTCCCAGAGCTTATGGTGGGAGCGTCTTGGCTTCAACATATCATGTGTTTGCGGCATCCGAATATGCAAGAGAACTGCCGTTGCTCTGCTTGAGTTTGCGTGAGCTTGGCATTGCTGACTTGCACGTTTTTGGGGCAGTATGGTTGGATTTGGCTGGCCCCAGACCCGTAGCCGTATTGGCCAATCATCAAACAGACGTGGCAGGAGACGCTTCAATTCGCGGCAACGCTGAGTGGCCGCCTTGCAAAGGAGGCTGTGGAGGAGGACCGGCTGATTGTATATGCTTCGGGACAGGCCTTCAATCGGGGCTCTCATTGGCTGCACCAAGTTGGCATGATGAATCCCTGGGCTAGGCTCAGTTGGATGAGTCCTCGGTGGGCACAGCTTCTAGTTGTGCGTGAATGCTTTCGGACCTTCGCAAGCACCGCCCCTACTTATGTCCAAGAAAGCATACAACGAAAGCACAATCCGAACTTGATGGGCATGAATGTGAGGCAGAAGCCTTGCTTCAGCGCGTGGGCCTCGCGGGCGCAGCCTCGCGGTCACTCGGCTGATCAAGGCACAAGTTTATCTGTGCGGCCGATGGGCACATGGCGGCAGCTGGAGCTGGCGTGTTTGACACAGCATTTGTGCCGTTCGGAAGGTTAGGCAAAGGAGTAGCTGCAAATGTGGGAGTGAAGTCACGACAGCTTCCTCTCAAGGATTTTGGTTTGAGGCCCAACTTTGCTTATCAATACGAGGCGGCATGGGCGGAGGCCACATTTCCGTCGAAGGGGACTCCGGCTTTAGCACTAAAAAGAGACGAATTTGCAAAATAAATGGCTTCCGTGACTCCTCGCGAATCAGCTGGGCGGCAGTTTCGTCTCGGCTCAGGCGCGTCAGCTCCACCACCAAAGGCGAGCAGCGACGGCTGGCCGTGGCTTGCGCCCTAGCAGGCACGCTGGGACCCATGGCATAATAGCTTTAGGCTTTTATACAGTATGATGCGCGGGTTCCTTAGTACAACCATGGTAGAAGATACCCCAATACCCTGTGTCTGTATTTGGCTAGCAAAGCCTGCTCTCGAGCCGGAGATGTCAGGCGAGCTGCCAGGGGCGCGCAGTCGCGCGCTGCTCGTGGACGAGCCAACCACGGGCCTTGATGCCTTCCAGGCACCGGTAGGGCGCAGAATGCTGAAGAGCCATGTTCATGAGCCGGTGTCCCTGTGTTCGTTTTATGATAGACGTCCCTATGCATATGCAACTACGCATAACTACGCCTGATAGGAGTAGACAGTCCGGAACTTTGGATTTGCCGTCCGCGACGGCTGGGGTCGGTCGTCCTTTTGGAAGGACGAGACACGGAAGAGCGCGCAAAACCCGAAATCCAAACTGGCGTAAACACACGCTGGAAAGCTGCGGGCCGGGTTTGCAATGGATGTACCGCGAGTCGGTGGCGACCGACTTTTACATAGCCGTAGCCACAACGAAAGCTAGCCGCTAGCAACTTGCAGGCACAAAGAGTTGTGGAACTCCTGAAGGAGCTGGCGCTTGGCAGGACTGCCCACTTGCTTCTTTTTGAAAGCACCGCGCTATGTGACGTGACCAGCACACCAGATCGAGCTTGCGGAGAGTTCCAATCAATCTTTAAGTGCTTTACATGTAAATTTATGCGCCGCACACTGTGGAAACGATGCACCGCCGTTTTTTGAAATCGTTTTCTGTGGTTGTGTGGGATCTTGAGCATGATTTTCGCCGACAACGTAACGCAGTGCTGTTGCGACAGGAATTGTGCGTGCGTGGCTTCACTTCACCAGCCAAGAGCGGCAATTTTTCGTTGTGCGGGCCTTGTTCCATGGGAATCTAGATTTGGCGGATCTCTTGGGTCGGCTGAGAGACGAGCGACCCCGACGGACTAAGGCCTAGACGATACCCTGGTCCTGGCACCAGGCCGTTGAAATGGTTTGCCAAAGCAGGTGAGCTCTGTGTGCCAGCCAAACACTGTGAAGCAACCCAGGTCGTCAACCTCGAAGATTAAAAAGGTCGTACTTAGTCGTACTGTTTACATGTTCCAGTTTTGAAGCTTGCTGAACTGCCACAGCAACTATGTCTTTCTGATACAATGCTGCCGGCGTATGCTTGGGCAGCTGTGACACATGTTGAGCTGGAGAAGACTCCCACGCTTGCAAGGCCTGTCAGCTCCAAAGAGGCCCTTTCTCCAACAATGTCGTCCTAATATGTTCTTCAATCTGTGGTTGTTGTTCGAAGCCCACCTGCCTTGTTCCAGTCGTGGTTCCTGCTGCGTGCTAAACACTGTACCGACATGTCGATACTCGACTGCTCAGATAGGGCGGCTATGCTGACTGTAAGATTCAGTCACCAGTTTTCTTCGAGCGGCTGACACCACTGTTTCCATGTCTCTGGCACATCGGCCTCTGAAGCCCCTACCCGAAGCACCGAAATTCTGCAGGCGGGCACGTCGTGTTCTGTGGCTCTGCGGATGACATGTCCGAGCACTTCTGCTCCTTGGCAGCCATTCACACATGTGAAGGGCCACAAGTTCAAGTCTCTGCAGTTGCGTATCCTTGATGTTGGATTCTTGGGTGGGTCAGCTTCGCAGTCTTGCTGGTGACTCACGGAAGGTTTCTGGCCCTGACTCCTTGACCACCGCATTTCTGCATGTTCCGTATTGCCAAACTGCGCAGGCTCAGTTCCGGTACACACCTTCCGTTTACTTGCATCCGCAGGTGGCCTCGGCTACAGCTGCGCTGATCAAGGCGCCGTCTCTTTTTGGTCGAAGAAAGGCTTTTGTTGCCGAAAACACCGCGAGGAGGCAAGATGTTTTCAGTCGCATGGGGATGCAGACTACCGAGTGCCGTTTGGGCTGGCCGGGTGTTCCAGGCGTTCGGTATGACCATAAAAAGCAACAACCATGTCACACTATGTGCGTCTATAGAGGTGTGAATCCGGCGGAGTTCGTCATTGATCTCGTCTCCATCGACTACGAAAATCTGCCACAAGTGGTACAGGATCCGGGCAACAGACATGTTTTGTTCGACTCTGCCACTGCCTCCTTCAGGAATTCCCGGAAGAGCAAAGAAGAAACGTTGAAGGAACCTACGAGTCCCTCCGAAAGAGGACAAGCAGCGCATCGAGGTCTGTGCGGCTGCCTGGCGCTGCTTCTTGGCAGAGATATGGAGTTATGCTGCCTGGAATCCAGTGCACTTTGCCCTTGCTCAGGCAAGTGCTGTCAGGACGACACACTCGACATGGAGATTCCCCGCAGCAACCCGGCTGAGTGCATACTCAAGAAGATGTGGCCACTTCCAGAGTTTCATTGGCTCGGGCCGAAAGAGCTTTGTCCCACTTGAAGAGTATTTGCTCATGCTGACGTGGTTCAAAACAGTGCTGAGTACTTTCAGGCAGCAGTTTCGTGAAACGTCGGGCGTCTGTCAGCCGCCCGGTTGCATATGCAATTACGGATGGATCTGCACCAGGGTTGCTTCTTGCAAAGAGCGCCAGAGGAGCCGAAAGAAAGATTTCTCGGACATCATGCGACGGATAGGATCCAATGATCTCATTGGTATTCTATGCTGCTTACTGGCAGGCAGCCGCGGGTTGCATTCCATGGTGCTGTATCCGGAAGTGTGGACGAAGGGAGAAGAACTAGCATTGAGCATTCTACAGAGCCTGCTGATGTGGAGGTGGTAGGTTCAGTAGGTCCGAGGCATGTTGGCGACAAGAGCTGAGGAGCCTTCTTCTTGCTTACTCAGAGATCAAGCATCCAGATCATGCGCGATCGCATGACGAACGCGCCTTGCCTGTCTGTGCACTATGGGATAGGATTTGGAGGTTTCTGGTTCAAGGCCGGTTTTGCGAAGGGTTTCATGCGCAGTGCAGGCACTTAGGGAGGGCTGTGCCGGCAGAATCATAATTCAACTACTTACCCTGAGTTGCCGGGGCCAAGCTCAGCCTGGGCCCCAAAGGTTTTCCGTTTGGTGGCCACTGCCGGGTTGGCGCTGGTCTTTGGTGTGCACTTTGGCAAGTCGCGCGGATGAGTTGGATACCGTCCTTCTCGTGGTGCCGCTGCATTCTGTAGTCGAATCATGTCGAATCCAACGACTCTGTCGCTGCATAGTACGCTCGGAGGATTGTTGTAGAAGAATGAAGCACAAAAGGCAAACTCTTGGGTTGCTTATGCGGGTTTCAGACTCGCACGGCATGGGATGAAGAGGTTGTGTGCTATTATGCCTTTGGTACGAGATTCCAACAGACAACCGTCAACAGCGGGTACCTTCTTTGGAATCACTCACATTTTCAACCAAGTATGAAGATTCCGTTGGATTGATGTCTCACACTGCTATTGCAGCAAAGGCACTTTCGCACGACATATACATGTGTACATGATGCGTATATACACACACAGCATAGATAGATAGATAGATAGATAGGTAGCTAGCTAGGTAGATAAATAGAAAGATAGATGGATAGATCGATGGACAGATGGCTGGATGGATGGATACATGGATAGATAGAGTGATCGATAGGGATATAGAGAGAACGATAGGGATGTAGACATGCACGTTCACGTGTCTGTTTGTCTGCTTCTTGATTTGTTCCCCGGTAGTATCAAGACCGGGTTCTTAGTGGTTCTTAGGTTGAGCGTGAAACGCTGTTGTTGGTGTCCATATCATGCACAGCGTGCCACAACCGCGTTCCTTGGCACTTCCGAAGTTTATGGATCGCGGCTCACACCATCCGGCTCCCAAAGTCGGCACTCGGGGTGAGCTCCCGCCAAAATGCCGGTGTTTCCGGGCCACGACATTTTGTGCCTGCCTCTCGAAATCCCGCTCCCGCATGCTTCCGCCATAGTCAAGTGCACATGTCGGAGTCCAGCACATATTCTGGGCGGGATCCCGTCATGTGCGATTCGAGTTCGTGCTTCCTTCCGAGTGCGCTGCGCATGTTCGTTGGGAGTCTCAGAGGTGCCCCTGCATTGTGTGGGGTCGAGGCTCGCATATAACAATAAGTATGTTTATATCGGTGGCCCTGCATCACCAGAGCCAGAGATCCGAGGCTGGATGGAGGCGGCCTTCCAACCGCCAGATCTGTGGCAGCGAGGATTTGCTTGCTGTGTCCCGGCGGGCTCACAGGTGGGGTTTCAACGCTCAGGGTGCTGTACCTTCAACAGGAGTCATATTCAGGATTCCCAGGCCCAGCTCTTGAAGGTGCACTGCCTCCAGCTTACGGTTACATACCCTGGAAACCTGGACATGTTTTCTGCTCACCATGCCTGGATATCTACATCAGCAATCCGTACCATGCCCCCAAACACCATCCTAATTGAGCCTGAAGGCCCCCACACGACACAATCGTGAGAGGGCAAGTGAGGTCTTTCGGCGTCATCGCCATGGCATTCCTTGCGATGGCGAGGGCTGTTGATCGCTTTGCCAAGGAAAGCTTTGCTTTTAGGCTTTTCTTGTTACTGGCTTCAGCTTTGGAGCTTAGGGCCTTTAGGGTTTGCGCTGGTCAGAATACGTCCAACCAGCTATCATCATTCCACCGCTGCTTGTTCTGGCATTGCTGGCGATGCTGAGCCGGCGAAGGCCCACATTTTTCCGAAAGCCCTGCCAGGACAAATCAAGAAAAGAGAGAGAGAGAGAGAGAGAGAGAGAGAGAGCGAGAGAGAGAGAGAGAGAGAGAGAGAGATGGGGTCAGGTTCATCAAACAATTTCCAGCACTGCGCAGGCAAACCCACATCCATAGTCAGACTAGTTTCGCTCGAAGCGTTTTCTCGAATATTCCAGAAGTTCACTTCACTACTCATCCAGGAGAGGGCAATAGTCAAGCGCGAGCGCCTTGCTCGGTTGTACGGCGGTGGTGTGTACCTGCTCTCCAAGGTGGGGGCCCCTAACAAGGGCTGGGCCCGTGCTCGATGTCCAGAGGTCTCTTGCTAAAAAGGAACAACTTGGAGGTTCATGGGGTGCTACAAGTGGAGTCATAGGTAGGGTAACTATAGCCATTCTCCCATATTAGGGGACTTCTGCCCCCACTTGTTTTTAGCCATGAACCTCCAAGAACGCTTACTTGTGAAGTCCAAACATTGCGAGGCCGTAACGGAGCTCCCTTTGGATGCTCTTTCGGCCGTGCTTTTCGCGGCCATTGTCCACGAAATTTGCGGACTCCATGCAAGGCGCGGAAGCGGGGGATAGACCGAGACTGAATTCTCTGCTGGCTTAATCCAAGCTCATGGCGCCACTAACAGGCTGATTCGTGGGATGCAGTCAATATCTGCTATGTATCAGCAAGTACCATGAAAGACTGATGCTATGAGCGTGTTTCCAGCGGGCTCATGACCCATTCTTAGCAAGTCCAAGTAGGACATCTCAGCCATGTAACATCATGTAACTGCCAGTACGGATGGTGCTGAGTCCCGATGACAAGGCGCGAGGCAGTGCTCCTGTCGTTCGCCCTTGTGGCGGTTCTTGGCCGACATAGTTGATTGCTGATGCATGGTTTGGAGGGTGCACGAAGCCTGGCCTTGGTTTTCGTGCGGGGATTCCATCGCAGGATATGTGAAACTGTTGCGAATGAATCGGCTTTGCAGAGCTGAGTTGCTTTCGAGGATCTTTTGCAAAGTCTTCGATATCACTGTGAAAAGCTCACCACATCCCCTGTCATTTCGTATTCACCTAACAAAGACGGCGGCGTCCACCCTGGGCCTGGCTGTGGGGGCTGCAGCGTCCACGGCAGAGCGGGCCGTGGCACTGGGTGGCCCAGTCCCTTGCCTCGCAGAGAGCAACATCAGGGAACGCAGCAGGATAGTGGCAGACTGAATCGAAGCGTCAAGACCTAGCGCAGCAGGTACAGCTCAGTTCAGAGGATTGCAGCATATGGCCACCAGTATCAAGGAATACTAAGCCTACCAAGCGCATCAACTCGCAGCTGCCCCCTGTAAACATTAACGAGAAACGCCCAGTTTTTGGACCTCAGCACCTTTGATGTTGCAAGAACGTTCACATGATCAAGGTGATGATCGTGCATATGCTGACAGGCCGGGCAGGGGAAAGCCTTGCCGTTTTGGATGTTGATACAGCCGCTACGTGTGAAAGCACTTACAACAATAGTTTGGGGATCCTTGTCGTCTTCACCTTCCCCGCAGGCGTCATCGATCCAGCGGGACAGGTGGCTCATTTGCACTGGCTTTCGGAGTCGGAACACAGACTGAAAGACCACACAGAAACTGGATAGAAAACTTTCAGGAACAGAGCTGTCTCCTCGGCGTAGCTATGCGGAGCTTGTGGCAATTCCATCGTTGTGACATGAAGCTCCTGCAGTTGCCAAAGAAGAAGTTCATTCCCAATCTTATTCAAGCTTCGATGAGTAGTGAGCAAGCAGTTGCTGCCGACTGCATGTGTTCGGATTCGAGTTTGTCAACACAGCCTAGGTTGGTCACAGCGCCAATCAGGCCACCTTTGATTGCGCTCCGGTCATTGATCGTAATTCAGGACAAGGCAAACTGTAGGCGCGGAATAAGCTCTGTGAGGCCATGGCTAAGCACGACAGCAATACAAGTCATCAATCTCCCGCAAAAGCCTGTGATTGCGATTGCGGTTGTTTGCTGAGCGTCTTGCGAGCCGTGTTCTGGATTCGTTCGTGAACGGCCAGTTCATGGAGTTGCTGCATGGTCTGTCACCAATACGTGCGAGTCTCAGATCGGGAGATGTAGCGCGAATGAGTCTCCGAATTCCCGCACACTGCCCAAAAAAGCTGCCACATCACGAAGGCTATGCCATCGAAGCCCTTTGCGTGGCTGAGCTGCGGGGATTGGACACTATCTTGCAACCAGTTCTTCCCGGCAAGCCACCCGTCGATGCTTAGCCCACCACTGAGACCGAAGCAATGCGCGAAAGTCTTGGGGTCCGAAGCATGTCCTGCTGCTTCTGCCTAGGATTTGGCCAGAAGCGCCGCCGATGCTCCGCGCATGGGAGGCAACGGCTGAAGTTTTATTCGTCCAACGTCGAGGGAGTGGGCTTGTGCGGTTCCCTCTCTTTCAGAGCTGTGCCCTGCACACGACGGTTCGGAAGCTCATTTCTCTGCAGTGTCTTTGACAGGTCGAGTGCGTAAGCTGGTAACTGGCGGGGGAGTCAGAAGATGTGAGGCTAGAGCCTTTAGGGGAGTTTCCGTCTCCAATGTTGATGTGAAGAATGACTGTTGCAGTTCCGGCTGAAGTTTTTTGGCCGAGTAGGAGCAATCAGAAGAAGAGCGGTAGCAGCGAGATGCAGAAGCAAAGAAGCAAAATTGGCGGTGCTCACAACAGCTATCACAAGCTTGACAGTAGTAATCGTTATGCCGTTATGATTAAGAGGAGTAACGGTAGTCATTCAAGCCCAGAACGAGCAGGCCGCTCCGAAAATCACCGCAAGATGGCAGGTTTAGCCTTGGTCCGTTCGGGTGATGAGGTGCTGAGGCGCATCTTCGTTGCAGCTTGTGCCCATGCATTCGATCACGTGTGTAGTTGTAATCACTCATTCTCTCAGACAAGGACCTGGTATTGACTATGCAGCTATATAAGACACATGTGCTTGCATAATGCTGTTGATCCCCTTGCCATCTCTCCCAGAATGTGGGCGTGGCAAACAAACAGACTGTGATGTCACGGAAAAGCAGCAGCCATGCAGAAAGCTGTGACGGCAGCTGGCTCCGAACTTGTTAAACCATCAAAACCATTCATCTTGCACACAATTTTGCATCTTGCAGGCGACTGGGAGTCACCAACGACTTCGAGATGTCCGTGGATTGGCTGCTGAGGCGAATACATGCATGGATTTGTTTTTGAAGAACAAACGAATGCCTGCAAATATGCGTCCATCCAGCCGAGTGCACATATCCTTCTGTCGTCTTCAAAACCCACCATGAAGCGCCCAAACTCTGAAGTACTATAGACTATAAAGGCACAAATTCGACAAACAGAATCAGATAACCGCAAACCGTAACTTGCAAACCCTACAACTCTAATCTCAGAAGCCTCAAACCTACGTATACCGTATACCCTGCCCAGAAGGCCAAAACTCCACAACTCAAGACCCCTACCACCGCTATCAAAGCTCAACCAAAATCCGAAGAACCGCCGAAAACCCTCGTTCTTGGCCACGCAGCCTACACCCTGCCTTCGCCCTGCAAAACAGTATCAGAGGCCCGAAACCAAACAACCGCAAGAACACCCTAGCCTAGACTTTCACAACAGCCAGCACTCGCTTCGTGAGAGCGTCAACCCGAAATGTCAGGTGCTTGGCAGAATCCACGGCAAGCACTGACACACTCTATCCCAAAACCAACACTCAACCAGAATCCGAATGACGGTAAACCCGAAAAATTCTCAGCCATGAAGCCTGGACCCGCGATGGTCAGAAACGTAAGCGTTGAAACCCTGAGAGCCCAAGCGCAAAATCACAAGAACCGCCAGTGTTAACCCGAAGCCGATTACATGGATTAAATGCCGAAGCGCATCAAGTCCTCGAAGCCCGACTTGGTAACCCTGTGCATCACAACTGAAGCCAATCCAGACAGTTGTAGCCACAGAACAGTTCACTGCGCAGCGACTTTGGCAGCTGGGTGGGTGGGAAAAAAACCGCCAAGACGCGCGGGGCGAGAAGCAAACGCAGGCAGCCGTACCACGGATCAGTGACTGATCGCAGGCATCATCAACGCTAGGAAAGTTGTGCCGAACGCCGCAGACTGCAGCTGCACCCACAAGGTGGAATCCGGTAGCTGCCTCCTTTTGGACGTAGGACTGGGGTATCCTAGCCCAAACCCTCAACAGCCAATACCTCGAAGCGGTGGCACCTTTCAAGTAAGAATCTAGCAAGGGCTTTAAATGGAGGCTTTCCGCACTGCATCTTCTCGCTGCGGCTGTGGCCTTGGCAGTAAATGCACCGGGCCGAACACGGCCGTGACGACGCCTGGCTCGAAAGCGCGGTTTTGTGAGGTTCACGTTCTCGTTTCTGGCCACAACAAAGAGTTGCTTCAAAAGACTGCTCCGCACATGTCTTAGCACCTTTGAGCTCACTGCCGCTCAACTTGCCACGTTTGGCGGGCCAGCGCAAAGTGGCGAAGTGGTTAGCAAGCACTCTTCGCAGCGGTCGTGCCAGTATAATTGCCGTGTTTGAAGTTTGTAGCTGTGCCTAAGGTCGGCACCGCTGCCCTTCCGATCGCTTTGAGAAAAAGTCTGCGGCAGTGTTCGTCTTCTCGGAAGATGTTGTTTTCTGTGAACAGCCACGAGGCAGTGTGATATCATTCCCAAGGCTGTGATCATGGAAGTGGCCTCCAAGCTGCCGATTGAACGCGCAGAGCGCATCGCAAAGGCCTGGCCACACGGTGGAACCCCCCCCCCTTGAGTACCAACCTTTGGCTTAGCGTACAAGGTGTTTGAGAAGATCGACGAGAACAGCGATGGCAGCATTTCCATGGAGGCAGGTGTGATTTTGTGTAAATCCTGCTTAACGGGAGCAACAAGAATAACCGCCCAACTGCAGGAGTTTCAAGTTACAGTGACTCGGCAGGAGCTCTCACGCCTGTTTTCGCAGATGGGCCTCAAGGACGTATGCCGAATACCCGCGCGTGTTGCCTGAGAGGAGGGAAGGCGCGAAGAAGCGAGTCGATGTGAGGACCGGACCCTTCAGAACCGGGCATTCCAGACGTCCCTCGGCTTGTGCAGTTAGGTTTACTACATTACTGCATACTTGACGGTTTCAGGGCACCGAGATTAACGCGAAGTGCTGAAACTGTTTGCCGTGACTCCACCAGGCTGGACATCAACGGGGACGGTGTTTTGTCTTTCAGCGAATTCTCGGCTGGCGTCTTGCCCGGGCTCCCAGATCGTGTGAATTGACAAGGTTTGCATACAGTAGTGCAAGTGTTTGCATCATCGTTGTCTGCAGGGGGGAAGGAGAGAGAGAGAGAGAGAGAGAGAGAGAGAGAGAGAGAGAGAGACAGAGACAGAGAGAGACCATGTGAACGCCTTGTCTTGTTGTTTTGCCACCGATGTGCACGTGATCCTCTGTCCGACGGATGTGGGGGGCCACTGAAGTGATGAGAGCAACAGTCAGCAGCAGTCATGCTTTTCCACAAGAGCAGCTGTCATACAGCCGGGCAACTGGTATCAACGTGACAGTATTGGTCGCAATACGACGAATCATGACACTTCGAGGCCGGTGCACGTCATTAGTAGCTCAGAAACGTTTTTCCCCGTTGGTCTTGCCGGGCCCTAAGGGTTGGACACGCCGGTTGGAAGTGTCAACCCTAGCCCTTCGGCTATGGGTTGGTTTCTGGCTTGAGGCAGCCGGTGCTTGTGACAAGGTTCGACGTACTCTGTCACTCAGTCCCAAAGTCCCCAGTGCTGTGCTGAAGAAAGCACACAGACAGCAACAGAGATGCCGAAATCAATGAAGCCGGAGAGTCTCGCGCCCGAGAGCACGAAGCGGTTAAGCCTTAGAGATGCTTCTTGTCATGCGAGGACGGTTTACACCGATCTCCTCGAGGCACCTGGATTTCACTTTGTCTTGAGGTTGAAGGCCTTGTTTTGCTTCGGACTCCGGCTCGACACTCGGAAGCTGGAAGCTGAAAGAGGACTCAGGGTCTGAGCTCCTCTGGTGGTTTTCTGGTGCGCAGGACCGATTCCTCGAACTTTTCCGGCGGCACGACATCAACGGCGATGGAATGCACCTCGCCTCGTAATAAGCTGTTACACAAACCAGCCCCTGTGGGGGCCAAGTCTGATTCATGAACGGGTTGAGGCGCAATTTTGGAGTATTCGAGCAGCAAGCGGGTGCATCTTTGGAATCTGAAGTGTCAGACCTCCGACAAAACAAGCTGGGCACGAGCATCCAGCTCCCCCGCTTTAATTCCCGATAGTTTGCTCATGCCGGGCGCTGACCGACTGCAACAACTCGTGTGCCGAGGCTGAGCCGTGCAGAGTTTGAAGCCTTCATGGAGAAGGTTTCGTATTTTTGATTTGCAATAACGGCTTGCGTACTTGAAATGACACTCCCGCATGCTCAGGGAAAGCATGAAGAGCTTGTCACAGTCATGACGGCAAGGGCATGCAGCATATTGCAGCATGGTCCCGTGATGAGCAGTTCACTGTTTCCGCTTGTTTGTGCACGCACAGGGCTGATCAAAATTAGGGGCATTTCAACTCGTTCGTTGTGACCAGGTCCTGCCTCTGGCCAACCGCAGCGTTCAGCAAAGTCCGGCCTGGCGCTCTAAAAGTTTATTGTGACGTACAAAGCTGAATGGTACGAGAAAAACCTCGTACGCGTATTCACACACACTCTTTGTCTCTCTGCGCATACTCTTGTGCGTGTCTATGTGGGTAGTTGTCCAAATTATGGCACCTTTTTGAGTACCCTAAATGTAGGTGCCGTATGATAATTCGGGCCCAAAAAGGGACCATAATTTTGACAACCACCCATGCGTGCATGCAGGTACGTAGGTATGTTTGTTTGTTTGTGCAAATATGCGTGTATGGGTGTTTGATAGTAGGCTTGTTTGGCTGGCTGGCTAGGCTGGATGGCAGGATGGATGGATGGATGGATGCGTACATATATGATAGTAATAATGTTTTTTGCTTGAACTATTTATCCGCAAGGGTCTATTGTGTATTTAGCCGTTTATGTTATGTATCTATGATTTTACGCATGCCGATACAGATTTGCGCACTATGTTTGAGGCATGTTTTTGGTCGAGCTCTGCACATGATGTACTGCACAGGTGCTACACTGCCACGCCAAAGAACGCAATGCTTACCCGGACCTCGGGTTTAGGGTTTGGGGTTGTACTTTCCACAGCTGCAAAGCATTCATGATGATGACTTTCGCGTTTTCCAGTTTGTCACAGTCTACACCAGTATTTCGCATGATGTTGCTGCCCGTCTACTTGCACTGTCATGAGTACACTGACAGTGTCTGTGGATGCGCTGCCGGCTTCGAAACATTCGCTTCGAAACATCCAATTTCCAAATCACATCTCGATCAGTCAAGCTGTCTTGTGTCTCAACCTTTCCTTTGCAGCGGTTGCAGCCCGGCGAGTAAGCTGTCCTGGCGTGACGTTGCAAGCCAGTTGCAAAAGGGTTCGATTTCTCTTCCAAGGTTTGTTTTGGAGAATTGCACCCAAGATGTGCACAGCTTGTCGTTGCTTTTGCTGTGGTACTCGTACTGTAGTGGCTTGTTTGGCTTGGAAAGTCGGATGCTCTGGGCTGATCTCGACAAAGTGAACTTTTGCGTTGCAACCCTATGTCAGCAAGCGGCACAGCACGTGGACACCATGCTAACCCTATACTGAGGATATTGTTTCGACCGCGGCCGCTTCTGACGAGTCCCCGTGTTGAGGCAGAAACCATCACAAAGATCTTTGGACACGAAGAGGACCTCATTACCTTCGAGGACACCGTGAGCTGGTTTGGACCCTGCAGGCTTTTTGACTCGAGCCCAGCTATCTGGCTCATGTAAGAAGAGGCAGTTGTTTGCGGCTCATTTACAGGTCTAGCCGAGCCCATCATCTCGTGCCCTAACCCTGCAGTGAGGAGATGAGAGCCCAACTCCTGCCGACAAGCACGAAGAAACGGCGAAGATAGTCCTCGAGCCGCAAGGCGCGTGAAAGGTTTGCGTAGGCCTCGGGGAAATGACTGAAAATAGCGTTGTTGGTAGAGTCGCAAAAAGTAGCCCTCAGCAAGTGTCCCTGCATCGTGTAGCCTGTGCTGGCATGCAGTTTCTGGAAAGACCAGTGCTTTCGGAGCTTGCGGAGAATCTTTCTTGTGAAAGGTTGCGATTCACTCTGAGCTGGACGTCAGATGCTGCAAGAAGCAGCCTCTGGCCCTTTGTTGCATAGTGGATGCAGAAAAGGCCGCACATCCTTGTCGTCAGCTTCGTTGCGCCATGCAACACAGGATTCAGCACGAAGATGTTTACGAAAGCTTCTGGAGTCCATGTTGCTCTCTCTAGCTTCCGGGCTCTGGGTATGGACCTCACTTTCAAACATGTTCTTGCAAGACCGTATGATTACCTGCAGGGTGTGATCGATGCTGGGGTGTTGAGTCACCAGCAAGCATCTCAGGATGTGGGGGTGTCGCTGGACTTGTCCCAATGCATTGTAGCGGCAAGAAGAAGCAAAGGTCCGGAGACAAAGGTTTCGAACAGGCTTCTATTTTTGGGATGTGAGCAGCCATTCATCGTCACCGGGCTCACAGCAAGGCTTCCACAGGGGCTGCCTTCTGAACTGCTCACGCTTGAGTGCTCTGCGGAGGGCTGAAGCCCAGAACTCAGGTGTTTTCCAGAATAAAAAGCTGAATCAACATACGTAACCTGGTCTTGCCGAGGTTCGCAGCCATGGGGGAGCAGCATCAAGTCCATGTCTGGGAGAACACCTACATCATGGCGCCCAAGGCCAGCACCATCCCGCACCGCCCTCCCCACATCCTTCTGCAAGAAGCCAGGATGACGAGAAGATGCTGCCGTCGAAAGTCACGGCAGTCATCAAGAACGTCATGGAAGGCTACCTGCAGGACCGAACAGGGTGGAACAGGCAAGAGCTGGAGCCCTGCCAGGATAAGACAGCGCATGCCCGGCATGCCCTTGGAGGGAAGTGTCGGTATGCGTTCTGTGGTGGTTTTTACAAGTCATTCAGAGTCCCACCACCCCTGTGCTGACAGCTGCTAAATCTTCTGGAAGTCGTTTCACACAACCAGTAGCGATGGTTGTACTGTTCACAGGACAAGGAGTACGCCGTAGAGGACGCAAAAGCCTGGACGTTGGATTTGAGCAACGAGATCAAGGCCCCTCTTAGAGCATCGCAGTCGATGCATGTCCGCGTGCCCCGCTGGTTCAACTGCACGGCTCCGGTGGTTTCTCAAGGGGCAAGCCTCATTCAGCAGAACCCGAAGAGCCCCCACAACACACACACACACACCATGCAAGCAGCACGACGCATTTTTTTCACATGCGGTGCCTGCAGGCGAGGCTCCGAGTGAAAGGCCCAGCCGGGACTCTTTCTCGTCGTGGTGAGGCCTCGGTGAAGCAAGATCTGAACATCCCCCGCTACAAGATCATCGTGCAGGCACCTTCGCCGCGCGGCCAAAGTCGCCTTTGCACATCAGGTAACCCCGTAAAGTTGCCGTAAAGACCGCGGCATTGCCCCACCGAGCGACAACTAAGAGCAACCGGTACAGCTCGAGGCTGCAATCATTCTATTGGCCCCGGGCTTCCTCTCAGTAAGCGACTAAACCCAACAGCCGCTAACCCTAAACCCTCGCCTGAATCTGCTTGGTTCCGGCTCTTTGCGTTTCGTGTAGGGCTTGGGAGGCTTGGCCGAATGAGGAGCTTCGGGTCTGCATTAGCACAAGCACTTTTGTTGAATTCGGTGGCTTTCCCTGCACCCTTCACTCTCTCGAAAGCTACTGATACTGCATTCTTGACTGCTGAGGACCTGTGGCGTGGAATTGTCGTAAATGCAAGGCCCAGGCCCCCCACTGCAGCTTCTCTGGATAAAAACACTTGACGACCCCTTCGTCCAAGTACCCGGTGTTGCGAGCGAAGGTTTCAGCCAGAGAGTGGAGGAGGGAGCCAGGCCAAAACACTAAAAGAAGATGGATGGTGCACCTGGCCGCCATAAAGCATGGGGTGGAATTTGTGCCTGTGGCTGAGCACACAGCTCTCGACACATCTATGTTACAGTAAGGCTCTAGCAATGCAGGCTCAGTGAAAAGATACTTAACTAAACTAAACCTAAACTCCTAAACCAAAAGCCGAAATCCAGTACCAGAGCAGGCCCGCAGTACGGGAGACAACACAATCTGAAGCCAGCGAGCATATCATATTTACATCTATATATGTATGGGTAGGTATGTATAGTTTTGTATTCCCAGCCACCCCTCCCCACCCTCGCCATTGGAATCCGAAAAGAGCGCCTTGGCAGGTCGTCATCGGTGAGCAAGCCTCGCAGGCAACCGGCTCTTGAGAAAGACTTGAAGGTTTCAGAGAAGAAGTAATAGGATTCTAAGTAGACTAGACTTTAGGGATCAGTCGGGATCCTTGCTGTAGCGACCCCTTCCGTTGAGCAACTATCCCTGACATTCAGAAGCCCCATGTCTGACTACAAGTCAGTGCGGTGCCAGGTTCCCAGTACGATTTGATCGTACCTAACTGTCCAGTGTTCCGGGCAGCATCCTTGCCTTGGTAGTCCGTGACATCCTGGGTCTCACCCATTCCTCCAATCGAGTCCAGCACTTTCCCAGGGTATTCGCGTCGCTTCGAAATGCCTGTGGGATGCCGGCAGCTGAGACAGCGGGAACAGGTTAGCGGCACGCGCTAAAACAAGAAATCCCACCAGGACTTCGCGCAGTTTCGTGCTAGGTGAACTCGGACAACTGGGCGTCATACACATTCGAGAACCAGTCGCTTTTCGCAGTCGGCACGGGGCTCAGAAGGCTGCAGTCCTGAGCCCTTGAATGGACCCGACCTGAGCATGTGGCATGACTTTGGCACTGCACTCACACACAAACCTACACGCACGCGTGAGCGCACAGGTAGCGCTGCTGCGAGAGACATGTCGTGCAATCCGGCATGAGTCGCCTGCAGGTATGGTGTTCGGATGCTATTACGAGTAGGTGCCTTCGACGTGAAGGCATCTGTTTGCTGCGGAACCTCAATCGGCCAGTAGAGCAGCTGTGCGTCTGCCACTGGACTTAGCCTCAAGCGTTTGAAGCTGCGGAGTGCCAGCAAGTCTAAAGCCCCAGCATGAGCCTGAGTAGGGGGATCAAGTGTAGAAGCTGATTCAACTGCGAGCCCACGAATCTGCGCAGTCTTGTTCATGGCAGGTTGAGGATTTCACCCTGAGCTGGGCGGGGCGCTGGATGTTGAAAGCCGACTCTGGAGCTCCTGAGCCCCGTGTATCTGCAAGCCTATTCTGACCAAAAAACGCCCAGAGACTTTCTTTGCACTCTCTGAAGACTCTTTCTGCTCGTTTTCCCGCCACAAATGCGGCCAGGCCCAGTGAGGCGTCCGCAACTCTCGGCTCACAGCAGGGCTACGAAGGCTTCAAATCCCGGCGGGGTCTTCAACAAATTTGCCAAGGATCGGAGAAGCTCAGAGCTGAGCAGGAATGGAAAGGGAGGGCCCAATGCAGACACCTTTGCAGACATGTTCGCTTGTTTTTGGTGAACGTTTGATTGAATCGCTACCTCTCGGCCTCTTCGCTTTTCGGTGGTGCCTGCACATGTGCTTTCTCGCAGGTTGGCCTTCTAGCCTTGCCAAGGTTTGCAGCCATGGGGGAGCAGCATCAAGTCCATGTCTGGGAGAACACCTACATCATGGCGCCCAAGGCCAGCACCATCCCGCACCGCCCTTCCCCCCCTCGTTTTGCCAGAAGCCAGGATGACGAGAAGATGCTGCCGTCGAAAGTCACGGCAGTCATCAAGAACGTCATGGAAGGCTACCTGCAGGACCGAATAGGGTGCAAAACCCGACCAAAACGGCTGTTAAAACTCCGGGCTAGTGCTAGGGCGGTTCAAGTTGGAGTCGTCCATCTGGGTTTCTGCAACTTGTAGCTGGACTAGCCATGCGTGCATTTAGCTGGCAGAGTTGAAACTCCAAGGTCACGTGACTGCAATGGCACGCATGTTTAGCAGCGTCAGACACATGCCTACCTGTGATCCTACCGAAAGGACAAAGAGTATGCCGTAGAGGACGCAAAAGCCTGGACTTTGGATTTGAGCAACGAGATCAAGGCCCCAGTCCATGTCCACGAACTTGGCATGCAAGCCCGCGCTTGACAGGCCTCAGTCAAGCAAGATCTGAACATCCCCCGCTACAAGATCATCGTGCAGGCACTCTGCAATTCTCTACCTTTGCGATAAAGTGCTCGCGCGGGCGCACCCAAGTTTCGACGGCATCCATCGTCTATACTTGTCAGCTCTTTTCAGTTTACTCGCTATGCGGCGAAATCTTTGAGAGGAGGCCCAAGAGCACCTTACTGCAAACCAGGCCCTCTTACTCTTGATACTACTCCGAAAGCCTTGCCCATCTTCCGCACGAGCCGCAAGCTTTCAGGTAGTCATCGGCGAACAAGCCTCGCAGGCCGGCTCGGACATGCACCTAGACCCGTGTGAGTGACAACCCTGCATTCTTCTCCCCAACCGTTCTGTGTTGCATCCTGGGTCTCGGTCTCAGGGTATTCGCGTGGCTTCGAAGTGCCTGTGGGATGCCGGCAGCTGAGAGAAAGAGAAAGGGCAGATGTGAATGCACCCTCTGTTGTACATGTACAGGAAGCCATGGCCATGACATGCATGTGTTAACTGTATATATTTCCCGCTGCCGTTAGGGCCCTTGAGTCATATTCAGATAGCTTCGCAGTCGGCGAAAAGATCCACCAGTTTTCTCAAACTGGCAGCGGAGCCAGGTACCTCCGGGACCTGTATCTGCGCGGATCGCAGTAGCCTGTAGCCTGTGCTCAATACCTACCATTGCATACCTCCCTCTAAATTCTTTCCCTTCGAACTTTCGCCAAGCATGTCCGTGGCCGGTCTTCGGTACAGTCGCTCCACCTACTCGAGTACTCCCCTTGAGACTCGTAGCGGGAGCTACATATATGATGGCACCCCCAGTACGTTCCACGACTGGGAGTTTAGGACCTCTATGAGGCTTAAACTGTACGAAGATGCCATCAGGAGCAAATCTAAGAAGACCGTGGAGCCAGAAGAAGAAGGCAGTGACGATGAGAGCCGCGTCGTGGAGCAGAGTCCGACTGCGGGAGC
Organism: Symbiodinium sp. CCMP2592; assembly: GCA_905221615.1. NCBI lineage: Eukaryota > Dinophyceae > Suessiales > Symbiodiniaceae > Symbiodinium > Symbiodinium sp. CCMP2592. The sequence continues at coordinate 400,688 of CAJNDT010005984.1, forward strand.
CACTGCCCCTGTACCTCCCGAGGACAGGCCCGACATAGATGCAGCCGAGGCATCTGCAGCAGCCTCTGATGGTGGATCTCGCAGGAGACCATCTGCACCGAAGTCACCTGACTCGGTCACAGAACTGCCGGTTGCCGACGAAATGTCATCCTATGCGATTAAAGCACGAACCGAAATGGTGCATAAAGTGCTGGAAGGACTTCGGGACGAAGCCTTCGAACTCGCCCGGGATATCGGTATCGAATCCCTGACTGCCCCTGGTGGCCTCCGGGATTTCATCACCAAGGTGAGGAATGTCGTCTTCCCCCGTGCGACCGAAGAAGCTCGAGAGCTCTTCCGTGCGGGCCAAAAGCAAGGTGTCCTCGCACGCCAAGGTGGCGAGTCGATGCTGTCGTACGTCAGCCGACGACGACGCTGGTGGAAACTGCTCAAAACTCTCGACGCCAGCATCGAGCTTTCCGAGCCGATGCGTGTAGAATTGCTATTGGAGCTTTCCGGTTTGACTCGGCAAGAGTGCCTTGTCATTAAGGCATGCACCACTAGCAACCGGAGCTTTGAAGCAGTTGCTGCTACCCTAGTGGAGCACTACAGCGGCGTTCACCTAAAGGAAGGTCGTTCCTTAGGTGGCGGTACCTTTCAGGACCGCCGACCGCATCACCATCCTGGTGCCCGCCGCGGGAACCCTAAGGGCTACGGTAAGAATAGGTCTAAGGGTTTTAACCGTCGCGCCTACGTCGCTGAAGACGAGACGCAGTACTACGACGACGCGCCGCCGGACGACGGCGACGATGCCGAAGAGTACGACGACACCTCGTACCCCGCCTTTGGGGACGAGCCTGAGTACGATCCTCACTCCTACCCCGCCGGGGAGGAGGAAGAGGACCCGGGCTACGAGGAATTCGAGCTCGAGGAAGAAGAGGCAACTGCCCTTAACTGCCTCGAGGAGCTTGATCCCGAGGATGCAGACAGCGGCCATGTGATCCAATTGCAGCTTGCCGCGAACGCCGCATTCGGAAAAGCGAAGGGGCGTAAGGGCAAGGGCCGCAAAGGAAAAGGGAAAGGTAAGGTAGTGCGATCACACCTTACGCTCGACGAACGTCGCGAGAAAATGAAAAACCTGAAGGCACGGTCGAAATGCCTCAGGTGTGGAGCTATTGGTCACTGGGCAGGTGACCCCGAGTGCAAATTCCCTACCTCTAAGGGAGGGAAAGGGAAACCCCGGGCCCACATAGCAATTGTGGAGCCCCGACAGGACCCCGACGGGGGCCTGTACGTTCCCTCAGGGAACGATATGGACCCGATTGGCCATATGGTGCGGGATCTAGGCGAACCCAGATCCAAGGCTGCCCCCTCACAACCATCTAGCTCAATGCAGATGGAGGGTGCCGACCGAAGATTTAATCTCGGTCAACACAAGGGCCAGACTTACGAGGAGGTATCCCGTAAGACTGAGTTCGTGCGCTGGGCCCTCGTCCAGCCGAGCCCTGCCGCGCACCTTAAGGATTTCCTCACCTGGTTTAATAGATATTATGTCATTCAGCAGGGTGTAGGAGGTCAATACTATCGCGAAACTCGTGCCTCGATAGGTATCCCTGAGGGAACCTATAACCCTCGCCCGAGGGGAAAGGGCGCGAAGAAAAAGACTCCACCGAATCCGCCCTTGGCGGAGAAGTGTAGCTCGTGCACGGAATTCTCCTACCAAGGGAGTTCCGCGAATTACGTCCGCAAGACCTGCAGGGACTGCGGCCATGTATCCCAAGAAAAACGGGAACATGTATATACCGTAGACCCCTCTGTATGCTCACATGAAGCAACAGACCATCGGGGTAGTTCGAGGATCACGTCCCGAACCTTCTGTAGAATGTGTGGCACTATCGTTGATGAAGTGCCGCAGGAGTTTCACCGAGAACGGAAAGCCGTCTCGGAACGCATCTTGGAAGCGACGGACCTCGCGCTTCCCCTGGTTCAAGCGGTTACCGCTGACGACGCGACCGCTGACCTCGACCCTGAGGCAGTGCTGCAGATCATGGGTTTGTACCAAGATCGCATCAACCAGGCCATTGCGTTGGAGGAACGGATTCACCCAACAGGGCTTCACTTGTGGCTTAAGGAAGCAATCACCATGATAGTCGGGTCTAGTCCCATAAGTCCCTCCTGGGAGTTCGCCCCGACAGCAATGGTGGCCCGAGGGCGCAGCCCCGGGCGCAACAAAGGAAAGGGGAAGGCTAAGCAGCCTGTTCCAGCCGTTCCTGCTTCAGAGCCAGATCCAGCTCCAGAGCCTGAGCCAGCCTCAAATACTCCGGAGCTGTACAACATCTCGGATCCCCTGGGGACCGATTCCGTTGTGCACAGCCAGGACCCGGATCTCGATCGCGATTATCGAGAAGCTATTCTAATAGAAAGCTTCAGGGCCGATGACGATCTGTACGACCCGTTCCCGGGTGGTTCGTCGGACGACGGATCGCCAGGATCCTACAATGTTGCTGAGCTGGACGATTATATCGCCAGGCAAGCTCAAGAGGATCTTGACGCAGCCTTTGAGCAGGCGCGCCAGCAGATTCAGAATGATGCCGAATCCGACAGTGTGACGCCTCCTGCCTCAGCGTCGGCGGCTCAGAACCGTCTGCAAGTGCGACACGTTCCCGGAAGGGAGATCATGCAGCTGGACTTCCAAGCACGCCAGCGGCAGGGAACCGAACCGGTCCCTTGGTGGGAGGATCCTACAGAGCGAGACCTGGACCTCCAGAATCAAGGCATGATGCCTGGAGACGCAGACGGGAGCAGATCCTGGCAGAGGGTTTCGCCAGGAGAAGAGAACTCGACGCACAGAGGCGCGAGGAGGAGTACAGAGAGGCCTGCGCTAAGGCAGGACCTGAGTACATCCGCGCCAAGTGGAAGGCGGAAGCCTCCTCGCCCCCACAGGGGAATGCTCAAGCATCCTCTCCGAGGAATGCCCAGGCATCCTCGTCGTCGAGCCAAAACCAAAATATCCCTAAGACCCCTAATCCAGTCGAGCCGACCCCTAAGGAAAACCCTAAGGGTGGTTTCGTAGATAGGTCGGTTGTATGGGAGGCAGACGCAGCACAAGCCTATGTGCAAGCTGAAGAGGAGCCCCGTGATCCTTACGTCACGAGGCCTAACCGCTTCACTGGACCCTCCCGGGCCAGTGCCTCCGCCTCTCGACAGGACCTGCCCGACAGTGGCAACTCAGCTTCGACCGCGGCGCCGGCGAGGACCATCGGGCAGGGCAAGGGAGCAGGGATAGAACCGAAACCTAGGTGGCTTAAGCGAGGTAAAGGTAGAGGGATCTCACCTTCAGAGCCAAGTCAACCTGCACCGCCCAAGGCCCTCTCTAAGGCGAAGGCTAAGGGGAAGGGCGATGGAAAACCTAAGGTTTTTCCTAGGAATATTGCAGGTGCAGGATCAGCTTCTGGTAGCGATCTAGTCCGAATTGACAACCTCCCCCTAGTAGACATGTGGGACCCGTTAGAGGCCCACGTATGGGGTGCCCTCGACGAAGGTTGCAATTCCACCTGCCATAGTGCATCCTGGGGAGCACTAGCCGAGAAGAGACTTAAGGCGCTAGGCCTAAGTTTCCCCTGGGTTGATTCTAGGAAAAAGTCGTTTGCGGGTTTAGGTGCAACATCCAACACACTTGGAAAACGTCGTTTGCCGTTCAGCATAGTCAAGGGAGATACAACCATTGGGGGTGTACTAGAATCTCACGAAGTAGACACCTCTGCCCGAAACCCCTTGCTGCTGAGCCTGTTTGCACAAAGCACCTTAGGGCTTATTAAGGACATGAAAACATGTACCTGCATGATCCGCAACCGAGACGGCTCATTATCACGGGTACCTCTTGGTAGGTGCCAGGAAACAGGACTACTTCTACTATGCTTAAGTACCTTTGAAGAGGACTTACCAGCCTGTGTTAGGGCACTTAGGACCCCTGAATGTAGGTCCATAGTCAGAGCTAGGCCTGCAGTGAGGGCCCTGGTTACAGAAGATTCGGAAGCATCCCTGGAGATTGGTACCCCTAGGGGACCAATCGAGGGGTTGCTTGAGGAAGGTACCCGTAAGGGACCTTCTCCAACAGCCATGGTCCTTACCTCTCCAGTACCTGATACTGAAGGACTGGTTAATGGGTGTGCGGTTGGCCCTGAATCCTTCCATTTTGACAAGGCGTACGACCACTTCGGCGACGTCGTTATCTTGACTGGTGGAGCAAGATATCAATTTGATGCTCGAGGCAAGACCCGAGTAAGGATCCACAACCGTGACGGATGGGAGGATAGCTTTCCCCCATCGATTGCGAAATCCCACAAGCTCCACCTGCACGACCTGAGGAAGCTTAACGATCCTCATGACGGAGAGTATGGTGGATGTGTGGGCAGACATCCGAAGATACTGGAGCAGATCTTCATGCCTGGAGCCACTGCACTCCTTTCGATGATCTTTAGAGACATCGAGAAGGCAGTGAAGTCGAACACGCCGTGCATTATCTTGCCATTCTGCAACGGGAACAGACACCGCAGTGTCGCTATGGGGACCTGCGTGTCGGCTGGCCTGTATGCTTTGGGGATGAACCACTTTTTAGGTCATCTACACGCCTATGTATCCTGCGGGGACATGAAGTGCGGCGGCCATTGCGCCTGGTGCAGAGGACATTTTACACATGCCTCTGCGACTGAACTCGGGAATAAGGTCTTGGCGCATCTGGATCCCGCCATAACCAGCTATGCGCGCCACCCGGCGCAGGCAGAGAGGGACCGGCAGATGCGTCAACCACCGCCGGATCCTGCCTCGCATAGCCTACCACCTGCACCGAGTAGAAGGTCCTCGACCTCTATTGGTCCACCGGTTAGAACGGGGACCCCGAGGAATCCACCTAGTGGATCCTTAGGCAGGGCGCCGACTCCCAACAAGCAGCCGAAGAAGCAGGAGTCGGCAGGACCGTCTACGACCACAACCCCTGGGTCGGTATCCGGAGGTGCGCCGCCACCGCCACCGCCGAATCCGACTCAGGATCGGTCACCGCGTGGACCCCCTCGTGGGCCACCGAGGCGTTCCGAAGAGGGTGGTACCCCTAGTGGACCTCCCAATCCACAGGCACCTGGACGATCCGCTGACCTTGACTGGCGCGATCGTGCAGTGCGTGCGGAAGCCCTTCTAGATCGTCTTCAGAAGGAAAACCAAGAGCTGAGGGACCGCCAAGCGGCCCTCGAGTTGAACATTCTCGAGCTGCAAGCCGAGAATAAGGAACTCTATGGGAAAGCATGTGTTGCCGACGATTGGAACCAGTGGTTTGAGCAGCAACAACAGGCGGGGTATCTAACAGGATACCACCGCACTCCTGCACAGAGCCTTTCTGGCAGGCGCACCCCTGCACAGAGCCCTTCTGGCAGGCGATCTACCCAGCGAGGGAGATCGAGATCCACCGGCAGCTACATCTCGAGGAGCTCGGGAAGGAGCAGCGCCGACGTTGGCCAGGAAACCCGTACCGCCTTTGCGGACGGGCTGGACCAAATGAACAGCGTCGCGGAAGAGGAAATGAACGCGATCCCGGGGATCGACGATGAGCCCGACGACAACACGCCGTGGGCAGCAAACCTCTCCTTCCCTGAGTTGGTGGATCTGGCAAGGACCATCAAAAGGGAGCAGCTTGAAGCCGATAACGGGCTCAAGAACAAAGACGGCTGGCGCGGCCCCGTCGGCAGGGGCGGAGGCAACAATCGCACATTGCTCCACAATGTGCGATTTTGGTGGAGACCACGAGGTGGCTCCACCGTGCAGAACTTCCGCTACGACTATGCCTTCGACCAGTGGAAGAAGACGGTTGTTCTCTTCAAGAGGGGTGAGCTAACAATCCTGCTCCGGGATGTTAGCACTGATGCCCCCTGTCCATCCGTAGAGGAGGACAGCGACGTGGCGGGCGAGAACAAGTTCCTTTGTCTCGCGAGACCACCTCTAGGCGTTGCCGGCCAGAGGATGCCTCACCACTCTACCTACAAGGGAGAGAAACAACCTGAGGGGCAAAGCAAGAAGCGCACAGCCTATGGCGCATACACAGGGGAGCGTGCAGGGTTCGGTTTAGGCTCAGGTTCTAGGAGTAATCCAGAACCCAAGCTAGATGAGCCTATAGTCCTGAAGCCAGGCCCCGGTGTAGCAAGCAAGAAGAAGCCGCAACCACCAAGCCTTTTTAGCGCACAACCTGTAGGATCTGGACCTCCACAGGAACTTGAACCGAAGCCGGTCAAGCTAGAAAAGAAGCCAAAGGAAGACCCCGACGACCCAGGTTGGTTGAAGGTTCCTTCGAGTGATAGGGGTAGTGACGGTTTGAGAGGTAGGCCCTTACCTCCAAGACCTCCTCAACCCAAGAACCCAAGAACCAAGAAACAGAAACGTTGGGCGTCGTGGTCTAGCTCTGGATCAGACCCCAGTTCTGAATCCGAAACTATTGCCCGCCAGCTAAACCTCACTTTGAAAAAGGAGCATAGCGACGAGGGAGTAGTAATTGCTTCGGAGTCCCCAACTAGTGCTGGGTTCAAGTCTGTGTGCTCAATGGCAGTGTTGAGTAAGGGGAGGCGCAAGTTGATAACCAAAGGTATCAACGAATTAAGGGACCACGACAAGGCCCTTAAACGCCTGTTAGATGTAAGCAACGTAGGAACCACTGTTGGTCCTAAGCACATCGTTGTTTTCACTAGCGAGCCCCAACACTTCCAGGACCCAATGATCCACTGCATCAACGTGGGCCTGAACGCCACGAGCGCCTGGACACCAAGTGGTGCCAGGAAGGAGCTGCAGTCTGTGGGTCCTAGTTTAGTCATAGTAGCTATAAGGTATAAGGACCCGATAGATGGCCTTAATCACTCCGACCTTATAGATGAAGTTGTCAGCCACTCCGAAGCATCCGGAACACCGTACCTGTTAATGGACAGTGCCCAGACCTATAGGTGGCAGGAAGCTAGCATTCCTATTCAACCTGTATACGGAGTAGGCGACATTTCCTACTATGGCAACGACAATGGCATTATGGATGTATTTGATGGTTGGACCACAAATAGCTATCCCTATATGGCGCCGTTGAGTTTTGACAATGTGTTTTCCGTAGATTTCGTTGTGTGGCTTCGACAAATAGCAGAACACCAAGTAGCCACTGCACTTGTTTCCCAAGAAGCCTTTCCGGCTCTTGAGGCCGACGAAGAACCCTTCGATCAGGTGGAAGAACCGCGCGATTTCGCTTTGATGGACCCCTCCGAGGAGGCCATCGAGGAGGAAACTCGCCTCGACAACGTCGATTTGCGGGGATTACCCATAGAGGAATCCGAGCGTCGGGCGAAATGGCGAGCAGTGCCACAGCGGATACGCATAGCGATCCGACGGCTACATCGCCAGTTCGGCCATTGCCCTAAGAAGGTTTTAGTTAACCTCTTAAGGACCGCTAGAATCGATAAGTCGTACATAGAGGCGGCTCAATTTCATAGGTGCAATGAGTGCGAAGACGCACAGCCTCGTAGAAACGCGCACACCGTATCCATGCCGGAACGGTATTCCTTCAATCACGCCCTAGGTATTGATATCTTCGAATGCTTAGATGCACAAGGCACTAAGTACCAAGTTATGAATATGGTGTGTTTAGGGACGTGTTTTCAGCTTGCAGAGACCGTACGCGTAGGCGACGGGTTGCCTTCATCAGCCCGGTGTCTAGAGGCCATCCAACGCCGTTGGACAGCATGGGCTGGTATGCCGGCGATCATACGGTGCGACCGAGGTCTACATAATCGCGGGGTACTAGCGCAGTTCTGCGCGGCTCATGGCATCCAAGTACACCACGCGCCATTGGAAACACCCGAGTCGATTGGCCGAGTGGAACGCCACGGCGGGATCCTGAAAGCGATGACTAGAAAGGTAGTATCGCAAACACAGGCCGTAGGCGAAGTGGCATTACAGACAGTCTTGGATGAGTGTTGCCTCACCAAGAATAGCATGCTGAGACATGGAGGTTACTCCCCATCTCAGTGGGTACTCGGGAAGACGCCGCGGGGACCTCCATCTCTAGTAGAGGAGGATAACACCGCAGATCTTGGATCGTTAAACGACCAAGTTGATCCCGAGAGTCGTTTTGCCCTAATCCATCAGGCTCGGACGGAAGCCAAGAAGGCTTTTGTCCATTTGGACACCTCGAAACGCGTGCAGCGTGCACTTCTCAGGAATGCGAAACCGCTGCCGTACACGTACTCGGTGGGAGACGTGGTTTGCTTTAGGCGGGATAAAACAGGTAAAACTGTTTGGTCTACCGCGTCTAGAGTAATCGGTTTTGAGGGTAGCCAGAACGAGAGCGTGTGGGTTTTGTGTCAGAACGTACCGGTTCTAGTGTCCGCACAGAATCTTAGGCCTGCGCAAGATGCCGAGGCACTTGCACACGCAGTTCTCCAAGGGGAACCCGTGCTGCCAGAAGAACTGGTGCGCGGACAGCAACACTTCGAGGACCTCAGAGATGCACCTGGTGGTGACATCGATGATGAGGAGCCCGAAGAAGGACCTTCGGAAGGTACACCTCAAGAGGAAGTCGAAGAACCATCCTATGGTCTTCTGGACGGCCCAGGACCACTCTCATCAATCTTCGAGGATGAGGAGATGAATGAACAACCAGAGCGACCGGAGAGAGGTAGATCTAGATCACCTCCACCAGCATCATCTTCGAGGTCCCGACGGGTCAGTACAGCTGAACCCGAGGCAGAAAGAACTCCTAATCCTAGCAGGAGAGGAAGCAGATCAGACCTCCTGGACGATCTGCCGGCCCCTATTAGGTCACGTTTTGAGGAACGTAGACACGAGGAGGAAGCAAACGTGAGTATTCGACAGAAACTCCGTGGCTTTTGGTCTAACCGGTTCTCTTCCAGAGAACAGGTTGAGCAGGAGCTCAAGGACCTCCCCGAGGCCTTGAAATACTGGGAATGCACTCCAGCAGTCCGCCTGCGGATCGATGGATCACGCGCTAAGGAATGGAAGAAATATGAGGATTTTCAAGCGGCAATTCCGCTGAAAGGAGCGCAGCTTAAGGAACTATTAGACGCTGGTCATACCATCTAAATGGGTCGACACTATTAAGAACTATCATGAACGTCTTAAGCCGGATTATGAACCTGAGTTCAAATCCAGACTGGTGTCCTGTGGAAATTTTGAAGATTCCACAGAGGTTCGCACGGACGCGCCAACCTCAGACCTCGAAACGCATGGCCTAGTATCAGCGTTCGCCGCATCCAATGGAGTCCCTGTAGAATCGTCAGATATTCGCAACGCCTACTTTCAGGCCGAGCCAATAGACAGGGTTGTACTTATGAGACAACCTGGCGGAGGACTTCCAGGAGTGGATCCGGAAGCGATGCTCCTGATCAGAGTACCGGTATACGGACTCTGCGATAGCGGCAGAGGATTTTGGAGGAAAGTCGACCGAGAAGCACGTGAAGTCGGCTTCCAGGTAAGCAGGATTTTCCCTGCATTTTACTTTTACCGCGCCGCCGGAAAAGTAGTCTGTGTCTTGACAACACATGTCGATGATTTTTTATGGGCATCGATAGGCAAGGGCGGAACTATCATAGATAAGCTCCTAAAGAAGTTCGAAGTAGGCCGCCGCGAGTCGGGGAGACTACGCTTCTGCGGTAAGCAATTCGACATATCTGGAAAGGACGTGTTAATCGACGTTACCGATAACACGAACAAGATCACCTACATTGATGTCAAGGCAGGAAGGAAACACTCGGATCTTATTGACCGAGGTGAGGAACGTCAACTACGTTCTGTAGTCGGCAGCCTTTCGTGGATTTCTAGGCAGGCTAGGCCAGATATCCTACACCGCGTATCGAAGCTTCAGAGCTCGATAAAAGGTGCAACTGTTAGCACTCTTCATGAGGCTAACAAAGTCCTAGAACTTGCCTTAAAGGGTCGCGACCTTAAGTTAAGATACAAAAATGGTGCTTTTGATTTCGAGAGCCTGGGCGTACTGACAGCCTCAGACGCTAGCTTTGCGGGTGAAAAGGGAGACCGATCACAACAAGGACGGATCCATTTTCTCGCTCCAGCTGCCCAGCTTCGCGATCCAAATTGTAGTCGTTACGACACAATGATCGTGTCGTTCTCATCCACCACAATCAAAAGAGTATGCAGAGCAACTCTTCAGGCTGAGACTTACGCACTCCAAAGTGCCCAAGAGGCAGGGGATCGCATAAGAGCAGCCCTAGCCGAAATCTACGGATTCGGTAGTAGTGGTCCCGATTGGGAACTTCGTGCGAGAACACAGGTTCCGCACATAGCGCTGACGGACTGCCGCAGCTTAGCCGATCACCTCAACACGGAGGCTCCGTCCCGTGTGCAAGACAAACGATTGCAAATCGAGCTTAGCGCTCTTCGCCAGTCTATCTTTACAGAAGACGGCAAGCGCACGGTTGAGGCCTACCCTGCGGGTGGAGATAGAGTGGACTGGGTCGATACAGCCACTCAAGCCGCTGATTGTTTCACAAAGTCCATGAAACCGGATTTCATCATAAAGGTGATTGAATCTGGTGAGTACAGTATTAGTCGAGCTAAGCTGTAGACGTAGATTGCAGACGCTACAATCGTGGGCATACGTTGTATGTACCATAGTAGCTGAGTCGGGGCTAGGGTAGCATGCAGACACCACTTCCGGAGGACAATGCCTATTGTACCTCATGTGGTTAATTTAGATTTTCCTCGATGTCATGGCATGAGAACAGGTTGAGTGTGAATGCACCCTCTGTTGTACATGTACAGGAAGCCATGGCCATGACATGCATGTGTTAACCGTATATATTTCCCGCTGCCGTTAGGGCCCTTGAGTCATATTCAGATAGCTTCGCAGTCGGCGAAAAGATCCACCAGTTTTCTCAAAGCAGAGTTATTTGACATTGTGTCGCCGAGGCAGAAAGGAGTCAAGCAAAGGATCCCATCAGGCGATGTTGTCTACTTGCGCCAGGTGAACTCCGACAACTGGGCGTCATACACCTTTGAGAACCAGTCGCTCTTCGCAGTCGGCAGGGGACCTACATCGATTCGGCAGCTGCAGCACGTGGAGCTTGGCAGGTCCAGTTCTAGGCCCTCTAGGGCCTAGGATTGCACCCCGACGACTGGGTTCAGATCAACCTCTGCTGATGTAAGAGAATTTTCTTGAGTTGAGATTGTGTTTCCACTTCACGGATCAACAGAAACATTGCGGGGGCTCCACTGCCAGTCAATCAGAGGCTCAGAACTCAAGAACGTCGGCTCTGCAGGCCCCAAGGCCCCACTGCGAACCTTTGCCACAAAGCCATAGCACTGCTTGCTGGTCGGGCGGTGAAGTGAGGAGACTCCAGGAATGAGCATGCTAGCTGCTAGCAAGCCAGAGAGACCAAAAGAGGCACAGGCAGACGAAGAGAGCGGTATCTGGCTCACAGCCTAGCGAAACCTTGACCGCAGCTTCAAAAGACAAAGAAGCTCAGCAGGCTTACTTATGCCAGGTTGTTCTGAACATTCATGGACAAGCACGAGAAGACGATGTAAGCCCTGATAAAGCGACTTTGCTTGGCCGCCCCGAGGCATGGTCTTCGGGTGCTACTACGAGTAGATGCCCTCGATGTGCAGGTGAAGGCACTTTGTCTTTTCGCTCGAACGGCTGACAGAACAACAGCAAGTAACGCAAAATGCTTCAACCATCTCATGCAACAGAACTGGCGCTATACTGTACATTTTGCCGGTGGGTTTCTTCACAAACTTAGTGTCATCACAATATGATGCTCACCGACATTCACACATGTCAGCCGCGGATACAATCGCATCCGCAATACGAGCTGGTCTAGGTCGTTTGTCCAGACCCTGGTCCTTCTCTTTCGAAATTGACCTGGATCTCCCAGCTGTGCTGATGTTGTTGTCTTAAGACCTCGTTTGCTGCATGGTTCAAAGGGTCTTGTCTTTCATTCAGGACTTATTCAAGGCTTGCCGGCTGCACTGCGGCTCACCTAACTTGGAGATTGAAGAAGCAGCAGCGTCAAGTAGCAGAGTGGCTCCAAGAACAAATATTAACATTCCGAGATTTGCACACAGTGCCGTGAGCCATGCTTGCACGCTCGTATAAGCCTGGTCGCATGAATGATATTGCACATGGTCGTGTAGAAGCTGCGCTGTTGAGTCTGAACAAGCACCCGACTTAAGAGCCTACCCGCCGTGCACAGGCATTTGCAGCGTGGCAGCTTGTTGGCAACACTGGCGACACGATGGCTGGCCAAGTTGCAGTGGAAGAAGCACTAACTCAATCCCTTCTCTCTGCCACAATCAGGACGCCATCATGTATTGACTGTATTGATGTCCCCCGGAAAACTTGAGCTAATATTGGAGTCGTGAACCAACTTGCAGAATCTGCGCTGGACCAACCCCAAGAGGGATTCTGCTGCACGCAAAAGCTAAGGCTGCGCCTTTCCACAGCAACGGAGGCCGTTTCACTCTTTATGCCGCGAGCAGCCAGGATGCGCTTCGCTGTTGACAGGGTGCGTATTCGTGTCCAAACCTTCAGCCCGCAAAGCACCTTAAGCACTAAACCTATCGTACTGTTGGATGCATTGTAATCCTGGTGACTCAGTGGCAGCCACCTAAACACGCCATCCATGCCCAGGGATGGAAACGGAAACCGTTCCATGCCGAAATTCGCAGGGGGAGCCTCCCTCATTTCGGGAATTCAGAGAGGTGCCAGTACAGCTCCGTCTCACGCGTGGACATTGGATGCCAAAGATGACGCGAGTAGCCGGGGGAGCTTGACATGCCGCATGTGGAGCGGCAAATGTAGGAGGATGACCTGGACATGTCGTTGGACGACAGCTGCTGATGTTACACACCCTCCTGTTATTGTGGACCGACTCTGATCTTGATCAGCTCAAACTAGCTTTCCGGCTCCGTAGCTTGCTGGACCTCTTTGCACATAGTGCATAGCCGTTTGTACCATCTGCGAAGAACAGGGGTCTCCTGCGCTCTGTGCTTTCCACCTGCCAGCCTCTGCCGTGGCTCAAGCCTCAGCCCCTTAGCCCAATCCTGTCGAAGGATGCCGCGCAATGCCTCGACATGGCCCGGCCCTGGCACTGGTCCACAGCGTGCCCGGCCCTGGCCCTGGCATAGAAGACTACAACCAGGTCATCCACAACTTAGCGAAGCGCACGCAGTGGCAGCAAGCTTTGGCCGTGCTGCCGCAGCTCGAAGATCAAAGACTCAAGGCATCGGTGGTCACATACAACACTGCCATCACTGCATGCGTCCGAGGCGCGCAGTGGAAGATAGCCATCTCGTTTTTGCACCACCTGCAGAGTCAGCGATTGGCAAATGTGATCACCTTCTCAGCGGCGCTGAGCTCGCTGGACGCTGCCAGCTTGTGGGCACATGCCATGGTCCTTTTAGCATCGATGGAGGGCTTCGGGGTGCGACGGAATTCGATCACCTACAACGCAGCAATCAGTGCATGTGCGAACAGCGACTTCTACTTTGTTGTGTTGGAATGTTTTCGTGCTTGTTCTTTTTTGCCCAATCCGTAGTGTTCCGGTTTCGGCCGTGTGGTGTGGTATCTTTCGGATATTCAGATGCCCGACGCCCAGCAGAAGAAATGCCACCAAGAAGAAGGAAGACAGCTTGATATCCATCTTGTTTCTCTTGATGACGAACGGAGGTCTCGCAGAATGGATAGTGGTTTAAGGGAAGCGAAGAGCGAATCAACCCAGGTCCTTTCCTGGCCTGGCCTGTAGGCTTTCTCGTGAGCTTTCTGTTAGCCGCAGGCGAAAGCGAATCTTGGGCTGCGGCCTTGGGGCTTCTTGACGCGCTCGAGCTGGGGAACACGAGGACATCCATCATACCATACAATTCGGCCACCAGTGACCCGGCAGCAATTTCCTGCTGCACATAGTGAACATGGTGAGTTTGAGTAGTGGTGGTCGACTCAATTAAGATCCCGTTCTCGGCCCGAAAACTTTAAATTTCTCAATATATTGTGCGATTTCCCCAAAATGTGTACACATGTTTTCTGCTCGCCCTGAAAGCAGCCAGGTGCTTGTGCAAATGGAAATTGGGACCTTGCTCTGACTTTGGTGGCCGGCCTCGGATTCAGGAGATGGGCCGCATCAGGGGCTTGTCCATGCATAGATACGTATAAAATGGGTGCAGTTGAATGATTTATGATTGAATGCTTCTTGGCCGTTTCGGGAGTTGTTCGAGACGACCTGAAAGTACTTTGAAGCGGAAAAAGTACCTTGTATGCGAGCTCCAAAGGCCCTGTTGTCTATCCTACTTAGTACATGTCGGCATTGCTGGCATAGAGCGCGACACTGCCTTCGACACACGGATTGTACCAATTTGCAGTACCGACCTATTAGTATGTATTCCGCATATTATGTATGCAGCAAGAATCAGTTTGAACTGGAAGTTTGACACAGCGCCATCTCAGCCTGCAGACAGCTTTAGCAAAGAGTTTTGCAAGAAAGGACGCGAGTGACGCGAGCTACAATCCCGTCTTTAACCGGGGCTGCAGTTCACAAGGTTTTGCACGCCTTAATCGAGCAAAGGATGCTTCTCTGACCCAATGCAGGAATCTGCAAGCCGACGTCGTTTCCAGAAATGCGCTCATTTCGGTGCTCGAGGGCCGCTGGCAAGAAGCACTGCGTCCCTTCAGCGAGCTGAGCCAGGCTTCCTTGCAGCCGACCACGGTGACCTTCAACTCTCTCCTGAAAGTCTCTGCGAGACTTGGGCAGCGTTGGTCAAGGGAGCACCGACTAGTGCCGTGTGTGTCGAAACTCCCGATCTGAACCCCTCCGAAGGACACAGACATGCGTGCAAAAAACAGGATGTGTGTAGCGTTTGTCGCCGTTTGTCAATCTCTCGGAATATTGTGGCACATGTGGTTCCCCTCGACTTCTAGTGTCGAATTCCCAGCCATGCCCGCCTTAAGCAGGGGACGGTTGCCTAACCACTGCAGGCTCAGGCATAGCCCTGAACGTTCCAATGCGCAAAAGGTACGAAGATCGTTTGCCGATATCACAGCCAGAGAAGCGCGTGTCATGTCTGCTACAGGACCAGTGCGGAATGGCAGCGAGCTCTCCTCCTGTTGCCTGAAATGGAACTCCGGGAACTGCTGGCCGACGCCGTTTCATTCACCACTGCACTGAGTGCCAGTCACCTGGATGCACATACAAGTATCCTTTTTCCATGGACCCTACACCGACGTGTCGAAATTACGAATTCCGATGGACAGCATCAGCAATGCAGGTGGTTTCCATGAAACTGCAAGCAGCCGCTGCCGATGTTACAAGTGCTTTGAATCTTGCAGGTGCACGGGGTTTGCAGTGGAAGACGTCACTGACCTTGCTGAGAGAAATCAAGAAGCAGACAGCAGCACCCAGCGCCTCTTGGCTGACATGATCATGCATGATTCCTCGACTCTACTGGTAAACCGATAAAGATTCCCTCGCCAGCAAAAATGAATTCAAACTGATGTTCACTGTCGCACACAAGCACACTCGGTCCACGATTTCACGAGTCTGAGGTGTTTGCGTACAATGCAGCACTCAGCGCATGTGAAGGCCATGGTTTGTGGGAATTGGCTTTGCAGCTGATCGCCACATGGCTACAGCTGTGCCTTGTGCGAACCCTGTCTTGTCGGTGTGGGACTTGAGCGACTATAGCTTAAGCAGCATCGACTCACGAAACACGATGCTCCCTTCCGGATGCTTCAGGTCGGGGTTGTGAAGACTGAAGGGTGTTTTTACGCACGTTCTTCTTCCAGACTGGCAGATGGGATCACGTCGCCTTCACTGGCACCAGCAATTTCAAGTCTGTGCAGCTCTGGAGGCATATGGAAGACGTTTCAGTCTAAGGCAGAGCTCTCGAAGGACCTGCAGCCTGACATATTGACCTACAGCACGGGGATGCAGCAGCTGCAAACAAGTCTTGGGGATCTCAGTGGCAAAGGGTCTTCACAGACTTCGTCAGCTTCTTGCTTCATTCCTGCTCTTCGACATGATGTTTCGAACGAGCTGACGCGTGCAGTGTAGCTTAAGCGACATTGCTCTCCAATACCCTCCCTTGACCCTTCATTACAGGGAGTTGATCACGACAGCATCTATGTAAGGATAAGCGCTTGTGCCAGAAGCGGAGCATGGCAATGGGCGCTGCTGTTGTTCCCAGCCTGCTTGAATTCATGCGGGTGTCGCATTGCTGGTGCCAGCAGGGACTTGCTGCAGCATGTGGGTTGCATCGGCCGTCTTCGAACGATGATCCGAGGCTGCGACTGAGCAGCATTGTGTTTAGTCACCGAGTTCCACCAAGGTATTCGGTCCTTGGCCGACGAGACGCGCAGCGGAGCGCTGTCACCTGCAACTCGCTCATACGAGCATGCGCGAAGGGCGGCGGCTTGGCAAAAGTTGTGGAGCATGTTCTCACATTCGTTTTCAACGTGTACCGGTAATTTCCGGGAGCATTGTTGGCTCAGGCATGAGGCTGCTAGGCAATTGCATGGATCTCTTGGCCACAGATGGACGCGTTTGGGCTTTGTCTTGGCTCCTGCCCCGAAAGTCGACGTGCGAGGCAAGAGCTGAGCGTCTAAAGGCACACGCGCCCGCGCCCGCGCGTCTAAGAGTCCAAGGCGCAAGATCCGTTTAGTCCGCAAAAGCCGACGTTTAAGAAGCCTCCGAAAGCCTTTGGCGGGTCTTGTCTGGGGCTCAGGCTCTTAGCATGCAAAAAGCGAGGCCTCAGGAAGTTGTTTGCAAGGTCTTGTTTGGTGTAGTCGGACGTTTGCACTGTTGGCTTATGCTTCGTGTTCTAAGTGCAAAAGAGCGCGAGAAGAGATCTTGACGTGCGAGTGGCAGATCGACTCCTACGCATGGACATCACTGTGTTTCCCACAAGCGACAACTTGAAAGAAGAGCCGAGGTGCTTGGCGCAGGGCCCTGGCCTTGCTGGCAGAAGCTCGAACCCAGCATACCGAGGTATGTCAGTGATCAAAGAAAGGGGAAGGAAGCAGGCGATTTTGAGTGTTTGTGCAGATGAGTACAGATTTCGCGAAGTCGACTCGTGCACCACACTATACTCGTATCAAAGTATCAAAGCTGAGCCATTCGACGACTTGCTGAGCTTGCGGCAAGTGCTCAAAGTGGTGCGATGAGAGGTGGAGCTCATCGCCTACAACGCTTGCATCAGCGCTTGCGAGAAGGCCGGCAGAACTCAAGAAGCGTGCTCCTCCTGCACAGGGTCGGAAAAACCTTGCCGAAGAAGATGTTCTGATGTTCGTAGTGTTCGGGCCTATGGTGGAGGCTTGTATATTGTATAGGTTGCAAGTGTAGTGCATGCTTCTTTCCATCCACACGTTCGAGAGGCAGCCAAGTGGGAGCAATCCCTGGCAGTGCTTCGCATCCTCGACGAGTCGCCCGGGCTTCAAGCAGATGTGACTCCTGGCTCCACCAATATTACATATATATATATATATATATACAGTATATTTTACATATTATTTACATATATATATATATACATATATTATAGCTTGTCCAGTAGGAGTATTGCCAAACCAAGAGCGAGAAGACTCCTGGAGTTCTGACAAGAGAGAACAGGCGAAAGTTTTCAGGGTGTTTCCAAATGAACTTCACTCCCGGTCCTACTACGGCGAAATTATGCGAAATTCAATACACCACCGAATCGTGTCCGGAGCTGCTTCCGCAGAGTTCCACGCAGCCCGCCGACTCCAAAACGTCAAAGAAGCGTTTCCTGTTCAAAGTACGGCTCCCTAAGACAGACCACCTTCTCACAGAAGCCTGACTAGCCCATGTATCATCTACACGTAGAATTCAGGATTTCTTTCAACGCAGCCATCAGCGCCTGCGAGAAGTGCGAGCACTGGGAGGAGGCTACCGCTTCCTATCTGCTTGTCCGTCTCCAGACTCTAAAACCTGATGCAGGTCGGCAGGGCAAAAGCGCTACGTATGCACTCATCCTGTAGATTTGCAATGGAACGCGAGGCTTGTTGGCTTGCCAGCCATTTGCCAGAGCAGAATAGCTGTCCGGCCAGTGCCATTGGATCCATGGTGGATTACAGCAAGTTCGACAAGATTGCCGTGGATTCATCCGATTCCGATGACACGGCGGCTTTTTGCCAACCCGCGCGTCTGGCAGCCCAGCCACGGGGTTTGGGCAGATCTTCCTCAGCCTGGCAGCAACAAGAGGATTTCGCTTATCCTCTTCGTGGCCAGGGCATCGTGTCGCTTGACATTCGGGATGAAGCTTGTAGACGCCATGGTTACTTGCATGGAGATGTGGTTATCACAGAGAACGGCCAGGTCTCCACCGTCATTGGAGTCTACGATGATATGCTATGGTTCCATTCGGAAGGTTCTGATGCAGCTGGCATTTGCACGCGGAAGAAACAAACCTTCAAGAAAATCGGGCGCACTACCGTCCGACCTGGCCCGTCAAAGGAGGCCCCCACAATTTTATCAGAGTGGCTGAGACTGGATTTCTTCTACACTGCAGGGGTCACAGTGTCGTCAGCCGAAGTAGTGCCGTTCGACATCCGCGATGAGATTTGCATGTCGGTGGGTGGCTTCAAGCATGGACAGGTTCTTGAAGTACCAAACATCCGCAAGCCCGTTGTGACAATCGGAGTTCGTCGCAACGGCCTTCGTGTAGCCTTGTGGTTCCATGTGAAGGGTTCAGCAGGGGCTGGCATGTTTGAGGAAGGTGCCTTGGACAAGGCACGCGTGACAACATGCCAGGTGGTGCGCGAGCACGCCATGCCTCGCGACAGCACTTCCCCAGCGAGCCCAAAACCCAGAACCGTGAAGGTGAAGGGCAGGGCAGAGTCGGCGACGAGCCAGAGTCAGTTGGAGCAGCTTGAAGCCGAGAGCAGGGCTCGAAAGGAGGCCGAGGCAGAGGTCAAGAACTTGCGCAAGAAGCTCGAGAAGTTACGTGCCTCAAATGCCAACCTTATCAAGTCTACAAGCAACAGCGAAAGACAGGCAGAGCGCAAGGATCGATTGAAGCGCGACGTCATTGCCAGCGAGGTCGAGGCTGAGACCAAGGAGCGCCTTTCACCTCAACGTTCCTTGCCGCGGCTCTCGCGACTTCTGCCTGTCAGGAGCGCCTCATGGTCGAGCTGGTCCAACCAAAGCTGGCAGAATTGGCCGACCTCCGCCAGGAGCAGGACCTGGAATTCCGCCAAACGCAAGCGATGTTCTTGCCTTACTAATGGCGAAACAGGCTCTCGGAACCCCGTTGCAGCAAGCCCTGATATGTGTTGAAAACCTGGCAGGAATCGGTCCAAAGACGCTTGCAGGATAATTTGCTGGACACTCGGCGTTTGCGCGAGGAGCTGCCGGGCCAAAACGCCCTTTATATTTCGTATTGCATGGTTTAGGCTGTCAAAGGACGTCGTCATCAACCCCTCCGATCAAAACTCAAGACACTTCTACTTTGACCCGTTCTTGAGTCCCCTCTCCAGGAGCTTGAACGCCGAGAAAGCGAAGCCCTGCGACTCCGTCAACAAGCCGCTCGCCTGTGCCAAGCCATGCATGTTGTTGGAAGCTCCAATCTAACATGATTTCCTATTGTTCTCTTTACGAAAGAGGCCTTGCGCTTGGAAGAGCGCATCGACAAGGAATCCGCCGAAAAGACGGCCCTGGCTAGGCAGCTGGGCTCGCAATCGCAGGCAGGGCTGCCCAAGTTCTTGCTGTGGCAATGCAGAACTCACTAGCACGTTCAGAAATTTCCGTGGGGCTCGCAGGTGCAATCCGACGAAGCCGTATGGCAATTCGAGAACGATGCACAGGGATGGACCCCATATTCTGGAGCAGTCAGCGGCCAACTTATGGATGCCTATATGAAAGGCACCTGCAACGTGACGGTGACCTGTGAGGGTCGAAGATACGAGATCGATTTTGGATTGCAGATGCAGCTGAATCTGTCCACAATGAAGCGCCGCCGCATTCGTTGCAATCTGGGTTTGCCCAAGCACTGGCAGATGAGCGACGAAGAGGGGCTGAAGCTGATACGAGGTGAGCCTTTATCTGATCGAGACTCGGTAATCTCGGGAGGCATCTCTGCGCGGACTCGGCTGACTACCATCAGTGAGGGGGCACGAATGGCCATGCAAGCACCTTTCAAACGACATGTCATCAAAATTTCAGAGGCTGAGACCCTGAAGGAACTCGAGGGACTCCTAAACAAGTCCTTGCAGCGTCATGACGGAACAGTCTGCCAGTGCCTTCACGGAGAGTCTGCCTACAGATTGCTGGAAGCCTACCAAGTGCGCAACCCGTACCTGTGGCGTCGATTCCAGCGGTTCGGCAGAACCATTCGCGACAAGCAGCAGCAGTTTGGGATTACACCGGAAGGAATAGAACCACCTGTTGGAGATGCATTGACCAAGCTCGCAAAGCGTCTTGAGGTTGATGTTGACCGCAACGAGCGGTTGCTATTCCATGGCACGAAGCGTTTTGGCTACGCTCAGGCTATTGCCACCGAAGGCTTCGACAATCGAGTTGCAAAGGAAGGACTTTACGGAAACGGGACGTATTTCGCCGCACAAACATGCAAAAGTGCCCAGTATGCTGCAAAAAAGGCAATGTTTGAAAAGGCCTCTTGCCAACGCCGGGGGACCATCATCGTGGCTCGGGTTGCACTCGGCGATCCCTTCTACGCTGCCGGCGCATATAGCGGATCTCGCTTTCTGGCAGCATGATATTCCTAATAAACAGTCTGCCGTTCACCCATCTTGTGTTGGTGTGAGTGATGTGCTTCGAGTGAGGTCCGCCCACAAAATCTTTCAATCCTTCAAATTCGGATGACTCCGACCAGGATGATGCTCGGGACATCATTTGCGACTCACTCATTGCACGGCCTGGCATTCGACGTGGATTGACGGAGCAAAGTCACATGGAGATTGTGACGTTTGCACCAGAGCAGGCCTACCCTGAGTTTATTCTGCGCTTTGCTGAAGACTGACCGGAAACTTTCCGGCTCCCACTATGACTTCGCTTCTTGGCTCCAGCAACTTCAGGCCTCGCAGTGGCACCAGCACTGCTTGTGCAGAAGTTGCGCAGCCAAGCGGAAAGGATTCTTTTAGTGCCCAATCCGGGCACAAACCAGCTTGCTTGGCTTTTCCGCATTAATACTGTGACACGAGTCCGAAGTTTCAGCCGGCAGTGAAAGGGGGAAAGTCGTGAGCAGCGTTTTTTTTGCGATTGGAATGCACTTTGTTTCGCCAATTCGGCAGATGGCTTGCACACTCCTGCGGCAGGCACTGTGGCTGCTTGGGGAGTTGCGGGTGAAGTCGATCGAGCCCAGCGCTGCTGGGCTGGTGTGAGCCCGTGATACCTGTTGCCCTAACCGTTCTTCGGTTTGTCCGACTTTTCGAGATGCTTTTGGCACGGAAACCTCTCGGGCCCGGGTGCAACAACGGCAGGCACGATGAACCAGTTCCAAATAGCACTCCTTTCGTGCGTTTACTGAAGCAGCGTGTAAAATTTGAGTTTGCCGCGTGGAACCCCAAATATGTTGAAAGCAGACTAGACTAGCTGGAGTACTCCACTGATGCCTGGCAAGGTCGACATGACAGTTTGGCAGCCTTTACAAACAGCTCCCTTCTGTGAACTTAGGTAATCACTTACAACGCCGTGATCAATGCGTGCAGAGGAGGAGGCGCAACTTCCCAAGAAACAACATAGGTAGAGAGAGAGAGAGGGAGATATATGTATATGTATGCATATGTATCTATATTATAGGTATAGATACATCCACATGTACATATATTATTACAGTATATATATATATATATGTGAATCGTCAAATTCTGGTGCTGCCCAGTCTGAAATGCTGGCATGTGTTGCGGAGTTGCAATAGCCCTCAACAGGATTCGTAATGCTGTTCCGTTGTTGAAGCCTGCTAACCACTCCGGTGCGTTCTCCACGGCCCTTTGTCCTTGCAGGTCATCGGCATGTGCCTTGGTTTGACCCTGGCGTTCCTTGAGGGTTGCTTCGAAACGCCAAGACCAGAAAAGCCTTAAGCCATCACCAGGGAACTGGAGCCTATGTGGGATGTTATCGCTGGCTCTTCTCGTTTCGCAGAGGGTGGTTTTGAGCAGACCAACTCAAGAAATGCAAGAGACCATATGATAAGCCAAGGGTGTATTGGTCCTACTAGACTGCGTGTGCTTATGCCATGTGTTATACTTTCAACCCTGCAGCCTCGCATGACGCCTGCGTGTTTCGAAGACTAAGGGAAAAAGTCCAATTTGAATCTCCCTGTGGCCCCGAAATCCCGAAAGTCTTCCTAGTCAACCAAAAGCTCGGATTCCTTGCAACTACTAGTTGTCGTACCTATCTCCCTGCTTCATGTATTCAGCCATGCAGGAGGTAAAAACTAGTTGTCGTCCCAACCGACGCCATGACGGTTTCACTGATCCGGAGTTTCTGTCAGTTGGTCCTTTGCTCGGCAGCCACTGTCGACATTATCTACTCCAACCCGTTTGCATTCGCTGCACAGAAATCGGATGGCAGCGTGGTGAGTGGGTGATTCACAGAATGGTGGCTACTCGAGTTCTGTCAGCAGCCGCTTGACCTCCGGTGTCGACATGATCTCTTCCACCGATAAAGCCTTTGCTGCAAAGAAATCAGACTTGGGGTTCTTCAGATTGGGGTGGGGACTCGAGTTCTGTCAGCAGCGAATTGACCTCTGGTATCGACATTATCTACTCCACCTCGTTTGCTTTCGCTGCAAAGAAATCGGATGGCCGCGTGGTGACTTGTGGTCGTGCAGAGTCTGGTGGCGACTCGGTTTCTGTAAGCAGCCTCTTGACCTCTGGTGTCGGCACTATCTACTCTAATTTCAATGTTTTCGCTGCAATCAAACGGGACGGGAGTGTTGTGACCTGGGGTCGTTCAAAGTATGGTGCGGACTCGATTTCTGTCAGCAGCTACTTCGCGTGTGGCGTCGACGCCATCTACTCCACCGGGTATGCCCTGGCTGCAAAGAGATCGGATGGGAGTGTGGTGACCTGGGGTTATGCAAGCAGTGGCTGGGACTCAAGTTCTGTCAGCAGCCACTTGACCTCTGGCGTCGACACCATCTACTCCAATAGAGAGGCCTTTGCGGCAAAGAAGTCGGATGGCAGTGTGGTGACTTGGGGTGATTCAGATCGGGGTGGAGACTCGAGTTCTGTGAGCAGCTACTTGACTTCCGGTGTGGCTATGACAAATACAACAACACCCTCAGAGCTGTGCCCTCCAATTACAACCACCACAACCACTACAACGACTACGACTACCTCGCCCTCACTGACCACGGGAAATTTCAGTTCTGTGGCAATGGGATCGCAACTTCCAATGTTCGTTGGAGTTCTGTGGACACTTTTGTGGTGAATTTCCGTACCGGAAAGACCGTCCCGAATGTGAACGTGGGAAGTTCGACCAATGCACATTGAGCACATGCCAATTTCACTTTGACCCATGTGTTACACACTGTTTCACGCATTGTCTCACTGTGAACTACTTGTAGCTTCCGACTGGCTCAAGACCAACGCAGAGTCTAGACCCCAGACTGAACTCAGGTCGAGGGTCTGTCCGTCATTGAGTGAAAGGAAGCTCGACCTCCCTTTAGCAACAAGCTTCCTGGACTGCCATGCAAGCACAAGCCACCGCAGCTTGCTGCCCTGTGATGGACAACCACCCCGCGTGAGCAGACTTGCGCACACGTGGCCACCGTGACGGAACAGGTGCCGAACTAATGCCCGTCTTCTAGAGTAGCTGTGGTAGTGTGAACCGAGAGACCTCGTGGTGAGTAATGTCCATGCCACTGCGTTTGTTTGCAGTCAGCCTGATCTTATTGGTAAGTTGTGTAGTGTTTTCTGGTAAAGGGAGAGTAACTGACAGCAGATGCACTGTCTGATGCTTAGGCAGGTCTAGGGGCTTTCCTTGGCTTTGTGTGTGGTAGCTTTCATTGATCGGGCCGTGTCTGGACTGGGACCTGCAAACGTCATGCAGTGCCAAATTTGCCCTTGTCGTCGAGAATCTTCCGGGCCAACAACAGGCTCACCGCCCTTGTTGAGGCTGCATGGTCCAAATGGCATTTTGCCAAATTTGCATGCCACTACGATTGAAAGGGAGGCTGTTTCTTGATACCTGAAAGTGAGCACCTTGCTGTTGATGACACTGTATGCCGAAAGAGAATATCGTTTTGAATTGGGACTGCGAAAGTCCTGCAAGCTGGAGTAGATGAACATCAACCATTCCTGCCAACCCCTTGACAATGTAAGGGAGTAATTCACGGCCCCCCCTGCACTGCCGGGGCCTTCTTCTCTCGGGGGTTTTTATTCCACGTGCCTCACGTGGAATAAAAACCCCCGAGAGAAGAAGGCCCCGGCGTGAATTACTCCCTTACATTGTCAAGGGGTTGGCAGGACATGGGACACGGTTTTTTCCCCTCGGCCCAATATATTTGACAATGCAGTTGTCCCAATGGCAGCGTACCAGGCCATGCAGGAGGCAAAAAAAACAGGGGCTGGTGCATTTGCTGGCCAAGAAGGCTTAGTGCGTTGAGCCCGCTCCGCTGTAAGCTCCATGTGTCTTGGGCAGTTCCACATGCACTGGGGTGTCATGGAAATGTTATCTGTCCTCTGATTGGTGAGTTGTTCGGACTGCCACTAGACGTGCGTTCTGGCCATATGGAACACGGAGGATGTCGCTAGCGCGGGGAAAGTATGGTGGTGAGAGGTGGTTACTATTCGAAGTTCTCGCTCAGTGTTTCGTTCCCTCAACCAAGCTGGTAGCCAGGAGGCGAACGGCTAAACGACACGAGGCTTCAAAAAAAACCTAAACTGCCTAAACCGTTGTCAGTATCACGCCGACTTCAAAGCTGCTCAGTCCTAGGCCCTCGTGGACCTCCTTTGGGACTCCGAGGGCCTTCGAGGCCCGGACTCCTTCCTTTGGGCCTTGGCAGCCGCGGGCGTCTCCGAAGCTGAGGCCTGGAGAAAGTCTCCTAGCCCTATCTCAGAGTCCTTGGCGCTTAACTTTGTTTCAGTACAGAACATTCACTAGATTATTATATGTAATACATAGTGACATAGTATATACATATATGTATGTATATATCATATGACCCATCATATGACCCCGGAGCCCAACAGCAGAGCGACCAGGTCATTCATGAAGCCTGCGTGGAGGTGGCAAGGAGTTTATCTGACGGTGAGGACCCCCGAGCAGTCGCGCATGAGCTACACTTAACAAGGGACGAAGACCTGCTCCGGAGGCTGAACGCCCCAGAGCCAAGTAGCGAGATCCCTCCATGGAGGAGCCTGGTTCCTTCGGAGCCCTGTCCAGGGTCCTCTGGTCCATGGAGACCTTGAGTGCATCGAGCGGTCAAGTTTGCAGGCCCGGGGCCAGGGAAGGAGCTGCTGGCGAAGATTCTATCTTTCGGCTAAGAGTAATATCGTGCAATAGCAGCAGTTACCGTACTGTAGCCATCAAGGCGGCCTACCTGTATTCAACAAACAGTGCACCAGCGGTTTGCTTCGGTGCTGGATCACTGGCATCGTTCTCGATTCGTCGACCCCAGTCTCCCCTAGGCCCTAGACTAGTTCGCAGAGGTTGCTCGGAGAATCTCGGCATCTCGAGCTCTCCGAAGTGAAACAACCAGGGAATGGTCATAGTCAATCTTTGTGCCGAAAATCAAGATCAAACTCAAGAAGGAAGGGAATAATGAATGTTCCCTCTATGAGCACAGGCTTACACGGCATCAGCCGCCCTGTAAACAAGAGCTCGTTGGAAGCCCAGGAAATGTGGGAACAGAACAGAACCCAATTCGGCAAGACCTGTGGCGCAGCACCACAGGTCCATCAGTCGAAGGCTCATGAAAGAAATCCACAGCGCTGAGCTGGAGGAGATTGCCATGGTCGTGACCTGGCTGCCCGAGGCCCAAACTAAAAGCCCTGCAACTTTCAAGCCAAGGAGTGCCTCTGACGTTTAGGAGCCAAGCTCGATTGCTTTCGATGCTCGTCAAGACTTTTGTTTCTCTTGGCGGCCCATGTCCTTCCCTGTCGTCGTGTTCACTCTAGGTTCTTATCTCACGAGCCCACTCGCCCCAAGACTTTATTTTGTGCAGCCAAGCGGCTGGTCTCTGAATTGCGAGGTCCGTCTGAGACAGTTCCGCGTAGCAAAGGGAAGCTGAAGACAGAAGATTGGGTCTGAATGAAATGCTAGGTGTGGGCTCTGGTCTCGGGCGACGCCGATCTTTCCACAGCTGCAGCGATTCAGAGGAGGGTGGAGAGCCAGCTCAGGCAGCTAAGGCGTCAGCACTTGCTGGAGTGCACTGATTGTTGAGGGCTTTGGAGCAGGATTTCGGGGCTAGGGTGCAGGTGTTGCGTTCGGAGTGACTCGTTCAGGAATGCTCAGGGTGCCAGGCATTTGTCGTCTTGAGGATTTGAGTGCTACCCTGCCGCAATCACCGCAGGCTTGCTCCAAGTGTTCAGCAAAAGACTTGCAGCCTCAAAGTTTGCATATAACGTGTGGATGTGTGCCATGCGTCAGGAAAGAGGCCTAGCGAGCTAGCCCGCATGGCCCGGGTCACTGCCCTTTAGAGATATCACGGAGAAGCCCGAACCTACAATTTCTCCAAAAATACAAGATTGTCCACTCAATAGCGCCTGAGCAACACTTTGGACTGAGAAGAGGCAGACTTCACCGAGCCGGTTGATCTTCCACCGTCTGGGCATCTCTGTAATGGGTATCTTGTCGGCTACGCAGTTCAAAGGAGTGCCCTGGGCCTTGTGGAGACTCAAGCCTCCAAGCTGTGTCGCTACGAAGAGGATTCAAAGAAGTGGAGACAATGTCTTTGGGATCCTCTGGGCTTGCCGAGGCATCGCAGGCTCCTTGGCCATGGCTGGGCGCTTGCCACGGAGCTTCCGAGCTTCGGTGCACAAGGCGCTGCTGCAAACCGGCAGGGACTTAGACCGAAGCTCGGCCGCATCGAGTTGGGCCAAACAAAAGCTCCAATGGGGGCTTGACTGAACCCTCAACTCTGCATTCAAGCCTGAATCGCTCATCGAGCTGCCTGGGGATCTTAAACGCAGTCGCTTCTGCAAACTCTGCAGCAGGCTTAGGCCTGAGCTCAACATTTGCTGGAAGTGGGGTTGGTAGCTGCCCGACAAGAAATCCCAAATCCCGAGCTTCACCAGCCAGATCTGTACTTCTCAACTGCTTTTCCAACTTCCGTAAGTGACGGAATCCCTGAAGGCTGTTTGCTCTACTGCCTTGGGCACACTGAGGAAGCAACGTAAAGCTGCGGACTAGCCTGCTCCGTCGCCCGCCTTCTCATGAACCTGGCTCTGCATTAGCTTGCGGCGTACGGATGCGCCTCTAGAATCTGCCTTAAGCTGCAGTGCAGAACAAGGGCCGGGTATAGCAATCCAAAAAGATTTGCTGCATCTTCCAGGGTCAGTTCTGACAGAACGATGTTTTGGCCGCGACTTGTCTCTAGTCCCAGCATTCGCGATTCCTCTTCCCTGTTTTCACAGGGATAGGAATCAAACAAAATTAAGAAAGCATCAACAACAAGATAGAAAACTGAGGAATTAAAGCAAGGATCAAAAAGACAATAAAAGTGTAATCAAAGGCTAGGGGCTTGTTGGCTTCCTGGTTCCCTGGTCCTCTGGCCCCGCGGTGCCCTACTGCTAGGACAACTCCTACTACTCCTATACTATACATCATATTGTATTGGGTATGTTAAAGTGTAAAAGTAGCATATATTAATTTGTATCACAATTTCGTACAGATTGTATCATACCTCATTACATATTATACGAGTTTGTATTGTAACATATTACATTATATGAATATTGACACTTTTAAGCTGAGCAAGGTCGCTTCGAGTATCATGCTGCTAGCAAAGACAGAACCCATATGGACCCTGTCAGAACCCACCATAAAGACATTCTGTTTGCACAGTGGGAAGGCTGCGCTCCCCTCCCCCCCCCAACCCCCCCGCTTTCTTTAAAGCCGTGCAGGCTTGCTTTCAAGAACATCGCACCATAAACAAGACTTGCATCAAGCAGGAAACTGTTTTAGAACTTTTCAAAGTTCATCATGAAGGCATTCTGTTTGCAAAAAGGTGTGAGTCATCGTTTTTGTTTATCTTATTTTTGTTATATTCCTTCAGCATATTACATTATGCTATATCATCTTATGTTATGTTCTAATTTCGTCATACCATATGAAGTTTTATTCTATTTTTGTATTGTAAAATAGTGCATTTTACAATATTATATTATGATATAGCATATCATATTGTGACAATTTTTTATTTTTCTGATACTATACGTATTATATTGCATTAAGCTATGATATAGTATTGTGTTCTATACGATGCTATATCATGTTATAGCATTATCTTATGTCAAAGTATTATGTATAATACGATCTTATATTAGGAGTTTTTCATTATAGTATCTTATGTTCTTGATGCTATGCTATATCATAGTATGTTGTATTACATTGTATTGCATTATACTGTATCATATCACATGGTATGATATTGTATGATTTTGTGTTACATGACACTATATACTCTATTTTATTATATGTTATTGTGTTATACTGTATTTCGTTGTGTCAGATCATACTATTTTGTATTCTCCAGAGTATGTTGTGTTATGTTACGTTTTGTTCTACTATATGATGTTAAGTTGTGCTATCTTATGTCATACCAGATTTTATAATGTTAGACTGTTTTATATTATGTTATATGTCGTAGAAGCAGACGTCGTAGTAGTGCAAGTAGTAGTCGTCGTCGTGTTCCTAGTAGCCATAGCAGCAGTAGCAATCGCAATAGCAGTGGCAGCAGCAGCAGCAGCAGTAGCAGTAGCAGTAGCAGTAGCAGCAGCAGCAGCAGGAGCAGGAGTAGTAGTAGTAGTAGTAGTAGTAGTAGTAGTAGTAGTAGTACTCACTCACTCACTCACTCTCGCAGCAGGGGAAGTCCGTCTGCTCAGCGATGTTGGCGCGTGTGTTACGCGGAGGCCTAGCCTCATGGCACTGTGGCCACCCACCCTAGCCTAGCCGCCCCTAGGGGCCTTGAGGGAGTCTTCACAGCTTCGTTTGCAGCAGGACACCAAACTCAGGAGAGAATCGTAAGAAAGTAAGACACCCGGGCATGACAAGCTTCCTCGAGCTGTGAAGTCCCTAGTCGCACCAGGCCTAAACTGATTTGAGCAGAATTGAAGCCTAGCACAACACAAAACTATGTTCGGATAGTTGCAGGATCAGGACGTACAAACACCAAGTAGACATTCGACTTAGTGATACCAGCCATATCACGAGTGGGAATCACTGAAGGCACATTATCATCCGTGATCCGTGCTCCTCCCGAGTGGTCGAAGAGTAGGGCTCTGTAATGACCAGATCTAGGCGACTCCCCTAAGTGGATTACAGCCGAGCTGAGCACATAGCTAATCCACATTACTGAGCCGTTTCGCCACGTTGGGATCCTGACTATTCTCGAAAGGGCCACTGGGACCTGTGACTTGTGAACCCGGCCACTCACGAGGCTGAAGCGATTTAGCTGCAGCGCTGCACAGGCTACTCCTGACGTCAAGGTAGGGCTTCCAGGAAGATTATGCCAGGCATTAATGGCTTGTTGCAAAGTGCAGGTGCCGTTGGTGCTCGGGAGTTGCTCAAGGCTGCAGTTGAGCACTAGTGGGCACACATTGCCACAATCCTCAAGTTGGGCTCGGTTGAGAATAGCCCAGCTACCCTGCAAGGCGACTGGTCGGCAGGCCTTGGCAAAGAAGTTAAGAAACTCCGCGGCGTCTTGCTGTCGGCCCGTATCTGGCCAGTGGCGCAATCTCCTGCGCCACACAGATCGTGACCATACGTGAACAGGGCTCTTTTCAGAGCTGTGTGCAAGGAGAGAGGCCAGGTCCTCCTGAAGAGAGGGCACGGCGAACACTTCAGCGGGACCTTGGAACTGGACTGAAACCCAAACTGTGGCTAAGAGGATTGCATTTGCGTAACAGTTGTTCGCCAAGTTTGACAGGGCCAGTTGCTTTAGCTGCATCAGAGCAGCTGGAGCTTGCGAAGCTCCCTCTCGAGAGACTGGGCCAAGGGTGACCTCCCCCGCTTGTCGCGGCGGATTGTCGTCGCCACGAGCTGCAAACAGGCGTTTCCAGCTAGAGCTTCCAGTATGGTCCAAAAGCGGTAAGCCCGTGCTTCTCGAAGTCCTAAGCTGAGGGAGAACGTTACAGCCGAGCCTGTCATATGAGGGGTCAACTTGCGAAGTGGATGATAATTGATGAGAACGCCCTCGTCTCGACAGAGTACGATTGTCTCTTGAAGCATGTCCACTATCTCCTTCAAGGTCAATGGGGCAATCGTGTCCACTGGGTCCAGTCGGCGATGGGCCGAGTTCCACTTCACAAACTTGATGCAGTCCGGTTCCGTGAGGATTTGCAATCTCAGAGCCTCTTGCCTGCTTTCCTGGCTGGTCGTCAAGAGCTGCATCCGCTTGATCAGTTCCGAGGCCCAGGTCTGCCATAGCACTACCCTCAATGGCTGAGTCACCTGAGCTGGGTTGGTGTCCTTGAGCTGGTTCCACTCTGTTGCTATCACCGCCTGCGCATCCACCACTGTTAGTGGCGGGGCCGTTCCTTGAAACAAGATCCATGTGGTCGATTGCTCTATGGCATTCAAGGCATCCGCCTGCCTCAGCACCATTTGAACGATCTGTGTGATCAGAGCTGACGAAACCGTAATCTTGGAGGGTGGGCTGCCGCTGGGGTTTGGGGAGAGAGCCGAGGGGGCTGCAGTCGACGGTGCGGCACGTGAGGGGAACTGTCGCCGAGTTGCTTGTTGCCCCTGTCGGGGCCCCTTGCCACCCTGACCCTGGCCCTTGTCGTTGGGTCGGACAAACTTGCTCGGCGGTTCCTCCTCCTGGGCTGCTTGGGGGTGGAGTGCTGGAGCAGGTGTGGCCAGGCTGGCAGTGGAACCTCCGAGGTCGGAGGAATGGAGTTGGCCTGGAGGCTCAAGTTCTGAGACGGGGCCGGGAACAGGAGGGTGCCGGAGTGGAGTGGCTCTACCAGTCGCCTGCCCTGTAGTGCTGAGGTCTGTAGGAATGCCAGTTGGGCCGCTGCCTCCTCCAGGTCTTCCTTCGACACTCCCTCGAGGTCCATGGGGCCTTCGCAGTCGTGGCAGTGCAGACGGGTTGAGGAGGGCTTGGAGGAACTTAGACCATTGAATCATCGCACACTCCGAGGCATGCTTGGCCTGATCACCCTGCAATCTGGCATGAGTGAGTGCATCAAGCGCCCACGGGTGGTGGGCCTTGACATGAAGCGTGAGCCCTCGGGCCTGTATCAACCATTGACCGCATATCGGGCAGTAATGATAGCACTGCGGGTTTTCCTTTTTCATGGAAGCAAATACCGCCTCCCATCCTCTTCTGGCTTCACGACGTGCTTCCGTGTGCCAGTACGGGCTTAACCGGTTGGGCTGGGCAGGACTGCTGACAGGGTTTTGAGCATCGGGGAACAATACTGAGCAGGCTCTTGTGAAGATGTGAATCTTGAGATCATCCCATCTGGCACACTCTCTTTCACAATGTCGGCAAACACAGAGGCCTTGACGTGCATGCAAGTACGAGAAACACGTCTGCGGATCTGCAGTTTTGAGGCACTCGGGGAGGTCCTGATGCATACTAGTCTCTTGGTGATGTGCCTGGACCTGCCTTCTGGTATGCTTCTTCATTGCCCGAAGGGCCTTGGGATCTTGGACGGTCGTGGTGGGTGATGTAGAGAGGCTAGGGAGTGAATGTGAGGGGCCGGGTTCATCATGGGATGTGGGATGGTGGGTATTGTCTAGGGAAGTGGGTACCACAGGGGTGCGTGCTTCTGCTTCGGAGGTGTGGATGATTGTGGCTTCTGCCGGATGCTTGCTGGCTTCATGCACTCTTAAAGCGCCCAGTGACTCAAACTGCAGGTGACAGTGTGGGCACTGCAAAACTCTGAAAGCGTGGGCTCGGCGGTCACTGGCACATCGTAGGCCGCCGTGAGACGTGCCTGGTCCATTGTTG
Source organism: Symbiodinium sp. CCMP2592 (assembly GCA_905221615.1). Taxonomy (NCBI): domain Eukaryota; class Dinophyceae; order Suessiales; family Symbiodiniaceae; genus Symbiodinium; species Symbiodinium sp. CCMP2592. The sequence continues at coordinate 432,809 of CAJNDT010005984.1, forward strand.
GCCTGAGAGCCCACCTGTGGCAGCTGCAAGTGATCCAGGGGCGGCTCAGGTGGGTTGGTTGCAAGGGGGGAGCGCGAGAAAGAAATCGAGAGCAACTGACTCCACTGCTGGTGATGCAGAGTTTGATGCGACGGCACTTCCAGAGTTCGGGGTCCTGTAAACTGTTGGCAAAGCATGCTCCAGGGGTCTTCAAGTCCAAGCCGTTGGAGGATTTCTGTGGAAGGAACATGCCGAAGGTGAGCTGGGGAGCGCGCTATCATGCGAAGCTGCCGGTGCACCGCTTGCCGAATAACCTGTGGGCCGTGGCTAGGAAGCCCCACATGATGGAGGGAGTACCGAAGCACACTGAAAACACACGCAATCCAGAGCCTGACCTTGGTTTTCAGGGGGAGGGCTCGGTGAATTAGAATGTGATGAAGTCTCCAAAAGCTGCCCCAGGCTGTGTCTAGGCGGTGCTTGAGATTTTGATTCTCAAAGCCCTGGTAGGAGAGGCGAGCCCCTAAGTATGTGTGTGCGTGTACCACCTTGATTTGCACTCGAGACTGGCCTACGGGGATATGGAGATAGGTCTCATTGTTCTTGTAGGTCCGGTAACCTCCGATGACGGAGGCTGCACTGGTGCCAGTGGATGCCAGTAGCAGGATGGTCTTTTCAAGGCTCAATTCGAGACCGACCTGCTGCAGTATTCGTATCAGAGTGCCTATGGCTCGAATTGATGCTCGAAAGGCTTCTGGGCTTTTGTATGTCCAGCTTCCAAAGAAGTCGTCTGCAAACATGTTGGTCAGGCCTTCTGGTAAAGAGTCAGCTCTCAGCGCTTCCACATAGAGCCGATAGACCCTGCCTGTTGCTAACGACCAAAGGATAGGAGAGAGCGAACACCCCTGCCTCACTCCTGTTTCTAGAAAGACAGAGGCTACTGCTGAGCCTGTTCCCACTTGGAGGTGGGCGTGCGAATGCAAATGCAGAATGAGAGAAATTTCCGGTTCGCTGAACTGAGCTTCACGCATTGCCTCTTCCAGAAAAGAGTGCGACAGACTGTCGAAGGCTTTTCGGACATCTAGGCTTATGGATATCCCTCCTATCAGCTTCTGCGGGGTCCCGCCTTGAAAGCGCTGCGGCAGGGTTTGGGCATTGGCCTGGATGAGAGATCTCACACTGTGCAGATGGGAGCAGACTGATTCCAGTGCATCGGCAATGGAACGCCCCGGGAGGTACGCCCACTGTGGGACAGAGGAGAGATAGGCTGCTATCTTGGGCTGTACTTGATCAGCTATCATGGTGGCCAGCAGTTTGTTGGCAGGGTGCAACAGGGCAATAGGGCGGAGGGCTTTGGGTTCACGGACTATGGGCACCTTGGGGATCATATAAAGTTGGACCTTGTGCCATGCCGGGTCAAGTACGGATGACTGCAGGTTCATGGAGGGCAACAGGGCACTCAGTACCTGATCTGGGGCAAGCTTCCATAGTCTGGCTGGGGCGAAGGCTTGTGGGAGTGCTTTTCCAGCAGCCATGCGGTCCAAAGCGCTGCGTAGGTCTGCCTGCGTGAAGTGCATTCCATCTATCGGCTGAGGGGCAGGAGGTTGGTGTTTGTGCTCACTGTGGAAGACCTGTCGAAGAAATGCCGCGATATGCTCTGATTCCTCTAGTCCAGAGAGGAGGCGACCGGTTTTGTCCCGAAGTTGGACTCGCATTGTACGGGCCTTTGGCGCCAGCTGTCTGACCACCCCGAAGATGGTGGAGGGATGCGAGGAGCGCTCTGCCTCCAAGAGCAGTGCTTCCACTCTTTCCCGCTTTTTGGCTTGGCAGGCTTTTCTGAGGAGTCGTTGGGTACGGGAGAGACGAGCTACCAGCAGCCATTTGCCGAGTAGGGTCTGTGCTCTAGCTTGTTTGAGTTGGGCTCGCAGAGTCCAGAGTTGCCGAGGGAGGAAGCCTCACCCCCATAGATGAAATCTTCGAGATCCGAGCTGTTCGGAGCAGGGTTTGCCATGTCAGAGTCATCACTCAGGCTCATCTTGCTATGCTCAGGCGGGACTGCACATGGGAGCCAGATGGCTGGAGGGAAGGGGCTGTGCGAGGCAGAGCATGAAGGAACTGGCTGACGCCTAAGGTGAGAGTTTCTGTCCCTATGGTGTTTAACCCCTCGACGGCGCCGATCGGTCCTTGGTGGGGGCGCATCCGGTGTCGAACTCTGCCGGGCAGGCCTCAGCGGCTGTGGGAGTCCAACAGCTGAACAGGTCAGAGCCAGAGGGATATGAGGTTCCTGCAGGGATAGGATGATAGGCTTGTTGGCACTGCATAGCTTTGGGCGGAGGGTGGGGAGAACCTCCAGGCTGCTAAGTGATGATGGCGAGGATGGCATCTGAGAAGACTGTGACAGATTAGCATCCAGCAGCTGAAAGGTCTCGCTCTGCAGTTTGTCATTCTGTCGGCTAGTGTGCCAGGCACTCCCCGCTTGGCCGAACGAGGTGACTGAGTGCCCCTGCTGTGATCGCATCTGCCGGGTCCTGCACCGGGAGACAGTATTGTTAAGGAAGAGTGAGGCTGATGCACAGGTAGGGGTGGGGGCCAGCTGGCGGCACACCTCGTGAGCGTTAGCATGAGCAGGGCACTCCATGTAGTCACTCGCTGGCTTCTGGTCTGTGTCTGTCGGCGGCTGCACAGAGTCTACCGTGCTGCGTCTGGCACGTTTCTGTCGCGGTGGTTGTGGAGCCGGCTCTGTGGGTCGTATCTCCAAAGCCTTCCGGATCCATTCTGGCATGTCAAGCACAGGCGTCGGCTCCGGATTGGATGGAGTCGTGATAAACCACTGCCTGTGACCTGTGTCAGGATCAGCCGCTTCGTCCTGGGTAAGGGTCCCGATTCTTGTGAACTCCACGTCTCCAGGTGTGTCGGCCGAGGGAGTGGGAAGCACAACCTCCAGTTCCGGAGGAATGGTAGTCGTCGTAGTAGAGTCTTGGTCTGAACTCCGCTTCGGCTGGGCTTTGGACTTGACTGCCGTGGAGGAAGACGTCGCAGGAGCACCACTAGGGGCCTGAGTGGCCCGGGCCTTCGTTGTCCTCAGTTGGGCTGCCGCTCTCTCCTGCAGGAGTCGACCGATCGACCCTTTTGGAAGGCGACCAGACTTGACCCGAGTTGCTCTTGGAGTCGCTGCCGGAGGATCCTCAGCTTGGTTGTCCCCGCCCTCGTCCTGGGGCTCCACTGGGCTGGCAAAACGCGGAGACAGTGGCTTCGCCTTCACCTTGGGCTTAGGAGGCAGTGGAATGAAGGGCTTCTCCGTCGCCTCCTGTGGGCTAGAGCCAAGATTTGCAGAGTCTCCTTCCGGCTTCGCCGCTTGTGCTGCTTCGGGTTCGTCAGCCGGCGATGTGGTCACCTGCTCTGTAGGGGTGCGAGGTGCCTCAGGTACATCAGAGGTCAAAGCCGGATGTGGTGGCGTTTCCGGGGGTGGAACCTCAGCGACTGCTTCTCCTTCCACTTCCACTTCAACCGAGACCATCTCTTCTTCATCCGTAGCCTCAGCGCCAAGGTCATGATGCTCCGATGGTGCCAGCTATCCTCGTGTGGTTCAGGTCGTCGAACAGGAGCACGTGGAGGATGAGGAGGAGGAGGAGGAGGAGGGATCCGGCTCCTTGAAATTACCCTCCTTCTGACTGCCGCAAACACAGTCAGCGGAGGCTCGGTTGGCACTATTGGTATGGAGTCTTCGCGAGGTACATCATTGGCATCTTGTCGAGCTTTCAGCAGTGCCCGTGTGCGTTTGTCAGGACGCTTGGCCTCCCTCTCATAATCACGCTGTGTCTTTTCCCTGGGCATAGGGAGAAGACCTAGCCCCAGCAGGGGCCCCGAGTCCTGGCGTGTGGCACGGGTACTTTGAGCAAGAGAGGCTTCGGTGAACAAAGAATTGATGCAGCTACTGACAGCACTGGAAGGAAGGCCAGACGAATAGTGACATGAACAGTCGCTCCAGATCATTGAGAAGTGGGGGTAAGCAGGTTCGGCAGAGGCGAGTCCTCGTTGAGTTCCCAGTGCCGGCTGCTGTCGCTGACCTTTGGTATGGCCTGGCAGGTCAGGGCAGGTGTCGGAGGGGAACCTCCGGTGACAGCATGTGAAGGTCTGGGAGCTGGGGAGGGTCGGAGGGGGAAACCTCCAGCACAAAGAGATGAACCTATGTTGGCAAAAGGCTGACGTAGTGCTGTTCAGCTCACCCTGTGTGTCCCTGCAGCCTGTTCTGGCCTCCAGCAAGGCGGGAGCCGGTGCGGCCACAGGCCTGGGACAACTGCCGATTTTAGCTGGGCTGGGCCTCGAGAGTTGTGGGTCGGAGGGGAACCTCCTGTTACCACTAAGTGTAGGGGCACTCGAGGATGGGTGGTGGCTGAGGTGGGGGCTTAGGGTGACCCGAATTGCGGCTGCCCTGTTCCAGAGTAGCTGTGGCTTTTGGGTCTTGCAACCTGGCATTCCCTGATAGCAAAGCCGTGGCAAAGGCGAGTCTGAGGCCGTGGCTGTGCATAGGGTCCCAGGTGACAGGGAGTCGACCAGGCAGTGATCTGTAGTCACACTGAGGCTACTGAGGTCCGGAGGTGCAGGTTGGAGAACTCGGGAGGGTGGTGAACTTAGGGTTCCAAGAAGCAGCAGGCTAGTGAATACCAGCCTGAACAAACTGAGACCAGTCGTCACCGGTGGGCAGATATCGGCAGGGGAATGTCGTTGCAGTCTCAGTCCATGGCATCAAGATCCTCACAACGGCCAATCCTAGCAGCATAGGCACCATCCACCACACTGTTAGCAAATGCCGGGCTGATGTCGTATGTGCGTGCAATGAAGGCCGGTCTATGCTCTGCTGGTGTCCATAACCATGCTTCCTGCCAAATACAGTACGTAGAGGATCCCAGCCAGGAGACTCCGTAAAGGTTCTGAAGGTGCACCCTGGCTGATATCGGCAAGCCGCGTAATCCGATACATAAGTACTCAGTAGCCAGATGCAGAGCCCGCACATCTTGAGCAGTTTCCCACCTCCACCACGTAGCGCGGAGTGGGATCTTGTTGTGTCCATGGGGGGCACACAGGTCCATGGCTGACATGTCATTAGTCTCAGAGATATCAAAAGTCCTGAAGTGCAATCGGGAACCGATGGCAATGAGAAGATGAAGTGAAGGAGAACACTCTCATGGGGACCCCGGGCGAGGCAAAGCGAGCCGAGACGCTTAGTAGTAGTAGTAGTAGTAGTAGTAGTAGTAGTAGTAGTAGTAGTAGTAGTAGTACTAGAAGCAGTACAAGAAGCAGCAGTAGTAGTAGAAATAATAGTAGTAGTAGTAGTAGTAGTAGTAGCAGGAGTAGTAGCAACAGTAGTCGTCGTTGTCGCCGTGGGATGCATATTGCGTCCCCACGTTCTACTGTTTGCAGCGGATCCGTGCGACGGGCAGTTCCCGCTGTTCCGACTACGGAGCATGTTTTGCGCTCCCATCGTACTGTTTACGAAATATAGCCAGAAACACCAGTTGCAGGCATCGATCACCTTGCAGGATGGCAATTGTAGCGCCCAGCAGCAGTTTTACAGCTGTGACAGCCCGGGTTGGTAATTTGTGAGTTTTTAAAAATCCTTTTCTATTTTCTGTTTGAACCTTTTTTTGGTTTTTTGATCCGGCAGCCGTTTTCACAGTGGAGATGATCTTGGATACCCGACGGCCAGGATGGGAAAGGCAGTGCAGGTCGTGCTTCGTGACAGACTACACACTTCTTTGATTGCCGTGTTGCAATTTGTCTTACTGCGTTGCTGACGGACATTGTGTTTGTCACGATGCGGATTGTGGAACAGACTTCATGTTGTCCTAGTATTACTACAGAAGCGAATCGTCATGCAACGCAGCCTGAAAGCAACTCGGATCTGCATCATCTCAAAGTGCGAACATCAAGGACGACACCTCGGCCACGGTGCTGTGGGACCGCCCGGATCGAGCCGTGTTCTTCAAGCCAGCTGGATGGGAAGTCTACGGTGCCCATACAAATCTCCAGATGCTGCTGAACTGCAGTGAGTGTTCTGCAGCGATGTTTTAGAAGACGTTCTTTCGGGGCGCACATGCAAGGCATACCCAGATAATGTGCAACTATGCACGAATGAGCAGTGTTCTGGTACGCTGTATGTATGTATGTATGTATGTATAAATGTATGTATGTGTGTATACATACATGCATGCATACATGGAACAACATGACATTCATACGTTACGTACATACATGCGTACATAGAGAGAGAGAGAGAGAGAGTTGACCTTTTCAGAAAGCCAGTGGGAACATCGCGACACCATAGTTCAAGAAACTGAGCATCCTGCGTGTTATGGTGGTTTTGAACATCGAGGCTCATGCAGAGGGAGTAACGTCCTAAATAAACAAAAACAACTTCCGTGTAGTTTGGGGACAGTTGGCGCCTGCAAAAAAAGAGGTAGACCAGTGTGAGCATATTCGTATGTCCTGCTAAGGAATGCTGAACAACCGAAACAAATCAGACCCAATATACATATCTTTTGCCCTTTCGGTCGATAAGTCATCTTGTTTTCACACTCGTCTAAACGCCCGAAAAAAGACTGGCGGGCCTTAGTGCCCGGGTGACCCACCCCTTCTGCTTGGGAGAAGAAAAGAGAAAGAGGTTCACCCGCGCGGGGCGCATGTGTAGTCAAATCATCGATGTGTTGTGTGGAAAACCTGATGCATGAACCGGAAACGAGGCGCTCAAAAATAGGAGAAAGCATTGGATTCTGTTGTGCAAGCCCAGCTAAATCCGAGAAGAGGCCGTACCGCTATCGGAAAACCAACGCGACAGTCATGGGGGTGATGGCATTCAACCGCGGCTTATTGCTCTGCGGACGACGTATCTAGTGCTATTGACTGCTTGCACCTGCTGCTCCTCTGCTTCGCCTTCTCCTGCGACAGCTGTCGCTGGCGGGGCCCTGAGGCTTCAATGGCCAGCAAACCACCGATTCGAGCGACACGCAGGGCTTTGAAACACAAAAGAGCCACTGGACTAGCGGTCCGCGGTTCGAAAAGCACAGGTGTAGTGACAAAACGGAGATCGCACTCCTGAAAGAGCAAGGTTTGCGTGTAGCGAAACCACATCAAAAGCAGGCGAAACGTTGCAACGAACCCGGTTTGAGCCCCCAAATGAGCCATCCAGGGCTAGTGGTAGATGGTCTGTGTGAACAGCTTTCCGTGCGGTCTCAGAAGTGTGTGGGTCCTTCTAAGAGCGAAGATGCGCAGACAGCCGAAGACACAAGAACCGAAACGACCGACCCACAGCCTGAGCAAGCAGCTGAAAGGTTTGAGAACGTGCAGTCTCTGGAAGCCGATCCATGCAAAGGAGAAATGGAGTTGGAGGGCAGAGCATCCAACCAGCAGGTTAAAGCTCAATGCATATCTCTTGGGTGCTTGCAGTAGATGTCGCCCAGCAGATTTTATCGGGAGTGTCGGCTTAAAGCCTTGAGGTCTTCTTTCGCTGCCAGCCACTTCGGCAACTGGGTAGCAAAAGCAAAAGGGCGACTGCGAAAGCATGCATGTGTGTATGTGTGTGTGGTGGGAAGTACAGGGCAGCGCTTCGGAATGCAGACTGGCTTCGAACATGTCGCAACTTCATAAGCGAAAGGCACTTTAACTTGCCTGGGCAGGAACGTGTCGCATGATCAGTTGGTGGCACGACCCATATGGGTTCGCGGTCATGGCTATCGGCTATACTCCTGTGTTTCACAGGAATCGCTTAATTGCGGGAAGGACCTTCGGACGTCGGTCTGAGCGGTGTCGCAAGCACTTCAACTCTGCGCGCGGAATCGCACAGCACGCCGGTCGAGACAATCGCCGCCTAACCGTTTACAATCTCTTTCACACGGATTGAGACTCACAGTTATGACAGCTGAAGTGCACAAGTTAACGAGCACCATCGGCTGACTTGATAAACGTGCTATTCGATTTCACATGCGGGTTCAGCTTCAACGCGGCTGCAATCAGCAACTCCTGTTTCCATCATCATGGAGCATCACAGGGTACGACGGGCTTTGGTAAAGAGTCAGCTGTCGTGCATGCTGCCTACGAAGGCGATCTGCGCATCCTCAACGATCCTGGCCGCTGGACAGATTTGTAAGATGCTTCAGCAACGAATCCAGGAAACCTAGCGGGCCGCATTCGGGCTCACATAGGGGGGTTGTGCAGATCGATATTTGGCCACCCCGTAGGAGTAGCAAGCAGAGACAGATCATCATACGAGAGAACAGTTCTTCCAGACAGCTCAGTTTGCTGGCACAAGAAAGGGGATGTGGCTTGTGGTTTCAACGAAGGCGACTACATTCCAGAAGTGGACAAGTCTTCTGCACAGTCATATCCAGTCGGCTTATCAGCACCTTTACCATTGAAGCGACTGCTTCGGCAGGCAGAGTGAAATCCTGACTTTCAAGAGTTCTGCATCAGCATACTTACCGGCTTCGTGCAAGTATGTGCCGAGGTCACAACTTCGGCTTCTTGCACCGTTTGGATGTGCCGAGTTCAGGAAATGCTGCATCGCTTTCTTAACAGCACATCGTCTTGTTTTCTCGGTAGATGAGACACCTCGGCAGTGAGGACCTTTCCAGAAATTCATGCAAATTGCTGGCGGCAGGGCGGGCTTGAAGCGCACCATAGACTTGTCATGCACGACATTCGGGGATGCAATTGAAAGCACATCGTGCCTGCGCATTCAAAAGTCAACTCCCGTCGCTTCACTCAGGCTGTTGCCTTTTTGTGGGTGTGTGGGTGGCTAGGTTGGTGGGTGATGGTCGGGCCTACGTCCATGTCAATATACCGATGCCCCTGTCTTTTTCTCGCGCGTACGTTTGTATATTAAATATATTTGCCGATCTTGGGTCCATTGATGCACAAGCGTGGCGGCTTGGCAAACTCAGGAGGGCGGCCTTGCAAAGCAACGACAACAGCGACCATCCCCGACTAGTGTCACTCTCAACTTCTCAACACATCAGAGAGAGAGAGTGGTTGCAGCAATTTGCAGCATCGGTGCGTTCCCAACGCCAGGATTAATCGCTTTCGGCAAGACTTATGCCGGCTTCTACGACCTGCAGTTGCAGTTGCACCTCGGGACCTTCACTCGTGAGTACACCTGCCTGGCCCATGGCTGGCTGGCCCCGTCCTTGACAGAAATCGCTGCGAAGGCCTGGCTTTGGTCCATCCCCCCAGACCCCAAAACAAAATGTGCTGCAATGTGGGCTTCTTTGTGGGACGAGGAGCGACACCCAGCCACCCAACCCTCAAGCCCTAAAAGGAGTTCGGGCTTGAATATCTGAAGCTCATTGAAGCTCTTCGGTGAGTACTGTGTCATCCGTCTATTTAGAGTGAGGGCTCGCTGATGTTTTCAGGCTGAAGGTGTTGCAAAATTTCAACAATGATGAGTGAGCGAGGTGCACTGACGAGTATGCATTGTTTTGCTTAGCCTCTCATCCCTTAATTGAAGGTCGGAAACCTTAGCCCAAAAGTGTTGATGCTTGGTGGCTACACCCTGCAAACCTTAACCCTAAACGCGGAACGCACATGTTGCAAAAAACCGGGAACGGACACCCTAGCCGCGAGCACTCGCGGGATAATATGTGTGATTGAAGGCCCCAGAGCTGGAAAAGGTGATGTTGGGTCGGAAACCCAAGCCAGAAAGTTTATGCTTGGCGTAAAGATAGAGAGACCAGGGCTTCTTAGCCACCAGCACTAAAAGAAACCTTGAGCCGGAGACCTTATGCGAGAGACCTTACACCTGCTCACTATGCCCCCCCATGCCAACAAGCAGCATGCACGTCACTTCGAACTCCATTGCTGACATGACGCGTGCACCTTCCGCTCCACGTGCCAGCCGCCTCCGCAACGCCACCCATGGACGAAGCTGCTCCCAGCACCCCTCCACAGAATGGACCTGCTGACATACATGATGCGTGCACCTCCAGGCCCGGGCACCTTCCACACCCCAAACCATCCATGCCCTGCCCTGTGCGAGTGTGCCAGTCGAAACCATCCCAAAACACAAAAGTGTAGTCTTTTTCTCCGGAGTCACTAGTTCCGCTAGTTTCGTCCGATTCGTCTTCAGACCTTGCGTGGACGTCTCCAATTGCGAGCGTTAAAACGAATTGCGACCAGAACCTGCCGCACACCAAAAACAAGTCGCGTAAAGGGTGATGGGCGGATCAGGGATTTGATGCTTGGTGGCTAAACCCTAAACCTGAAATTCAGACCAGAGTACTTCTGACCAGAACCCCCGGCCAGAACACTATAAGCAAGTTTCAACACACCCCTTGACCCGAAAACTTGATGCTTGGACGCAGAACGGCTAAACTCTGACGGCAAACGGAGACTAGAACTTCCTAGGTAAACCCGACAAAACTGAACTCCCTGGCCCCGCATCCCGAAAACGTGATGGTTGGTGGCTAAACCGTTAAACCCCAGCTCTGAGCGGGAGTCAGAACCCGAGCCCTGAACGCTGAAGGGAAAATCTGGGTGGACCGGTGGACCGGCAGGAGTGCCTTCTAGCTGAATCTGCTTGGTAGGCCTTATTCACGAAGCTTGGCTGAAGGGATTCAGGGCTTAGTGCATGGTAACGAAGAACGAAGGACCGGTATCTCCGCAGACCTTGCCTGGTGATCTCCCAGAGTGGCTGCCAAAGCAATAGGTGATGCTGGTCGGAAACCGTATAGCCCGCAAAGTTGTAGTTAGACCCTAGACCCCCTGGTTTGGAGCACTACCGAACTGATAGATTTAAGGAAGACCCTGAACCCTCAAAAGGTAATGCTAGGTCGGAAACCCTAACCCAAAAGTTGATGCTTGGTGAATTACTATTCAGCACTATCCTAAAGGTGATCGTGGTGAAAACTCAAGTTTGATCGCAGACCGCAACCCTGTAGCCAAGAACAGGAGAAGGACATGCTCAACCTAAGAAGGTGATTCTGGAGCCGAACAGTTGATGCTTCGCGGCGCCCAACCCGAAACAGAGACCAGAGGCGAATCTCAGAACACCACAGCGAGATGTTGCGCAAAAAATGTTAAGCCCCAGAAGGCGATGGGGGGTGGTCGGAAAATTGAGAAGCCCTTGAGGCCTTAGGGCCTTAGGATCCTTAACCCAAACCCTGGCCCCCAACCGCTCGCTTTCCGACCTTGAAGAGTGAATTCTACGAGGACATCTTGTGTGAGGCATTTGACGTTTTGTGGCCGAACCGTGGCGCTAGATGGAGACCAGAGTCCCTTAGGTCGCAGTGTACTGGTAAAGGAGCTAGCCCTACCCTCGGTGTTGTTGTGTCGGTTTGAAATATCCACCGGCTGGATGCTGCGAGCATTTGTGTGGAACTACCGATCACAGAATCAGCGACATGTACGTAATCTGATGGGGTGGCGTGTTGAACTGACGAAAAGGAGAAGTTAGGTGGAAAAGCCTGATGAGTTGATCCTTGATGGCTTAGCCCTATTGCAGAGACCCAAACCCCTAAGCCTGCACCCTAATCCGAGATGTTTGATGGAAGATCGAAAACCAACAGATGATAAGCCAAGAAGATGAAGTTGGATTCAGAAACATCAACCTGAGAGAGGGGGCTTCTTGTATCCCCAACTCCAACAAAACCCTGGCTGCCATGCCTTGCTCCGAGGGTTTTTTTGCAGATTCCACAGAAGCAGCGTCAGGATTGCCACTTTTGTTGTAAAGGTCTCATCACACAGGCAAGGGCAGCTTCAGGGTGGAGGATTCGGGATGCTGGTCTTGGCAAAAATCTGTGAGTCGCAGGTGCAATTCGGCACGACAGGACCAACGATCTCGGGCAGCCGCGGGAAGTGGAGCCAAACTCGCCTGAAACTACTTGGCCGCTTGGCAATCCCCCGGGTCTCGCGATGACATCATGGAAGGAGAAAATCCCTCCATTTGCAAGCTATGCCTTCTCTGCAGACCTGCCTAGACATGTTGCGTAGAGTATGACAGCGTGTACCTCTCGTGGCATCGGTCGGTGATGGTCCAACGCCCTGCGAGTCTCGACGCAGGGGTCAGGGTTTAAGTTCACGGCCGTTCGATTTTGAAAGCATTTGACCAGACGCAGCCCCCAAAGTAGAAAATTCCACTTTGTCATGTAAGCCCGCTTGACCCAAGCAGGAGGGGGTTGGACGCTCGGCAACAAAACCAGAACGTCATTGCCTGCTAGGCTACATGCGGCATCCTGTGGGCGCTTTCAGCTATCTCATTCTGCGGATCGATTCTTCGCGGCATCCCTACACTAGAACGCCACGCGAGTTGAACCTGAACTCCCTCACCCAGTGATGTAAACCAGCTAGACGAAGATAAAATGAATGAATGTGCTATAGTACAACAGGTTTTGAGACAATGAAGTAGTTGTAGCACAGTTTGATTCTACATTAATGCGGGTTACCAGGACTCGCAATCCGACGGCCTGCCGAGGTCACAGGGAGGAAGCATCAAATCAGGCCGCTTGGGAGTGCAACATTATGTTTTCTGCTTAAGGGCTTGTCGCCACACGTTGGAAAGTTTGTCGTTTCGGGGTTGCTCACAATCTGTCTGGAGACCGTTCTGCCGAAAGCCTCCAGAGGAGCCACATGGCTTTCGTCGGCCACCCGACGGCCCGAGACAGCTACACAAGCATGGAGACATTCGGAGAGGATGCTGCGCTTTGCCACCGAAACTGGCTGCACAGACACCTGCTCAGCTTTCGAGATCAAGCCGGCAGTTCTCATGAGATTTGCTCACCGCTTCCACAAGACCTGAACCACACATTTCAAACTGCATGTACAGTTAGGCAGATCCGGAAAAGCATCGAATGACAAACAGGTGGCCGCTTTGTGTTGTGTTGTTGGGTTTATTGCAGGACCCGTGAACGCTCTCGTGGCGTTTGCTTCGAGCGCAACAGCACCTGGACTCGGGGCCGCCATGCTATGCTGCTATGCTATTAGCCACATTAGCCATGATGTTGGCGATGCTGTGCCACACTGACCAAGCTTTTTGTGCCGGCGCTGTTTCTTTCTGCAGGAGTGCTTCCTCAACATCACACATGTCAAAGCACATCGATTCAACATAAGCATGGCATGCACAGTTCTTACATCACTGATAGCCTGCAGGCCTTGAGTTTGTGAGTTTCTTCTAACATGCGCGTCATGCAGGTGGTCGAACGAAGCAGTTAGCATTCACGGTTGAGGCTTTCCATCAGATGCTTGGCAACATTGCCAGCACAACCCCGCCCATGCAGCAAATCGTTGCTGTTAACTGCGCAACGTCACCGGCTGCTTCACAGTATTTGGTCGGAGCCTGAATTGCGGTCAATGAATTTGTTGGTAGTGTCGTCACATATTGGAACAATGCGGTGATATCTTGGGCTGGTCTGTGTGCATCGAGCTTGTGATCTGTGCTGCTTCGCCTGAGGTTGTGGATTCGTGAGGCTGGCTGCCGCGATTTTGGATGCTCGCTTTGCTTAAGCCGGCCTTGGTGTGCACCTGCGGACGTCTCCTGCGCGTTTTTCCAAAAATCACACTCGGGCAAAAGATGCCAGGGTTGACGCTGTGAGGCGCGTGTCGCTCCGTGAAAGTGTTCGGGAAAAGTGCTGCAGGATAACGTGAAGCGTTGAATGTTTCCAGACTGAAGATGGACACGTGGCAAGGTGTCACATGAACCATGTCATTTTCACGGAAAGATGGTTTAGTCCGGGATCACAGAGAGACTGCCCAGCTCTGCACCTCATCTGAGGCTGTAGGATGCCGGTCCTAGAAGGTTTAGTCCGGGGAGGGTCTGGGCCCAGGCAGAGCCATGCCTTGCAGAGCCCTTCCGGGCACTTGTAGGCCCAGCTAGATGGGGATTTTCTTACAGTAACGTAGCCCGAGTGCCAGAAGGTCATCCTACACTGCAGCATATACCGGGATAATCCGGTGCTCCTGAGCCCTTTCATGTTACAGATGCTACACCCACCTGCGAGCCCACCGCTTTAAGTCTACACAGGCCGGGTTGAGAAGACACAGGGATCGAACTTCAGAGGTCTGCTTTTCAGCTGTTGTCGTGATCGGTTCCACCTGCAACCGCCGCGGGGAGCTGCCGCCGGCTCAGCTGTGACAAAAAACGCGAGCGGTGGTTGTGTTTCCTAGGCTGTTGCCCTGTCAGCAAAGGCAAAAGTCGGGGTCCGTCCATCGACGCAAGAGCAAAGCTCCGCAGTGCTGGTGGAGGTGGCAGCTTTTCCCGACCAGAAGCAGCACTAGCAAGCAGTGATGGCCTTGGCATGTACAAGAACTCGATGACAGTGAGGGCATTCAGCCCGAGGATCCTCTCCGTGCCAGGCATGAAAGTGGCGTGGGTGGTACACTCCCACCCCCAAATTTGTGGTTCTACTTGCAGGCTGCTTGCTCTCACTCCTGAGCTGGAGGAGGGAGCATCCAGGACAGCACTGTCACCTACTCATCTGTTGAATGTCTTTTCATCAAACCAGGACCAATCCCGAATCCCACAGCCTTGGTGTGGCCTCAAATGCTCGTGCTGAAATGTCCTATGTGAGGAAATGCGTGAACACTATGCCGAGGCGTTTGTCTAATGGGATTCGTCATGCAAGCAACCATGTGCTGTAGAGGTCCGTTCAGAGGCTGAGGGGCAATACCGGCTTAAACAGGTTCTCTTGCAGTTGGATCCATTTCCTAGTGGCTACGGGCCTTAGACTCTTCAGGAGGCTGATGTTGGAAAGGGAGCTCCGGCCACAGCTCAGAGTCAGCTTCCTGCAGATCCGAACCCAATGCGCGTGTTTGGACTCGCACGCCAGCTTCGGTTTCGTGGCAGTGGCGCTTGGGGAATGTACAGCGGCGAAGGTCTCGGAGCAACGCAAGCGTGCCCTCTAAGTAGTTTGGCTACGCTGAGCCGCTTGTGGTATACCAAGAAGTGGCATTAAACCAATCGTCAAGCTCAGTGGACCCAGTGCCTGAGGCCATGCCAGCCTTGTGCGAGTGTGTGAGTCGAAACCAATCGTCAGGCTCCCGCCAGCCCTTGCAGGTGGGGGAGACCGTCGAGGGCTCTCACCACCGACAGAAGCCCGAGGCCGCTTCGCGTGTGCTACCCGCAACCGTGTTGTGCGACTGCCCGGACATGCACGCCTTAACCTCGGAAGCTGGTGCAAGTCTCGTCCTGTCCCTTCTCGCGCTTCTCGAAACCGTGCCTTGAAAGCTCCCAAGGTCGCTGCTCCCGGCAGGCCTGAACCTGTGTGTCTTTTGAGGCCGCTACAACGCGCCGCACTTGAAGAACATCCGCGCGAGGTGAAGGGCCGGCTGCCGACGCCGTTCTATTCCATGTTGGCGAAACTGGAGGCACCACAGACCCCAAACACCCAGCCCACCCAGCCCCAGGCATCAAGTCCTAAGCCCCATGCAACTGGCAAGAACACGGAGAGATGTTGAAACCTAAACACACCCTGAATTCTCCAGGGCGTTTGCTTCGCAGCCGCACAGCCGGCTGATGAGCCCCGGGGCACGGGCACGTACTCGCCTCGCACCGCGCAAGCTTCAGTTGTGTGCCTTCCCCAAGCTTTTCCCACGCCGGAGTTCCCTGACAAACGTCATGCTTCGAAGACGACCATGCCTGCCAGCATTCCCTTCCTGCCAGTGATAAGGCAGAATGGGGTGTAGGCTCTCACCGTCAATCTTCTTGCTCCATAAGCCAATTTCTTGCTCTCTCTGATAAGCAGCGGGTCGGAAAATGCAGCAGACCCCTGTTGCAGGCGCATGTGCTGAATCTCTTTTCATCAGCAAGAAGAAGATCCACAACCTAGGCGTGGGCCCAGATGCGCGCTGAAATCTCATACTTGAGGAAATCTGTGAAGACCCCTCTGCCTCGGAGTTTCACTTGCACGAGCACTTCGACAAATCTTCATCTTCCCACGGTTCTGTAGAGCTACTTTGGGAGACTCATGAGCACTGCTGGTTGTTGTGCTCTGGAGTTGGCGCAACTTCCCAGTCATGCAGTGCTTAGGGGAGACAGGAGGCTGATCATGGAAAGGGAACCCTGGCCAAAGTCAAGCTTCCTGCCGACCAGAAACACGCCTCAGCCTCTATTTCCTGGCCTAGAGGCTGGGGGAATCGGAGCCATGGCAAAGTCGGAAGTTGCACTCTAAGATGTGTCGCTGCAGGCCATGGACCTTGCAGGAGTGGTTTGGCCACATTTGGCGACACAGCTTTGCAGACTGTGAAAGCCAGTGATTTGGGAAGGAGCGGCTCCTCCCTGTTCCGTTCCTTCTTCCGTGGAGCTGGGGGATCGTAATGCCAGTGCCGAGCAGACGCGTGTCGGAGCGGTGCTGGAAAGGAGTTTGCGTGGCTGGGTGCGCATTCGATCGCACAGGCGAGCACGGTAAAATCACGTGCAAATGTGAGGGGGTGCATGGCTTCCATTGCCCAGCGTGCTTTTAGATTAACATCTGCTTGAACACCGTAGCTGCTGCCGAGCCTCTCTGTTGAAGAAAGTGCTGCAGATGTGAGGACTGCTTCCCTTAGAAGTTGGCTGTTGCCTGAGGATTCAGCGCATAAGCAGGTGCCACCCGTAATGGCGCTGTTTTCAACGTCTGGCACATGCTCTCTCGCGCGCCCGATCTCACAGAGAGTCGGCACACCCAAGTCGTGGACGCAGGGGCCTGCCTGTTGGCTTGAGCCCCAAACCTGAGCGCCAAAAACCTCGCCGGGTGCTCTTGGTGTGAGCTCCATCTGCGGTCATGGAACCGGCAAGGTGTAGAACTGCACTGCTGGAGGCTGTCTCGGTTCTACACGTCGCGGGCAATGCGGCGTGGATGCTCAGCATTCGTCATCTAGCGCGGTGTGCGCTCCGAGGATGTCTGCTGTCAATGAAGCCACTATGATGTACCGCTCAGGAACAGGGTTACCTGCACAGCAGGTGTGAATCAATGTGCCTCAGCCTCGGGGACGATATGTAACACTTTGCAATAGCTTGTGAGTCGACTCGAGAATCAGTTCGGCGTCAGCAAGCTGCCACCGTGTTTTTCCGGCTTGCCGCCCAGTCTGTAGGCATTCTTGCCAAGAGAAACAACTTCTCAGGCGGCGGCTCGACAACAGGTGCTTGTTTTGCACTCGACCTTGAGGCATCGCCGAGAGCGTTTTCGGCGGCGAAAGTATCTTGCCGCACCCAGCATTGGAGCTCCTGTGTTTGGTGCGCAAAGTAATTAAGAAGATCCCTGCTGGTGCCGGAACACGTTTCAGTTGACGTCATGGTTCGACGACCTTGCAGAGACACTGTCAGCACGAAAATTGTGATGGAAGCTGTGACCGCGCCTACGGCCTTGCCAACAGCAATGCAGTCTGGAAGAGGCAGCGCATGTGAAGAACGCTCTTTGTGGTCACCGTGGTCCTTGGGTTAGGTAAGGCCGCATTCACGTACAGAAGTTTGCAAGCTTCAGCTCTGCGCCTTCCTGGGTTGTAGACTCCTAGACCGGAGCGAGGCTCCGGCTTGGCAGCGGCAAAATCCGAGTCTGCTAGAAAATCACACTTGCGACCTATTGATTTGTTCGGAGTCTCCCTGCAGCACTCCATGGACTTGTGCCTTCGTCACGGTCTGTAGTCTATCTCTCTCACGGCAGACAGGGGCGGCACCCTAGGAAGCCGAGGAGGCAGCAAGATGGACTTGGATCGACAGGCGTTTTTTCGATTACATTCGTGCCCTCGCAGCCGCAAGACTTCAGGCTTGCCTCGATTTTTGCCAGTTTGCAAGTCCCGGCTTGGCTGCACAAGTACGGGGCATCGCGGCGAAAGCCGGCTGTGGAAGGAGCAAGTCGGTGTGATCATCTAAGTGATGGAGCTGTTTGACAGCAGTTCCGCTCTGGCGTTCGCGAGCCAGCATCTGTGCCACAGCATATGTCTTGGCTGCACTTGTCTCGCAGGTGGCGTCAAGGTTCAGAAGCATTGCCTTTGGTGCCCCCGGAAGAAGGCATGAAGCAGGCAACCAGCTCATCTGCACTAGACCTCACACAAAGATGGACTGTAGCTAAAGCTTGGCCTTGATCTGGACTCAGATGAGTTGAGCCGCCTCTATGACTTGGAGAGTCAAGCTGATTTTGCCGACGACCCAGCATGGTGTTTCGACTCGGGCGATCCCAAACAGGTGCTGAGTCGTGACTGACACCTGCCATGAGCCACAAATGCGTGCGCAGACTGCAGCCATATTGCAGTCCCCCATACGCCAGGGCACAGCTTGCTCGGGCGCTGCCGTAGTTCCAGACTGCGACCACAATATGTCATTTGTCGGTTCAGCTGGAAGGCCCGGCGGGGACCAGTAGCTCACAGAAGTGCCATGATCGCACGTCCTGCCTCGCTTGATCATACAGCATTTTCAGTTCAATCTTAAATCAAGATCCGTTTCAAAACAGAAGCTTCCTGGCGATTTCTCCTGGCCGTCGTGTTTGACACGGGTGGGAGTAGGTGTGACTGATGCGTGACCCGACCACAGCAGTCACCGATGAAGTAGGCTTTGGTGGTTCCAGGCTACATGGGGTCATGCCCGTTACGGATGGATTGGTCAAGTCTCGTGCACTAGTATCAGGTTCATACGCCCCTCTCTTAACGGCCCGGAGAATTATTCAAGTAGGCATGCAGCCCTGTGTCAAAGCAGCTCAGGGTGTGCCTGAGCTGGAACATGAATGAGGTGTTCATAAAGCGTTGGTGTGTCTGGCAGCCATCCTACGGATAAGAAACATCAATCCCGGCTTTGGCTCTGCCGCATGTCAGCACAGATTCAGGATTCATATCCCACATGCCGGCGTTTCCCTCCCATGGGAAAGTGCTTGTGCTGGGTGGTGGAGGTTGCCACAGTTCGTCATGCGTAACTTGCAGTGTCTACGGGGGTTACCGTGCACATCGGAAGTGCCGCTGTGCGGCCGCGACAGACCGAGTCAGAATGTGTACCGTCTTCGAGGGAATCCAGATATCTTTACGGGCTGCAAGGTCCGAGCTCGCTTGACCTACGGGCTTGTGATCCTTGGCTCCAGAGCAACGAGAAAAGGGAATGTGGGCAAAGCTTTCGGGTGAAGATGATGAGGTTTCCGATGCTTGCTTCGGCCCTGAGAACTGGGCAGACAGTCCTTGCCACAGGCTGGTGCAGGCTGCTGGTACAGATTTGTCTGGTTTCACTTAGTTCAGCGGGAGTTGCCCATGGAGCGAAGACCGTGCATAGGCTCTGCTGAACTCAGCGTGTCTCCGCCCGTTCTTTGCTAAGACCCAGCTTGCTTAGTAGAATTAGCCCCACCCCCGCCCCAACACTAGGCCTTATAGGCCACAAACCGTAGCAATTCTTGCAAGGACCGAGCCAACTTGTCAGCTGCCAGCAGGTGTTAAGAGCTTTTCTGGGTTTGATTGCTTATCCGGGGGCCCTGCCGATACTATGCTGGTGGGTAAGTGTTGAGGGTGTTTGGAAGTGTTTGGGTTGTACTTTGTCGGTACACTCGGCTGAGAGAGCATTGAGAACAGCCCTTCGCGGTCGTCGACATGCATTTCCGATGTGCATCCCGAGCTTGAAGACCAGTTGGCCGAACATGCATTCCTTTCGTCACGGCTGACATTCACATGGCGCATGTCAGTCTCAGAAGGTTCAGCTTTCCCGCTTTGCCTGCAGATTCCCAACGGCAGACCGAGGCCAATCTGGTGCCTAAGGTCTGTGCAGAACATTGCGTAGACCCAGCCACTTGCATGATCGGAAAGCAAGTGGAAGCGGTAGAGAACTGCGATGGAGCCGAATTCGTCGGTGCCACAAGCTTATAGTCACGGAGTTCACTATCCTGCACCTGAGCCGATCCTGCACACCCCTCCCACCGCAACTCTCGTAGCTGCAGGTTACTCTCGGTGTGGGGGGTGTGCTGGCCCAAATGCCGCTTTGAGCTTAGAGCGAATTCTGCATCGGACGGCGGCAGCTGCGTGACCTCAAAGGGCATGGCATTCGGCTTCGATCATTTGTGGCAGCCGGTGCCGTTTGAGCACCGCGGAGTCTATTCACACTTGCCCCAACTGGGCTTTCACATTGCACGAACACCCCCTCAGTATGTCTCAGCCGGGACAAGCCAAAATCTCATTGGGCTCTGCCTGACGTCGACCCGGCACATCATCCAACTCGGGACGTATCAAGCGAGATTGGCTGCACGAGCAGTGGTAGCGAATATCCGGGTATTCGAGGATCCCCGTGATGTCAGCATATTCTCAAGCTCTTTCGGGTCTGGGCGCCAGGTTTTGCTTTCTCCAAGTCAGCCTGTGCGCACTTGGCCGTGGAAACTCCACCACGCTGTTGAGGCGCTCCGTGGATCTCTGTGCCAGAGCATACCAGCCATAGCCAACCCTTCTCCATCTCCATTGGGATGCGCGTTTACTGCCCGAGCACACGCTCGCACAGGTTGGTCAGGCTTGGCAGCGTGGCGCCGTTCTCTGAAGAGCTCCTTGATGCGCCAGTTGTGCGAAACTTATGTAAAGCCTGGCCCATGCTGCCGCTCCGCGACTTGTCAGCCAGTGTGCCTTACGCCCTTTCCATCTTTAGACCTTCGCAGCTCAAGCGTGATGAAAGGATTGTAAGGCAGAAGGGCGTGGATGACTTCGAGACAGGACTCATGCACTGGGTCATTGTCCTGCAAGTGTTAGAGCTGCAGTGCGGGCTTAAATCGAGGAATGACGGGGGCCTGGTGTCTCGATGTTTCTGGACTGCCCAGGCTGGCAGCGTGACAGCTAAAGAAGGCTTCAGATTACAGCTGACATTGCCTGCATACAGATGCTAATTCAGAGAACGATGGGTTGACCGGGAAGTCTTCTCGGTCTGAGACTTGCGTCACCATGCGGTGATGGCGTTGATCCTTTTGCTCGCATTCTCTCTGCAGTCTGCCATCCCAACCACGACCCCCTGCACGCCATGTTGCTGGGGCCGTGGGGGGTAGGCATCACGTGCTGTCTTCGGACACCTTCGAGGCTCCATTGCCCTGCCCCCTGCCTCAGTGCTGCAAAGTCACATCTTAGACTCCATCAACATGTTTGGGGAGCTCAGTGGGTTTGAGCCTGAAGCTATCCCTTTTGAAGTGCTTCTTCACCCGTGCAATCGGCATCCATTCTGGCTGTGGCCAGCATATCGGTCCAGCTTTTTGGGAACGCCTACCGTGTCAGAAATGTCGAGTATCCAGCTGCCACCCGATTGTGTTGAGATCTATCATCTCAGACAACCATGCATGCTACAATATAGGGAGCTGGACATCCACTTAAACGATGAAGTTACAGATGAAGCCTGGATGGTGTGTACTCAGTATACATAACATCGCGATGACATGACATAGAGGCCAAATCCGGGTACGTTGTCAAACAAGAATCGGAACTCGGCCGGTCCTCATGCAGGCCCAGTGTAGAAGAATTCGAACGGAGCGTGTCGTTGCAGCGCCGCGCCATGTGGCCGCTGCGATCGGCTTCTCTCAACAACCTGACACGCTAGCTGTGAACCAACCCTTTAAACCCTAATTTCCAAAACTGCTGCATGCGAGTGAGAGGCGAAACTCTAAAACTCGGCACCCGAAGCCCGAGCGATCATGCCCATATCGAGGCCTGCCTCATCCTGCTTGTGCGATCATTTCTGGCAGCCGAAGCCGCGCGAGCAACGCGGAGTCTATGCACACTTGCCCCAACTCGGGTTTCACATTGCACGAACATCTCCTCGGCTAGATGACACCACGCACAGAATTCTGTTGCCACAGACTGTTGCAGCCGGGCCAAGTCAAAATCTCATGGGGCTCTGCCTGACGATGACCCGGCACATCCAACTCGGGACGCATCAAGTGAGATTCGCCGCACGAGCTGTTCTGGTTGTGGTGGTGCATTTCGTTCGAGGATCCCGGTGACGTCAGCACATTCTCAAGCTCTGTCGGGTCTGGATGCCAGGATTTGGTTTCTTAAACTCAACCTGCGAACGCAAGCCACGATCCAGGTAGTCGTGGCAGCGACTCTTGCAAGACAAGGACGCACGGTTGCAAGTGGAGCCGGCATAAGGACGTCCACTATGGGAAGAAATGCTTAGCCGCAGTACCTAGCGAGCCCTCCAGATGTTTGCGTTGTGCCGAGCACGATGCCACACTCTTGAGGGCCGGGTCATCAACTCTCCAGCTGAACTCCCGAATCGGAGTTTCTGAACATTCGGCACTGTTAGCTGCGGTGCTGTCAGCAATTTCCAGCAGGAATTGCACAAAGTTAACAGTAAGCACCAGCATTTTTGTCACCATTACAGTCTCAAATCGCCCGTAGCTTTGACCTGCAGCCCTTGCTTCTGTTTTCTGGGAAAACTTGACATGCAAGGGTCGATCAGAGAGTGTAACGCTGTCTCGAAGCAGCGTACTTGAATGCTTTTGTCAGGGGGAAGGCCGATTTTGCAGGGTCAAGGTGGTTGGGTGCATTGAATGTCGAGCTTTCGGCTGGGTCTTTTGTGCTGGGCCAAGCTGTCTCGGTGTACTACGGTCGTTCAGTTCTGTCCGGCAGCACCTTCATACCTATTCCTGAATGATGTATGTCCCGAAAAGGCGCGGCCAGGATGCTTTTATGACTCAGCGAGCAGAGCAAGTGTCTGCGAAGAAAACGGGTCCGTGCGAGCTGGTCCGAGAAATGCCACTCGCTTTCTTATCACATAGAAAGCCTGCTTCAAGACGCTGCAGGGCACCTGCGGGCCATTTGCCACAAGTGCAGGCACAGCAGGCATCTCAGAGGGCGCAAGTGAGCTTGCAGGTTGATCCGCTTCTCGATCTCCCCGAGCTGGACCGGGACCGCGCCATCTTCGGGCTTCGGGCAGCAAAGCACGCCTTTTTCAGCATGTCAGCCAGCATCGAGGGTTGCGGAAAGATACGGAAAGGTTTTGGCCGTAAGGTCCCACAAAGGATCAGCCTCCTTCCAGTCGGCTTGAGCAAAGCGCTGCGACAGTCTTCCTACTCACGACCAGCATCCAATCAACCCATGTGCCAAGATGCCAGGCCGCTATCAGAATTCTGTGA